>CM070624.1:50778468-51087070 GCA_036346255.1 Ampelocalamus luodianensis
ATTTGCTAGTGTTAGTTAACCTGATAGAAGCGCGTATTTAGAGGGGTTTCCAGAGGGTCTCACCATAACGAAAAATGAGGATAATCCTCTTAGCTTTCAGGAAAACTAAAGATCACTGAATTTGGACGAACGTAGAGAAAGTTATGATAGTTTCTTTGTCGCTGTCCAGAAACCCGACGTGAAATATTTGCTCTGATTAAATAGATTGGTAGGTCTGGTAGATGGCCGAATCAGAGGGTCTCCCCAACTAAGTTTATTTAGACATTTCAATTACCTTTTCAGATTGTCCAAGATCATCCTATTTGGACTCCTGAGCAGAAAGTTATGAATTTTTGAAGTCTGCTGTCCGCAGTGACCGATCGCTAGAAATTAGAAAAGCTAGACGTGATAAGAAGATTAGCGATTTCGATTGTAATGTGATGTATGATTTTGGTCCAGTATGTTATTCTTAGTTTGGGGTTATCTTCTTGTCCAGGTGGCAGCGAGATCCCAAGGGCAGCACCCACTTCAGCGTCCCCGCTTTTACGCACGGTTGAGGCAAGTATTCGGGTTATAGCGTATTTTCGTCGTATGATATGATTGTGGTGATTGCTTGTTGTAGCCTTGCACGAATGTTAGCGTAATGAGTTTTCCTTTTATCTTGATGAATGCAAGCTATGGTTAATGTTTCCTTGAGCGTTGCTAAATCATACATGTTGTTATGTACATGTTAAATTCGTATATGAAAGACGTGGGCATGGAGCAATTGCATGTTCCAATCGTGTTGGAGACTTGGTCATACATGCATGTTTTGATATATGATAGCGAAGTAAGGTTGCTGGCATGATGTTTATATTGAGATTGGTGAATGCTCTAAGTATGATTATGCTCTATTTATGTCCGTTGTTATTGTACTTGGTATATTGATGATGAATAGATGTTGTGCATGTGCATATTGAGATCATGTTGAAGCTTGGTCACGTGGTGACCAAGTATGCATTCGTTGAGGTCCCCACATGTATTGACTGGCTTGAGGTCCCCACATTGGTGCAATGTGGGCTATGAGCAAAGAGGTCCCCATCATTCGGATGATGGGCAAAGGTCCCTATACATGTGGTGTATAGGCTTTTGTCCCCGTGCTGTGAGGGCATGTGCAAGGGTACACAATGACGGTTGTATACCCCGTGACACGGTGAAATGCGAAAGAGATAAAGTTAAAAGGTGCATTGCATTGGTTGCATACACATGAGCATGAAGGCTTTACTCGTGCATTGTTTTTCTTGGATTATTGATGCTATGAATGTTAACTTGCTTAGCCTTGTTGGTACTTGCGAGTCTTTGGGCTCACTCTTGCTTTGATGTGTTTTAGGTACAACCTGCAAGACGGCATGCATGGGAGGGAGTAGATGAATTGGAAAGCACGCACTACCTCACAACATTAAAGCAATTGACATTTAGCTTCATATAAGAATAAATAGATCACGAGAAATACCCATGGTTGTTTTATGATTCGATTATGGTTGTGAGAATAGTGTTAATTTGATTACACTCCTATGACTATCTCTTATGCATGAGTGAATTGGATTATGAAATTATTGTTAAATGTTATGTTTACTCGTTAGAAGCTATGGATAGTTTGAGATTCAAAGTTAATCGTAATAATGAGAATAGAAAGTTTTGGTTATGTTTATGATATTATTCTACACGCTTGAATGAACTCGATTATGATTATATTGATAAATGCCTTGATCAATTGTTGGAACCTCAGATAGGCGACTATACAAAGGAGGTTTTGTCGAGATTTTGTAATTGGTCTTAGTTTAGCTTAGTTTAATTTAATTTTAGTAGCATTCTAGGCTCAATGTTGAGCTGGGGTGTTACAGAATGCGTTAGCCCTTTTGAACCGTTAGATCTTGATCCAACCGTCCTGATTCTCTGAAAGCATTCGGACTTTCCGGAGGGCTTGTTTAATCGTGGCCGTTCACTTTAAATCCTAGGGTTCACGATCTCCTCTGTTGTTTTAAACCTCTAGTTGTGTCGTTCAACCTGAGCCGTTGGATTAAAATCCAACGCTCACAATCTTCTCCGTTTTATTTAAACCTGAGGAGCTCTAGAAATCTAAGCCGATCATTTCTAATCCAAGGGTTCAAAATCACCGAGCCTTTTTCTCTGGTCATCTTCAACCTCCCACCGTGCGTGAACAGAGAGAGGCATGGCGCTATCAAATCTTGTTCCTCTGGCAACGTCTCCCTGGTCGGCATTAAGTGCTTGCAGGTGCTTTCGGCCGAGAGGCATGCCCTACTTCTACATCTCCATCATTTTGCTTTTTGGTCCATGTTTGTGTCATGGACTTAGCTCACCCGAGAGGCTCCTTCTTGCCAAACCCTAATCCTTGGCTATATAAGGTTCCAAAACCCTTCCTGGTGTTCCTTTACACCATCCGAAGCTCCTTATTCATTTTTGGAGCTTAACACACCGAAAACACCAAATCACCATTGTTGACCCGTGGAGCTCCATTGTGGATCATGAAGCTCCAGTGGTTCTTCCTCAAATATTTTTGTACTCTTTTGTACTCCTAATTATCCTAATCATTTTCCTCACTTAATTTTGGGTTTCATTCGCAGGATTTGACAAATTTGGGGTTTGTTCAAATTCGCCAAACCATCCTGCTCTTCCTCACCCGTGAGTGCTCTATTTCTCAATTAATTGCTCATGAAGCTTATATGGGCTTTGTTGTAGCTATTTTGACCACCATGCTGGTGTTCATTTTGGCTCAGTCTCTAATTTCATATCTTCTTCCTCGTCCAAAGCTTCACCGTGGTCGACCTTCTCCGACCATCTTGGAAGCTCATCTCGCCAAGGTAGCTTATTAGTCCCTAGAGGTCGTGGCACTCGCTTCTGACCGCAATGAGCTTTTTGCTATTTCCGCTTGTTTCAGTAAAATCCTCTATCTTCATTTTCCGGCTCGCCGGCGTTTAGAGCCATTGCCGCCGGTGAGGTCACCACCTTTGGGTCCGCAAGCTGATGCGAATCCATTTAGTCTTAAGGTTGCACCGCCGTGGCCGGAGCCGCCGGCGGCGAGCCCTTCTTTTCGCTCGGGTTTTGCCGGACGAGGCGCCCTGTGTGCCGTCGTCGTTAAGACACCCTTAATGATCTAATCATTGATAATCATTGGGTTAATTAATGTGTCTTAAGCCTACAGTTTGTGTTACTGTCAGGTGGGCCCGTAGGCCTTAAGCCGCAGTCAGGGGTTCCTTAAGACAAAATCTGGTATCATTAATTGCTAATCATTAGTTAGCAATTAATGTGTCTTAGTTGGTAAATGTCTCACTGCCAGGTGGGCCCCCATCTCTCAAATCCACCTCTGTGCGGGATCATTAGGACACATTAATTACTAATCATCACTAATCATTGGTTTCTAGTATTTAATCGCTGTCTTATTTGGGCCCCTTGTCTCACTGTCATGTGGACCCATTCATTAAACCCCTCCTGGCGCTATTTAACCCACGTGCATATGTGCGTTTCGCTTGTTGATCGTGGACCGCCGATCTCGTGATCAACGCCCGCATCTAGAGATCGCTCGACCGCCCGGCTCTTTATCATTCTCGATCGCCCATCTCACGACCGCGCCGAGATCGTGAGTGCACCGACTCTCCGGCGGAGGTGCGCCCGAGCCGCTCATGTTGAGATCTACTACCGTGGATGGCCGAGGCAACCACACCGCCCAAATGCTTCAGAACACCCCGTTATCCTAAAGCCAAAATGTTACCTAAAGAGTCTAACATACATCCACAATCATAAGAATTGAAGCAATAATCCAAGTTATAACGAATGGAAAGTGAATCGCTCATAAGGCATAAAAACACAAATAAAATCAACCTATGCATGTCAAGTATCACAAACAGAAAATAAACATCCATGACCAAACAGAAGACATCATCCACATGACGCTCAATTATTACGCTTTATCTCTAAACAAATAAGGAATTCAACCAAGTTCTATTATTGAAACTGAATATGGTGATGTGTGTGTCGCTCATGTCTACTCCTCCCGATAGAATTATCATCAACGCCACCTAAAAAAACAACAAACAAGAGTGAGTCCGGACTCAAGCAAGTACAACGAATACAAGAACACACTTCATATAAAATTACGGTACAAAGAAGTATCTCAAAGAAAGAATCAGAATGCATGGATGCCACGAATTGATTGGACTGCACTCGAGCTTATACCGGTATAGCAAGTGACACACCCGTCGGTGTTCACTTAAGCCCGTATTTATCGAAATACGGGGATCCAAAATACCGTATGAAGAACGTTTCATACGGGTGTCCAAAATTGCCCACATTGGAATGGTGGGACTTCACTTGCCCATACTAGAATTGATGGGACTTTATACTCCACTCCCGTGGACGGAACATGAACAAGAATGCATGAATAAATTTATGAACAATGGTTAATATCATCTCCACACATATGAAAGAGCGCACACAAAGAACATAATCATCATAACCTTCTTGTCTACTATAACCTCCACTCCGTGATAGCACATGAACATTAAGCGCCTCACATATCAATAAAACACCATACCAATCAACGAGCATCCGGGGTCTACAAACACACATAAGTCATTGTACTTGCCTTTAGCGCTATGCGCTGGGAGACAACGAAGAAGCCGCTAACCTTGGCGCCACCCCTACACCAAAGTTACTCAATAAGAACCAAGTCATCAAGACACTACTCGCACGCCCTAACTCATAACCCCAATCCCACCATCTAAAATATACCCGTTACTTTGAATTAAACCACATTCTAGCATAAAGTCTATACGGACAGCAGCGGTATAAATGGCATAACTTTGATCTAAAACTCGAAAAGGGGTGTTCTCAGGTTTGATTGAAAGGTAATGAAATTATCTACAACAACCTAGTTGATGGAAACCTCGAATTCTATATGTATCAATTTCCACAAGACCCACAAACACTGTCCGTCAGAACTTCCGCAATTCTGGACAGCAGCACGGAAAGTGCCATAACTTTTAATTGTCTACACCAAAATTTGCGTTCTTTATCAATATCAAAAGCTAAGACCAAGGAATATAATAACCTAGTTGGGTGAAAGCCCGGAATTTTCCATTATCCCACTCATATTTTAAAAGGCAACTTGACAGTTCATTCTCGCCAGATTCTGGACAGCAGAGACGAAACTATCATAACGCTTTGATCCAGACGTCGAATTCAGTGTTCTTGGCAGCCACCAAAGCTAAGATCAATATCTACAAAACTCTAGGAGATGGACAACCCAAATTCGCCCTCTAAGATCACGAAACAGGCCACGCAACATTTGAGACAGAACTGAAATTCAAACGGCAGCAATTCAATCCAATCAAACTTATCGACCGTGATCCAAACAACCTAAACAGCGAGGGAAATCGATCATTACCCTTGTAGAACCATCGGAGATCGCTGATCAAATCCCACGAAGAAATTCTCCTTCAATCATCTCTTCCTTCCTCTTCTTCTTCTTCCTACCGGCCACAAGCAAAGAGGAAGATGGCGCCGGAGAGGAGGAGTAGCAAAGCATGAGGCATCAGAGCACAGTGTAACACCCCAACTCGTAACGAGCCCGAATGCTACCAAAACTAATTACAACTAGAACAAGTTTACAAATTTTCGATGAATCTCCTTTGTATAATCAATACTAATAAGTTTCTAACAAGTAAACATAGCATTTATCAATAATTTCATAATCCAACTCATCCATGCATAAAAGATATTCATCCGAATGTAATCAAATAACATCATTCTCACAACCGTAATTATTCCATCAATCAAAATCATAAAACCACCATGAGTGTCTCTCAAGCAATTATTTATTCTTGTGTGAAACTAAAGTAACAAATGTATTAATGATGTGAGGTAGTGTGTGCTTTCCAATCATCTACTCCCGCCCATGCATGACGCCTTTACTGTAGTACCTATATCAAAACAAAGCAAGGGTGAGCCATAGGACTCAGAAGTATCAACAAGGTTACATGATCATAAAGACAACATAGTATAAACATATTAGGTCAACATCATTCATGGCATTACAAATATCAAAGAAAATGCAATGATAATGCTATGCACTATTTGTTCTTTATCTCTTTACGATTTTACCTGAATGCGGGTATTCATCCGTCAATGGATACCCATGCTCGTGCCCTCCGCACAGGGACCAAGAGCCTATACATCAACTTGTATAGGGACCTTTGCCCGTCATCAAAATGTCGGGACCTTCAGACGTATTGCCCACATTCATAAATGTGGGACCTCAAGCCTGCATTGCTCGACAGGACCTCAACTCAATCACTTGGTCACCACTTGACCAGGTTTCAAGATGCTCAAAATATGCATGAATATAACATCTATTCCTTCTCATTCAACCGATTTCAATATAAACTTTAATCATGTAAACAGTAGCATTATCAAATAACCACACCATAATATGCAATCATCATCATCTCTAAGGACATCTCAACGTTACTTCCACATGACAACAATAACAATTCACAACTCAATCATGACATACAACAGAAATTTCATTTAACCCGAATACTTGCCTCAACCGCGCGTAAAACGGCGGACGCTAAGTGGGTGCTGCCCTTGGGATCTCACTGCCACCTGGACAAGAATATAACCCCAAACTAAGACTAGCATAATGGACCAAAATCATACATAACATCACAATTGAAAATCGCTAACTTTTTAACATTTCTAACTTTTCTAATTTTCTTGCGATCGCCCACTGCAGACAGCAGAATTCAAAATTCATAACTTTCTGCTCGGGAGTCCAAATAGGATGATCTTGGACTTTCTGGAAAGATAATTGAATTGCCTAAATAAACCTAGTTGGGGTGACCTCTGATTCGGCCATCTTCTAGCCCTACCAATCCATTTAATCAGAGCAAACATTTCCGTCGGGTTTCTGGACAGCGACATAGAAACTATCATAACTTTCTCTACGTTCGTCCAAATTTAGTGATCTTTAGTTTTCCTGAAAGCTAAGAGGATTAGCCTCATTTTTCGTTATGGTGAGACCCTCTGAAACTCCTCTAACCATGTGTTTAGGTCAGGTTAATTAGCCTCTGTCCAATCAGTCACCCACCAGAAACCTAGTAACACTAGAAAATCATAACTTTGGCTACCGAAGTCCAAACGACTTGATTCTTGTCGGCAATGAAAGGTAACTACGATATCTACAACTTTCTAGGAGACACCCAGACCCAAATCTGACCATAACCTAATAAAAACAACGATCTTCACTGCTGCAGAATACCGACGAACTGGCACCCGAAAATAAAACAACTAGAAAAAACCTAAAACAAAGAACCACGGGTTACCCTTGCCAAACGACGAGGGCACGCAGCGGGATGACGACCACCACGCCCCGCTATGGATCCTTCTTCTCCCTCTTCTTCCTTCTTTCTTTCTCTTCCTTCTCTTCTCCTTTTCTTCCTTTTCTCCTCCTTCTTGGCCGCCACCCAAGGATCTTCTTCCTCCTTCTTGACAGCAACAATGGGGAAAAGGAGGGGTGCAAGGAGGTGGAAGGCAAGGGCTGCGCAAGGGGTGGAAGGGGAAGGGGGAAGGCGCGCAAGGGATGGAGGGGGCTGAATTGCTAGGTTTGGGGGAGAGGAAAGGTGCCCTCCCCTTGGCCGGCCATGCCTCATGGGCCTTGGCCCAGCCCAGTGCTGTCGTGAACCGACATTTTCCCCTCAAAATCCTGGTTTAACAAGATACTTAAGGTCTTTGCTCATGAATACCAAAACTACTCTCCACAACAACCGGCTTTTCGCTGAATATTACATTCTACCTCCTTAAACAGAATTCGACCCGAATTCTAAACGCCTAGGAGCACGGAGAAATCGACGAAACTTAGCAATCGAGAATACACACCAAGTGAATAATTCCGATACAGCCGCGCATGCGAGATTCCAATTCCCAAGTAGCTTCCTGCTCACCTTGTCACGACCAAAGTATCTTTACATACTTCAAGGTCTTATTCCTTAGTGCCTTCTCGATCTTTCTAAAATTCTCACCGCTTGGACTCAAGGATGATCTTGTTCAATGGTTAAAGGTTCCAAAGAAATGTGATGTTCCGATCTTGCAAGTACTTCCTTAACATGGAGACATGAAACACGTTGTGTACACCCTCATGGATTCGGGAGGTCCAATGGCAGTATGCCAACTTCCCAATCCGCCAGATCGAGAAAGGGCCAATGTACCTCGGCTAAGCTTCCTTTGGTACCAAATCTCACTACTCCTTTGTGGGTGACACCTCAGAGTACTTGATCACCCACTTCAAATTCTAAGTCCCTCCTTCTTACATCCGCATAGCTTTTCTGTCGCTCCGAGCCGCTATATGTTCTCGCTCACCAAGGCCACTGCTCCACCGCTTTTGTACCCAACCGGCCTAGAATCGCTTTCTCACCCACACCTTCCCAGCAGAGGGGTGATCTACACTTACGCCCATACAAAACCTCAAACGGAGCGGCCTTTATGCTAGAGTGATAATCATTATAAGCAAATTTCGCCAAAGGCAATCGATCTTCCCAACTACCCTTCCAAGATAAGACATGTGCTCTCAACATATCCTCCAATGTCCGAATTGTACGCCTGCTTGTCCATCTGTCTCGTGGATGGAAAGCGTACTCAAACGGTTGCGTGCCCAAAGCATTCTCGCAAACTCTCCCAAAACTTGGATACAAACTTAGCATCCCCGCGAAATGATTGTCTTTGGTACTCCATGCACCTCACAATCTCACGCATATAGATAGGGGCCAAATCACTAGCCGAGTTCGCCGAACTGACAGAATAAAATGTGCACTTGCTGAATCGGTCCACTATAACCCAAATTGCGCCCTTACTCGCAAGCGAGCGAGGCAACAGCAACAACAAAATCCATAGAGATATCATCCCATGGCCATTGGGGTACCTCCAAAGGTCGCAATAATCCCGCAGACGCTTATGTTCACCTTCACCGCCGACAAACACCACAAGAGGCTACATAATTAGCAATGTCCACCTTCATTCTTTTCCACCGTAAATTCTCGCTCAAATCACGGTACATCTTCGTCTCTCCCGATGAACAAGATACGAGTGCGATGTGCCTCCTTTAAGATGTCATCCTTAACTCCCGCTCAGGCACACATAATCGCCCTTGAATCGCAATGCTCCACACCCATCCAAACTGAAATTCCTTCCTTTCCTGTGTCCAAACGCTTCGACCCTCTCCGCAAAATGGGTCATTTTGTCGCGCTTCTTGTACTCGCTGTGGAATGGCCGACCCAAAATCACCAGAGCTCGCATGTGCAGTCTCGCATAGCAATACGATATCTCCATGCGTCAAAATCCGCAATAAGACAATCCAGTAGCCGGTGTCGCTTGCGACTAAGAGCATCACCACCACGTTAGCTTTGCCAGATGATATCGAATTGTGAGATCATAATCTTTGATCACTCTAACCATCTTCTGCCTTAGATTCAAATCCTCCGTAAAATGTACTTAAGACTCTTGTGATCGTAAAGATATCACAAGATTCGCCATAAAGATAATGCCTCCAAAGCTTCAAGGCTAACACTATCGCAGCCAATTCTAAATCATGAGTTGGATAATTCGCCATGCTTCTTCACTGCCTAGACGCATAAGCCGTAACCTTCCCGCCCCGCATGAGCACACAACCCAAACCAACTCGAGATGCATCGAGTACACCGTGAATCGCCTCCTGTGCTCGTGAATAGTAAGAACCGAGCAGCCACCAACTTTTCCTTCAAAGTCCGAAATCGCGCCACAATCATCGCCCCACAAAACTTCACATCTTTCTCGAGTGAGCTCGACAACGGCTTTGCAATGATGGAGAAATCTTGCACAAAACGCCAGAATAGCTCGCCATACCCGTAAAACTTCTCACTTCCTTGACATTGGTCGGTCTTGCCCATTCAACCATCGTGGAAATTTTCCCGATCGATCGATATACCTTTATCATTGATAATATGCCCCAAAATCCCACTTCGCACATCCGTAACTCGCACTTTTGAACTTGGCATAGAACCTATTTTCTCTTAGTGTTTCCAACACCAACCTCGATGACGCCATGATCCACTTCAGCCTTTGAATAGATCAAAATATCATCAATAAAAACTACAACAAAATCATCCAGATACTCATGCAAGATCCTGCTCATAGTTTCCATAAAAACAAGCAGGGCATTTGTTAGTCCAAAAGACATAACTTTGAACTCAAAGTGCCCATACCTTGTGGAGAACGCCGCTTTCAATATCCTCCTCTCGGACCGAATTTGGTTGTAACTCGATCAAGATCTATCTTTGAAAACACCTTTGCCCTCTCAACCGATCAAATAAGTCTTCAATGCGAGGCAAAGGATATTTATTCTTGATGGTCACCGTTAAGAGCACGATAATCGATACACATACGCCAACTACCATCCTTCTTCTTGGTAAACAATACCGAGCTCCCACTGAGACACACTAGGTCGAATAAGATCTTTCGCTTTAGATCATCCAACTGCTTTAATTCCTCCCGAATGGACGCGCTGACGCACGGGTCATGGAAACCGCTGAGCACCCGTATCAAATCAATCCAAACTCCACGGACGCAGGAGGGGCATCCCGCAACTCGCTGAAAAACATCTAAGAACTCCCAACCACCGGACCAACTCAAGCCAAAGAAGAACTTGGCTTCCCAATTAGAGACAAAAGAAATCCACTCTTCGCAATTCGCCACGGAAATGATCAGCCAACACGCAAAGGGAGTAGGAAGGGGCACCACCAAAAACCACCTCATGACCGGAAGGTGCCAGCAGAGTTACCGTCTTCCAAAAGCATGATATAATCGCCGAAAACTATGCAACCACCCATACCCAAAATAACGCCAAATGGCTCCATTTTCGTGACCATTAAATTAGCATTGAAATCTTCCCATCCAATGAGATCACACAACCCGGATCGATCGTGGAGCTAGCAAGAATTCCACCAGAGAATTGACTACAATCGATCAAATAAAGATCGTGATACTCAAATTGGCCCGACTAGCAAACTCTAAAGATACAAAAGAGAAAGTAGCTCCGAATCAAAAGAACATAAGCCTCCACCGAGTCCACTAAGAGCGCACTGCCACCACATCAGACGACTCGCCACTTCGCCGCTGGCATGGCATAAGAAATCGCCGCATCGCTGGAGCGGTAGGAACTCGACACTCGAGAAGGGGCGCGAATCGCAGGAGGTGCCAAGGCACCGGGACAGAAACGGTGCCAAGGCACCGTGGCCAAAAGTACCTCGGCGCGCGATCCTCCGTGATGTTGAAAATAGGCGAGGCTGACCCAAGATCGAGTAGGTGTGGTCGCTAACATCCGAATCGACCGCAAGACGCCGCCGCTCGTGCCGACGCTGTTCTCGTTCCCATTTGATAATATCGCGGATTCCGCCGACAAACCAATGCCTTGTGACCCTCCCACCACAAGGCGACAAGATCCTCGACCAAGAACACTGACGCCCATGCTCATTGCCACACTTGAAACATTTCATACCCCGCTCGAATCGGCGCAACCTAGGCCCACTCATCGCTGACCGAAGTAAAAGATGATCGTGGCCTTGTGGTTCTCGGACTTGAAGGAATTCTCACGCCCTTGAACTTCTTGAAACCGCTCGAGATGACCCACTTACTCCTCCAAAATTCTTCTTCCGCCGCCACTAGCTCCATCTCGAACCATGGTACCTCCTGCACTGTAGATCCTCCCAAGCCGCATCTCTAGCTCCATGCCCCGGCTTGCTCTACTAGGGAGCTAAAATCACGCACTCTAGCGCCCCAAAACCTCGACGGAACTCCCGCCTCGAGCCCCTACGAAACCTCTTAGCCTTTTCTCGCTCATCTGCTGCCACCGCCGCACAAAGCGGATCGTTGTTAAAACCCGCTTCATACTCCGACACCGACATCTTACCTCGCTTGTAGCTCAAGAACGAGACTTCCATCCTCTCCACAAAAGATGCCGGATAAAACCTCCTCCAAATCGCTCCACAAACACTTCCCATGTAATCGGGCCATGAGCAGCAGCCCTAGCTGCCAAGACTCCTCCCACCGTATGTCCGCTGCCCTTGCCGAAATGCCACAAATCGCGCCTCAACTCGCATTTACATCCCCAAAGCACCAAAGTGCCTCTCCATGTGACGCAGCGCTGGCGCATCCACCGGAGTGCCCAAACCATCAAAAGTGTCAAGGCGCAGAGCGCCCACCGATGCAATCCTATAGTAATCGCCGCGGGTACCACCGCGGGCCACCATTGGGACAAAGAACCGAATACCGAGGAGCTCGATCCCCGAGAGTCTGATGCAACCTCTTCCTCTCGACTCGCAGACTAGCTTCACCAACACAGAGTTCAACTCAAGGGGCGTTGCTCGCCTCGCCAAGACCGCCACCACGACCACGACCTCGCTCTTGCCATCTAAGAACATCACAACGAAACTACCCACAATAAGCGTAAGATTAATTAGAACCAAAATTCAAGAATAAACATACAATGACAATAGCGTTGTGCAATGCAAAAGAAAACCCAATCCCACCCATCGTGCTTAGTGTGTCAAAATTAATATTTCGATGCCCGCGACCTACAAACGCTCTGATACCAATCAGTAACACCCCAACTCGTAACGAGCCTGGAATGCTACCAAAACTAATTACAACTAGAACAAGTTTACAAATTTTCGATAGAATCTCCTTTGTATAATCAATACTAATAAGTTTCTAACAAGTAAACATAGCATTTATCAATAATTTCATAATCCAACTCATCCATGCATAAAAGATATTCATCCAATGTAATCAAATAACATCATTCTCACAACCGTAATTATTCCATCAATCAAAATCATAAAACCACCATGAGTGTCTCTCAATAGCCTATTTATTCTTGTGTGAAACTAAAGTAACAAATGTATTAATGATGTGAGGTAGTGTGTGCTTTCCAATCATCTACTCCCGCCCATGCATGACGCCTTTACCGTAAGTACCTATATCAAAACAAAGCAAGGGTGAGCCATAGGACTCAAGAAGTATCAACAAGGTTACATGATCATAAAGACAACATAGTATAAACATATTAGGTCAACATCATTCATGGCATTACAAATATCAAAGAAAATGCAATGATAATGCTATGCACTATTTGTTCTTTATCTCTTTACGCATTTTACCGTAATGCGGGTATTCATCCGCCAATGGATACCCATGCTCGTGCTCTCCGCACAGTGGACCAAGAGCCTATACATCAACTTGTATAGGACCTTTGCCCGTCATCAAAATGTCGGGACCTCAGACGTATTGCCCACATTCATAAATGTGGGACTCTCAAGCCTGCCATTGCCTCGACAGGGACCTCAACTCAATCACTTGGTCACCACTTGACCAGGTTTCAGTATGCTCAAAATATGCATGAATATAACATCTATTCCTTCTCATTCAACCGATTTCAATATAAACTTTAATCATGTAAACAGTAGCATTATCAAATAACCACAGTCATAATATGCAATCATCATCATCTCTAAGGACATCTCAACGTTACTTCCACATGACAACAATAACAATTCACAACTCAATCATGACATACAACAGAAATTTCATTTAACCCGAATACTTGCCTCAACTGCGCAAAACGGCGGACGCTGGTGGGTGCTGCCCTTGGGATCTCACTGCCACCTGACAAGAATATAACCCCAAACTAAGACTAGCATAATGGACCAAAATCATACATAACATCACAATTGAAAATCGCTAACTTTTTAACATTTCTAACTTTTCTAATTTTCTTGCGATCGCCACTGCAGACAGCAGAATTCAAAAATTCATAACTTTCTGCTCGGGAGTCCAAATAGGATGATCTTGGACTTTCTGGAAAGATAATTGAATTGCCTAAATAAACCTAGTTGGGGTGACCTCTGATTCGGCCATCTTCTAGCCCTACCAATCCATTTAATCAGAGCAAACATTTCCTGTCGGGTTTCTGGACAGCGACATAGAAACTATCATAACTTTCTCTACGTTCGTCCAAATTTAGTGATCTTTAGTTTTCCTGAAAGCTAAGAGGATTAGCCTCATTTTTCGTTATGGTGAGACCTCTGGAAACTCCTCTAACCATGTGTTTAGGTCAGGTTAATTAGCCTCTGTCCAATCAGTCACCCACCAGAAACCTAGTAACACTAGAAAATCATAACTTTGGCTACCGAAGTCCAAACGACTTGATTCTTGTCGGCAATGAAAGGTAACTACGATATCTACAACTTTCTAGGAGACACCCAGACCCAAATCTGACCATAACCTAATAAAAACAACGATCTTCACTGCTGCAGAATACCGACGAACTGGCACCCGAAAATAAAACAACTAGAAAAACCTAAAACAAAGAACCACGGGTTACCCTTGCCGAAACGACGAGGGCACGCAGCGGGATGATTTACCACCACGCCCCGCTATGGATCCTTCTTCTCCTCTTCTTCCTTCTTTCTTTCTCTTCCCTTCTCTTCTCCTTTTCTTCCCTTTTCTCCTCCTTCTTGGCCGCCACCCAAGGATCTTCTTCCTCCTTCTTGGACAGCAACAATGGGGAAAAGGAGGGTGCAAGGAGGTGGAAGGCAAGGGCTGCGCAAGGGTGGAAGGGGAAGGGGAAGGGCGCGCAAGGGATGGAGGGGGCTGAATTGGCTAGGGTTTGGGGAGAGGAAAGGGTGCCCTCCCCTTGGCCGGCCATGCCTCATGGGCCTTGGCCCAGCCCAAAGTTGCCGTGAACCGACATTTTCCCTCAAAATCCTGGTTTAACAAGATACTTAAGGTCTTTGCTCATGAATACCAAAACTACTCTCCACAACAACTGGCTTTTCGCTTTTCGGAATATTACACACAGGGCTACTGTAGCATGGCGGCTACTGTAGCAAATGGGGCTAGGTTTGGTCCCCTCCTCCCTTGCCTTCTATCGGGTCGCGCCCACTCATGGGCCTTGGGCCACTATGGCTAGCTCCCCTCTTCTCGAATATGGGTTGGCGGCCCATACTTCTCCTAAAATTCTGAATTTTAACTTATTTCCTCTCTAATCTTTACAGCATTCGATATCGAATAATCGGGTATTACAGCTTCCCTCCTCGTGAGCCGTTGGATTTTGATCCAATGGTGGGCTCCTTTTTGGGATTGCGCGCGTGCGCTGTTCCCAGCGCGCGTGGGCCGTTGGATTTTAAATCAAAGGCCCACGAGCGTCCACATCATTTTATTTCCATTGAGTTTGATTTTATTTCTGTAAGTCTTTTTCTGTCAACTAAAAATTGTATTTAAACTTTAAAAACTCATAACTAATTCTTGTTAACTCCTTTTTAGGTGTTTTCAACTGTAATAAATTCATATGCCCTTAAGTTTAATATAAAAATGCATTTAGGCATATTTCAGTAGCGGAAAATTATGTAACCAAAACAACTTGATTACTGCCAATTTTGATTATTCCAGAAATAGCATTAAACTTGTAAAATGCATATCTTTTTCTGTATAATTCCAATTTATGCAAAATTAATCTTGTTAAATTCTTCTATTATTATACTTTTCTATAAAATAGGTTTTGAGCATGGTCATACTTCTGTAAAGTGGCTTGCACTAGATTTACAACTTAGAAAAATCATAAGTAAATCAGTGTAACTCCAAATTTAGTAAACTCAACTTTGCTGTCATTAGGATGTCATAATCTACCTGCTATAAAAATTTCAGACCTTAGATCATTCTAAAAATTTTCACCATGAACAGTACCATTAATTAATTAGGTTGATTTTAATGGCTGAGAAAGTGTATTTTGGCTTTATCTTTTGCATGCTAAATCCAAACTGCTTGATTTTTATTCCTGAAATTGTCTAAAATCATTCCCTAGCTGTTGTATAAATTTCATTAGATTTGAATGTCTTTTGCTGTTGGAGTTTATTTGGTGTTCTTCGTTCTTGCGTTAGGTTCCGAAGATAATCTTGATATTGAATCTGAGTCACAGCCATCAGATCCTACACTCCAGCAAGGCAAGCAGATCTAGCATCATTTGATCATGTTGCTCCTACTATTTTCAAATTCTAATATATTGTTTGCAAATTCTATGTATGCATTGCTATGTTGTTTTAAACTATTGTCGATAGTTAACCTAGTAGATACATTATCAGTAGGCAAATGTTTATCCTCTACTACTGAGCCTAGGTTTATCTTGCTGTGATTTTGGGTTCGTTGGATGAATCCTTGTCGCTTAGTAGTTTACGAGTTGTTGCCTAGCCATGCTTAGCTATCGGCAGAAATGGGCGGTTATCGACTTGTCGATAACCTTGATCACACAAACCTATTATAATCTCTATATTTTAGCTTTGTGCTATGTTCAAATTGCAAAACTAAAACTGAAAATAAAACAATTTGAACTTGGGCACAATGGTAGGACGGTGTGATCTTTGGGTGTGGCTGGATTGGTGCCCTAGTCGTTTAAAGACCGAGTTACTTGCGCCACCGTTCTGAGCATTCTTGCGTGCTAACTACACTAGAGGGTATGGGACCTCTCTTGACTTAGTACTTTAGCGTGTGTTGGCTACGAGTCGCAGGTGGACGTGTGTGTGTTGTGTTGTGGTAAAATAAGATGGGTTATGTGTGGGAGCATTGTAGTTGTCCAAAGAGCTTTACCTTGTGGGGTAGTTGTCTTTTTGGCTTTACAATGTAAGCGTATGGGTTTCCATCCATACGAGCGGCTCGTAGTTGATCCACAATATTGGAATTGTCTCGTAGGACTTAGCCGTGCCGGCATACCTTTGGAAGTGTGCTAAATCATGTGGCTTAAAGGTGGTCTAAAGTGTGGGTACATTGGTACACCCCTGCAGGGTTTTGAACTATTCGAATAGCCTCGTCCTAGGTTATGGACACGCTCGGAAACGCCCCGTGAGAACTGGACTATAACGTTTTAAATTAAAAACTTGACGGGTGGTATGAATCAGGGATTCATGCTATGTGTGGTGGCTATTGGGTTAGTCACTTCTAGGTGGTTGCTTGATAATTATTATTACTCACTGTTATTTCAATGCTTAAAAATTGATTTGTTAAATTGCTTTCAATCTATTACGTTATTGCAAATAAAACTTGCTTTATGCGTCTAAATAACCATATAACCAACATTCCTTTGATACAGATTTCATGTAGCTATGTATAGGTTTGTTACTCGTAAGTCTTGCGAGTACATTATTGTACTCACCTGCATTGCTTGTTGTGTGCAGAGGAAGAAGGTGAGCCCGATGGGCCTCACTTTTGTGAGTTGTGCTGTGGCAGTGTGTGGGGCAATTAGCTTGGCGGCCCGGTCGGTTGCCCTGTGGTGTTATGTGGCTAACCGGTCGTCTTTTGGTTTAAGCCATCTTATGCAATCTTTGCTTCCATTGCTACTTGATACTTATGTCATTTGGCCGGCCAACTGCTCAGAATAACTTATTATTATGTATGTCTTTGGTAGACTTGTTATATTATGATGTATGGAAATGATGCATGCTTTTGTATGATGTATGTGTGCTGCAATTTCTGGGAAGCACATGTCCATCGAGGCACGGGTTATTCTGTTTGTGATACTAGAGCCAGTGGAAGGTTAAGTATTACAAGCTTAATAAACCGGGGTCTCACAACTAGATACTTAACCTACTAATATCACTTCTTACCCTTTTTATTCCCATGATTTTTAGTTAAGTTATCATCTCATTTTCAGCTCTAATCCTAAAACTAAAGCTTGCTATCCAGATTTTACATCCAAGCTCTAGGCTGAAATTTCCAACTCCAACAGCTTCTAACCTTCACCAAAAGAAAGTCACACTTCAATTTATAACTCTAATTGGTTTTCCCAAAACCGCAAGTAATCGATAACAATTATCCTTTGGAAAAAAGAAGAGAGGAATATAATTTTTAAACTCAACAGAGCAAGGTAAGGTGAGCAAACTAAGATAGATAAGGAGTAAAATTTAAGAACTTACTTAAGTTTTCATAAACCATTTGATACTTTGAAACTAATTTTTTAAAATATCCTAAGGGCGACCAAGCTAGGGGTTTCTACGGTCAGTATGGCTCTGATACCAACTTTGTGAGCACCCAGGATATTTAACTCGTAATACTTAACCTCCAAATGGTTCTAGTATTACCAATTAAACATCCTGAGCCTCGATGGACATGTGCTTCCCAGAATTGCAGCACACATACATCTTTACAAAATCATGCATCATTTTCATACAACTTACAATACCAAGTCTACCAAAAGATATACATAACATAGAGTTATTACACAAGAGTCGACTGGCTAAATGACATCAAAGTAACAAAATGACAGCGGAAGCAAAATGCCATAAGATGGCGATAACAAAAACCAACCGATTAGCCAATAACCCACAAGGCAACCGATCGGACCGCCAAGCTAGTTGCACCCACCGCAGCAAAACTCACAAAACTTGACCCCATGGAGATCCACTTCCTCCTCTGCAACAATAAAGCAATGCAAATGAGTACAAAAATGTACTCGCAAGACTTACGAGTAACAAGCCTATACATAGCTACATGCAAGCTGAAACAAAGGAGATGGTCATATGGTTCATTGGACGCATAAAGCAATTTTTATTTGCAATAATATAATATATTGAAGGCAATTTGTCAAATCTGTTTTTAATTGTTGAAATAACAGCGAGACAACAATAAGTAACATAAGTAACAACCTAGAAGTGACTAACCCAATAGCTACCACAACATAGCACGAATTCCCAATTCGTACCACCCAAGTCAAGTTTTAGTGAAAAGGTTATAGTCTAATTCTCACGGGGTGTATCCAAGCGTGTCCATAACCTAGGACGAGGCTATTCGAATAGTTTGAACTCTGCAGGGGTGTACCAATGTACCCACACTTCATACCGCCTTTTTGCCACAAGATTAAGCACACTTTCGATGGTATGCCGGCACGGCTAAGTCCTACAAGACGTTTTCCAATATTGTGTATTAACTACGAGCCACTCGTATGGATAGAAACCCATACGCTACATTGTAAAGCCGAAGGTCAACTACTCTATAGGGGTAAAGCCTTCGGACAACTACAATGCCCCCAAACACCTTTCCTCCTACACAACCTCCTGCGACACAAAGCTAACACACGCCAAACTACTAAGTCAAGGTACTAAGTCAAGAGAGGTCACATATCCCTCTAGAGTGGTTAGCACACAAAATGCTCAGTACGGTGCCGCAAGTAATTCAGTCCTTGTTGACTCGGGCACCAACCATTCACACCCAAAAGCACAACATCTTACCATTGTGCCCAAGTCTAAAATATTTTATTTTCAGTTTTAGTTTCTCAAATTAATCATAGCACAAGGTGTTGGACATAAAGTCATAATAAGTTTTTGTGTGATCAAGATTATTGACTAAGTCGACAACCGCCCAATTCTACCGGTAGCTAAGCATGACTAAGCAACATTAACTCCAAACTACTAAGTGACAAGGGCCCATCCAACGAACCCTAAATCATAGCAAGATAATCCTAGGCTCAGTAGTAGAGGATAGATATTTGCCTACAGATTATGCATATAAAGGATCAGTTACCGATAATAGTTTAACAATAAAATAGCACATGTATACAAAAATTTTGCAAACAATATATTAGTAGGAGCAATATGATCAAATAATGCTACATCTGCTTGCCTTCTTGGAGATCACAATCTTGTTGCTGAGGATCACTCTTGCACTCAACAAATTCTTCGGAACCTATCGCAAGAACGCGAAAATCCAATAAGAAAGAAGAACACCGAAAAAGACTTAAAAACCAAAGTCATCCAAAATCCATGAATTTTACACAGCAGGTAGAACATTATTTTAAATGAATTTAGCAATAAGAATCAATCAATTTGGACTAAGAATGCAAAAGTTATAGCCTAAACAATTTCAATCCACTCAAAAATTCAAATTTAATTGCTTTCTGTTACTGTTCATCGCATAAATTTCCAGAAAGTTTTTGAACATGAAATTTTTATGGTAGTCAGATAATGACATCCTAAGAATAGCAAAAATTAGTTTACTACATTTGGAGTTAAAATGAATTCCTTATGATTTTTCTAAGTTATGAAACTAGGGCATAGCATTTTTCAGAAGCAAAGACACAATGAAAACCTATTCTATACTAAAGCATATTAAGAGAGGAGTCTAACACTTTTTAGTTTGTGCAATTTGGAGTTACAGAGAATTACTTATGCATTTTACAAGTTTTAATGAATTTTGAGAGTAACAATTCAATAGTAACACAAGATAATAACTCTACATAGACTTCTGATACAAAACAAGGTTCATACACATTTTCATATTAAAGTTCAGTTCAATAGGACAATAACAAAGCTTGAATCACTCTAAAAGGAGTTAAAATGAATTAGTTTTGCACTTTTGAAATTTAAAACAATTAACAGTTTGCAAATAAAAGCTTTCTAGCTTTTCTTGAAAACTAACTCAACCGGAGAGGTCGGGGCCGATGATCTGAAATCACATGGCTCACGCGCACGGGAGCACAATACACATGAACGCCCGCGCGAAAGAACTACAACGCGCTGAGGAGGTCTAGACCGTCGGATCTAAATTTGACGGTCCAGATCTGCAAGGGAGGTCATAAGGGTTAAGGTTTACACGAGGGAGGTCGTGATGGCTAAGATCTCGTAGAGGAAGGTCTTAACGGTCAAGATCAAAGACGAGGGAGGTCCTGATGATCAAGATCTAAAAGAGGGGTGGTCCTGACAATCAAGATCTAAAAGATGGGAGGTCCTGACAGCCAATATCTCACAGGGGGAGGTCTTAACGGTCGAGATCCCCACAGGGAGGTCCTCAAGGTTAACTTTACTAAAGTCCACTGGGGTGGTCTTAGTAGAAAACCAGGGGGTGGTCTTGACGGCCCAGATCTACACGAAGGAGGTCCGGGACGGCCAAGATCAACAAGAGGAGGTCCCGAAGTTTGTCTAGTTTACGACAACAGGAGTTCAATACCGCGCGTTTTGCTCGTCGGCTTACCGCCGGCGACTCTAGTCACGGCAGCGCAGCCCAAGGGCATGTAACATCCCAATTTTCTGAGCTTGAAAAATCTTTTAAATAGTTAGTAGGGAGAAAAGTCACCATTTGGATTTATTTAAACTTAATTCAAAAGCTTAATATTGGACTTTAGAATCAAAAACATTTAATATGAATAATCTCAACATGAACAACAGTCAAAACTATTTTATTTAGGTTCTATGTGCTCAGATATATTTTCTAGATTTTTCTAGAATTTTTCTGAGTTCATTTGCTATTTTCTATTGCTTATTTGTGTTTTTGTATCTCCACATTGGTCCATAATTTGAGGAAGTTATAATGATGACTTTTTATCCTCTATAGTTGATCTCTTATGCCAAATTTTCTTAGATTTATTGGAGCTCATTTAACCAGTTTTCAGCTATCTTTTGAAGCTTAAATGGAATTGTCAAAATCTGAAAAACCTGAAATTTTCAGTTTTCTAAAACATTGTGATTTTCATATCTTCAAAATGGTTGATTTTTGGTTGAGCCTCCCAAAATGAAAATTGTGTGTATTTGTAAGGACTAGCTCCATGATTTATTTCACATTTTTCGGAGCTTGTTTCCACACATTTTAAGTTTTGGCTATATCTTTTGAGCTCTCTTTTGCAAATTGAAAAATGTTTCTTGAGAAAAATTCAAGAGTGAGATTATTTAAATATGTTCCAAATATCATTTCCTTTAGTAAACTCAAAATATGGCCTTATTTCAAGTTGATTTGCTCTTTTCGGTCATAAAGGGGGAGTTTGTGACTTTTATGGTTTCCTTCAAAATTCTTGAAACCAAACCCCAAAATTGGTCATATGTATCTATTTCATACAATTTATGACCAAAATAAAATGCATTATATTTCCAAGCTCATGGTTTTGCAAAGACTCTCTTTTGGCTTAGATTTGTTTTGGATTTTTGGTGATTAATGCCAAAAGGGGGAGAATTTGTGTGAGCTACATTTGGATGTTCTTATGATTGTTTTATTTGATATTCTCTCTTGTGATGCCAAAAGGGGGAGAATTCTCTAAGCCTTATGCATGCATAAAGTCAAATAAGTTTTCTTTCTTATCATATGTTGACCTATATCCAAATATTGCTATTAATGATGGATTTGTCATCAATCACCAAAAAGGGGGAGATTGAAGGATCTAGACCCGCCATTATGTGTTAATGAAGTATTTTGGTGATTAATGACAAATACACTTATGAGACTAACACTCTTATTGTTATATCATGTTTAGTCTCAGCTTGGATATAAAAGCAAAAATCCAAACAGGTATGTATTCATTAATGACAAATCTATTTGTGAGACTAACAATTCTATTGATTATCTATTGCTTAGTCGTGTTTGGACATAAAAGATAAAAATACAAGAGGTATGCATTCTACTTCTTTTTATTATATCTTGTTGCATTCATCAGATCCAAAATATAGGTTAAACTCCACCAAAAAGGTTAACTTGGATATGTGCATATGTTTCCATTACACATTTGTATATGCACACATTTAGGGGGAGTTCATTCTATATTTTGTGGTTTCATTAGAATTGATCCATATTCTCTTTCCACATATATTAAGGATCTTTACTTTGAAATATATCTTTGAATATATTTAACTTGTGTAGTTAATATATTCATATGAGTATATACAACTTGTGTAGTTCGTATACACTCATATTGAGTATATACAACTTGTGTAGTTCGTATACACTCATATTTAGTATATACAACTTGTAGTTCGTATATACTCTTGGTATATATAACTTGTGTAGTTCATATATACTCATGTTACTTTATATTCAATTATTTGCAATTGTGTTGTGGGACTAATGCGTGTGCTAAGATGTGTTCAAGGCTTAGTCCTCAAGTTTGAATGATGATATGAAAAGGAAATGCAAAGGTGATAAAAGATTGATATGGCTCAAGACAAAGGAGTCATGCATTGCATTTTGAAAAGCTTCTGGAAGAAGTTCAGTGAAAATCGGTATGACCGCATTTGGTAAGCGGTACTACCGATGTGCGGTAGTACCGGAGTTCATGTGGCGGAACTACCGTGTAGCGGTATGATCGCAAATGTGTTGGCGGAACTACCGCAAACCGGTTGTTCCGTTTGTTGTAGCGGTATGTAAATTCCAAAGAAGGTGTTTTTTTGTATTTCTCGAGCCTCTGAAAATCGGTAGTACCGCATCTGAGAAACGGTACTACCGAGAGCCAGATACGGGATGCTAGTGGCGGTAATACCGCACCTGTCAGTAATGGCTTGTTTAGAAGCATTTATGCAGGTATATCTTATTAATTAATGTTAATGACATTGTGGGACTAACATTTTCCATGAGTTGGATGAATAGGTTATGTTCTAGGGTGATGAAGATTTTGGATGGCATCATGTGTTGATCGTCATCAAGTCAAGGTTCAAGAAGATGATGCATCATGTGTTGATGCATATCAGGATCTCGAAGAAGAGATGATCATGAGTTGATCAACAAGTCAAGAGAAGACTCATCATGTGTTGATTGAGGTCATAGTAAAGATGCATCATGGGTTGATGCATATCAAGACGATGACCCGGACATGAAGCAAGGATGTGAGTCATCAAGCTTCAAGTGGGTGGTCAAGGCAAAGGTATGACTAGCTAGGGCTAAGGATGTGTTCCTAGTCTTTTACCGGTCTTGGTGTTTGGTTGGAAGACCGGATTGCTAGTATAGGTTGCCGTACTATTAAGAGGGATCTTGTCTAGTAGTTTGAGTCTCATCATGTGTTGATAGCTAAATCTCACTTGCTCTAGCTCATCGTGGCATGATGCTATTATTTGCAAATGTGTTTTGCAAATAGCCGAAGCTCATGCGTTTAATCCTTGTAACATGTGACTATACTTTGCAAATGTGTTTTGCAAATGATTGAAGTCCATGTACCTACTCCTTGTGACATGATCTAAGTTTGCAAATGTGTTTTGCAAATGGTTAAGATTCATGTGTATTCCTTGACATGGTCTAAGATTGCTTGTTGCTAATTCTTTGGACTTAGACCATGGTAGTGGCTCTTTTGAGTTGTGCTTTTTGATTTGATCAAATGTGTTTGAGATCAATCAAATAGGTGGGTTGTGTAGCCCTCTGAATAAGCTTTCAATAGAGTCCAAGATCACTCAATTCTGACATCGGAGTCAAAAGTTATGAACTTTTTACCGAGTGTCGTCTGTGCTGAAAATTAGGCTGCGGTAGTACCGCCCTATAACAGTGGTAGTACCGCAGAGCGGTAGTACCGCACCTTTGCTGTAACGGCTAGTTTTTGCTGATTTCAGCTCCCAACGGCTAGTTTTTGTTGTGGGGGCTATAAATACCCCCTTGGCCGGTTGAGAGGTAATCTTTGGCATCCCATTTCACCCACTTGAGCTAGTGTGAGCTTCTCCACTCAATTGTGCATGTGTTGCACCTTGTGAGGAAAAGGGAGAGGGTCTAGTTGCATGTGTTGCAACTAGAATTAGATTTAGCATCCAATTATGCATGTGTTGCACTCGGTGAGAGTCAAGCAAGGGGCTTGGCTTATTACTCTTGGTGTTTGCCGACACCTAGACGGTGTGGAGGCGTCGTGGTCCGGTGATCTTCTCAAGTGAAGCTTGTGAGAAGGCCCGGTGTTTGTGAGTGGCTTGGTGCTCGCCATCTCCGGAGTGTAGTAAGAGCAACCCTAGTGGAGCGAGGTGTTGATTCCTCGGAGGAAAGCTTAATTTGTGGAGCCGGCCCAATTGGTTTGGGTTTCCCTCAACGTGGACTAGGGAGACCGTGAGAATCTCCAACACCACAGAAAACATCGACGTGTCTTTGTGGTGTGATCTCTATTGCCTTACTATTGCATTTACATTCATTGTGTATGAATGCTTGCTTTACATTGTGCAATTTATATACTTTGTATTAAATTGCTTATTCATTGTGTATGATTGCAATAGTATCATTTACATTGTTTAAATTGAATTGCTTACAAGTCCATGCTTGATTGATTATTATCAATAGACTTGTATTGTTGGTGCACTTAGTTGAACCTAGTTTATTTAGGCTTTAATTGTGCAAAACTGTATTTGTTATAAGCTTCCGCATTAGAAATCGGTTTTAGCGCATAGAAGTTTTAAAACGCCTATTCACTCCCCCCTCTAGTCGGCCTCCTCGATCTTACACCGAGGCTCGGTAGACTTAGTCTACCGTGAGCGGTGAGACTAACATGTGGGTCCCACCAGTCAGTGTTTTTCTTTTATTCTTTTAATTCCCGAAATTCCTTGCTGATGTCATGCTTGCGCAATAATCTGATTTTTCTTTTAAGAAATAATTCAGAAATTTCAGTAAATCCAAAATTAGGGTTTTCTTTTAGATTGAAACTTCCAGAGCCCATAACTTTTGCATCCGAACTCCGATTGAGCCCATTCAAATTCCTAAATTCATATAAATTCGAGATATATTTATTTAAGATTTTTAATTATTTTTTGGAGTTTTTTTGCCTCTGTTATTTATTTATTTTGTTTATTTCACGTCCTACTTTCCAGAGAGTTGTCATGTCATGTCCGAACGCTATATATGGATGCTTTCACTATGATTCACCTCACTCTTCTCTTACTCTTCTCATTTCTTCCAGTGTAAAAGAAAATATCTTCGGCCTCATCTAACTTTCGAGTGAGCAGAGAATTACAATCACTACGGCAGCACATGGTTTGCCCTCGTTGCAGGGATCCGGCGAATGTGTTTACCTCTCATACGCCAACCAACCTGTCCCGAGTGTTCATGAAGTGTTCAAATCTTACGGTAAGTTGGGCAAAATCGGTACGAATTAAGTTGTACATACCAGGTTTTCTTACCTTCATTTCGCGCTGCAATTATTTTGTAGAACACAACATGTCGGTTTTGGCAGTGGGTTGATGAAGCTGTCCCAGTGGTTCGATATATTGCAATGCAAATTGCTGCCTTACAAGAACACTCCCGTGGTGTTGATGCATTTCGTGCAGTGCCTCGAGCGTCCGATCAACCAACCCAAAATGAAGAAAACAGACTTAACAAACTGGATGAGAGGATGGCAAGAGTTGAAAAGATGCTTCACAAATTAGTAAACATAGTTAGTTTTGCGGTCTTTGCTCTATTATATGTTGTTCTTGCGAAGTAGAATGTTAGTTCTACTTGGGTTTGTATTGTCCACTCTTTATCCATGCGTTGCGGTCCTTCATGAATGAGGATAAAATTGTTCTACTTAGATAGAGAACGAACTAAACGCGTGCAATTACATTACAACTACCACACTCTCCTTGGATTACAAATCAGTAACTGGAGTACAAGTTACAACATATAATAGACTTCCAATGTTACTACTCCTCATGCTGCTCCTCACTACTGTCGGGCATAGGACCTGATCGCCTTCGCGGACGTGTTGCTGTGTCGTAGGTCTCGATTTAATATGCCCTCGGGAACATCATCCTATCAGGTGACCGTGGGTTATGCCACAAGTCATAGAGGGGCTCCTCATTAGCCGTGTCATCGTACACGGGGGGCATCACCTGCGGGACTGGTGTTGACAACAAGTCGGTGATCCAAGCAGTAGGATCTGTAGTAGGATCCGTGGAGGGGCACCAACTCGGCTGAGCTTGCGAGACGAACTGGGGGAACTGCTCCGGGTACAGTTCACCTTGCAAGGTGAACTGCATAGGGTACGGTGTGTAGCTGGACTGATACCATGGCGTCGTATCGCCCATTGAAAATTCGCCGAGAGTGTAGGGCTGGGAGGGAGAATCTGGGATAACCTCGATGGTTTCGGGTTGCACATCCGTGCTCTTTGGAATGTCGTCTTCCCACCGCGGTGATGATGACGACATCAGCGTATGGTCCCTCCGCGATGAGCACGGATCAGCGTAGGGTCCATCTGCGACGACGACGGCGTCAACGTAGGGTCCCTCCGCGACGATGACTGCATCAGCGTAGGGTCCTCGCGACGACGATCGCATCAGCGTAGAGTCCATGCGTGGCAACTGCGTAGACGATCCGCCGCCCATGCTGCTGCGCCATTGGGTCGACTCGCTCGGACGGGTAGATGGAGGGGGCGAGGGTATGCGATGATGCTCCCTCCGATGCCTCAAGTCGACATCGGTGGGCCTTCCACAGCTCATGTTACGAACGACCTGCTTAACATCTTCAACAAGCGTCTTCATCACCAAAAAAAGGCGATCAACTGTGTTGTTCATGCCCCGCTCGAGTTCCCGGTGGCCGCGCTCCACAACGCTCTGCAAACGGTCCACCTGTATGGTTACCGAACAAACAAAATTTGGTTACTTAACCCTATTGCGGAGGGTGGTTAATCTACTACGTGCTGAACGTACCGAATCGTCACGGCGTGCTGCACATTGCGGGTCCAGCCCCAAGTCCAAGCGTTCGGTGTGGCTAGGATCTGCATGTCGGGCCGGGGGCGCCTGTCAATCTCGTTCACGTGTGCCGTACGTACCACTCCAAGTACGTGTCGTAAGTCCCTTCATTGTAAGGCCGTGCCTCCTGCAAAATGGAATTAGTGGCTGTTTGTCATGCATCTATGTAACATCCCAAAAATTTGGTCTGTTTTGAAGTTTTAAAATAAAAATAACCATTTGGATTTTTCTGCTAAAGTTAAAAGCTTAATATGAATTTTGAGAGTTTAAAAACAATTTAATATGATTAATGTCAACATCAACTATATTAAAAATTATTTTATTTGGTTTCTATGTGCTTGGATATATTTTCTAGATTTTTCTAGAATTTTTCCGAGTGCATTTACTATTTTCTAATTGCCATTTGGATTTTCTGCTATTTTCTAAAAAAGAAAAAGCTATTAAAATCTCAGAATCTTCCTTGGGCTTAATCCTTAAAGTCTTGGCCCATCTCCTTCTCCCTCCGGCCCAACCCGCTTGGCCTCTTTCTCCGCCGCAGCCCAGTCCGCGCCTTCCCCCCTTTGCTCTCACTGCCGGGTGGGTCCCGCCTTTGCCATGTCATCATCTTCCCCGTCCCGGACATGGACTCTGGAGTTCATGCCTTGCACGACTCGAGCGCCACTGGCTCCTTTGGAAATCCCATCTCCGGCGCTATATAAACCGAGCACCTCGCGTCAATTTCTTCGCCTACGTCTCCTCTCCCGAAGCCCTAAAATCTCGTCCCCGGTTTGGATCTCTTTTCGCCGCAATTTGTCGGATAAGCTGGGCCACCGTCGTGTCTTCATCACCGGAGTTCGTTGTCGTTCTAGCATCTTTGCCTGAGCCGCCACCTCCTTCGGGTCCGTATCAACGAGAGCTACGCCGTGCTTCCACCATCTTCGGTCGAGCATCTTGAGCGCTGCTGCTTCGTTCACATCAACCCTGCCGCCTCTCTTTTTCGATCTACTCGACGGTGAGCGTTTTCGCTAAATTAACCGTGTCACTTTGTGCCTCATGCTATTATCATCTATTTCCCCACTTCCTTGATGTCTCTTAGCCACCGAGTCATCATCGCCGACCATCTTCTCCGTCGCCGGTTGTCCCCTTGTTGCCATCGATTCACTTGACCACCGGCCTCCTAGAGGTGCTCCCTGTGATCCCCGAGCCATCCCAAACCAAGTGCTCACCTCCACTCTTCTCGGGCGCCTTCGCTTCATCACCGCTGTCACATCCGAGGAGCTCCCCACCGCTCAAGTCGTCGCCGCCGACAAGCTGATGCCGTCCTGGCCGAGCAACAGCTGCCTGGTGCTTCGCAGTGTTCCCAGGGTCCCGTTTTGCCACTTCACCGGAGTTGTCTCGCTGTTGTTTGCCTTCGCCTTCGTCACCTTGCCGCCGGCCATGGTGTCGCTCCAGAGCTCCCCTCCCCTTCGGTTTCTCTCTCCGTTGATGTGGCCTCCACTTCATCTCCATCTCAGGTGCCACATCATCCCTTTGGTCCACATGGCATCCTAATCAGCTGCCAGTCAATGGCCATGTGGCACACCCAAAATTCCACCCGAGCCAAACATCCTTGAACTTGGTCCACCGCGAGCCTAGCCACTTCCAAGTGGGGCCCACCTGTCGAGTGAGTTTTTGTCCCGTCCGAACCGCCTCACTGACGTCAAACGACGTCATAATCCGGAATTTCCAGTAGGAAAATAATTCAAATAATTCCAGAAATCCAAATTAGGGTATTTCTTTAGATTTCAATCTTCTAGAGCTCATATCATTTGCATCCAAACTCCGATTGAGTCCATTCAAATTCCTAAATTTATCTAAATTCAAGATCTATTTATCTGAGATTTTTATTTAATTTTTGGAGTCTATTTGCTCTCTGTTATTTATTTATTTGGTTTATTTGCTTATTTTGCGAGTAGACATCGATACTTCGGGAAGCTTTGAGCAAGGAGTAGCATATCAAGATCAAGATCAATCACTAGATTTATTCCCAGGCAAGTCATGGTCCTTTGATCATATTGAACCCATGATTTCAAAAGTATATTATTTTATACAATTGCATGCTATCTTTATACAAATTGCCTTGTGTATAGTTATTACCTGTTGTCATTATGCCTCCATTGATTATTTGAATGCCATGAATCTTTTGTCACCTTAGCATGGGTAATTTTAGTTGGACATATTTATATTGCCAACATGGGTATCGTACATATGCTTAGTTCAGCTTAGTTACGATGGGTTTGTCATCACATGTGTCATAATGGTTAATCTTGACTTAATGAAATATGGAACCGTGGTGGTGAGCCACTCTTGTTAAAATTTGTGTACCATGACGGGGTTAGTCACGGGTTTTAGTTGAACAAAATGGTTTTCGCTCGGGCGAGTGGTTTGTGGATAGTGGGGATGTGGATTGAACATGTTGTGGGTTTGTGATAGTCTCGCCTGAGTAACTTATCAAGGACTTAATCTTGTGCGCCATTGAACTGGGCCTTAACCGTACAACTACTTGTCTGGTATGGGACGGACCTGGCTGATTAATTAGCAATGTCTTAATTTTGGTTCTGTCATGTGAAGTGTGAGTCGTGGAAAATGTATTCTCACGGTGGCGCAAGAGGGGGCCCCGTCTCGCCTGGAAAGACATTCAGTGTTGAAACCTTAGTGGCGTAATCGGGTTAAGAAGGAGCTTTGTAAAAGCCTTGTGATGATCACTTAGTCGCACACCTCGGAAGTGTGTTAAACGGACATTATAAGTTGATCTATCTTTTGTGGGTCAAGCTGTACAACCTCTACAGAGTGTAAAACTATTCGAATAGCCGTGTCCGCGGTTATGGACGTACCTAGGGATTTCACACGGGAGATAGATTTTCTTCAAAAATGTGTCGGAGTGTGGATGGGAAGTTCACTTGATGAATATAATGTTCGTTTGGTGAATAGATCATTCACTTAGTGGGTTGTGTCGATTGGTGAATGGGGAATTCACTTATCGTTGGTTTGGTTGGGAAGTGAATGGGAAAGTTCACTAGTTGTTTCAAAGAAACGGTTTACTTACTTAATATTGTTTTCAAATTATGCATTTCAATCTATTTATTTTATTTGTCGTAAATGCTGCTTTATGCAAAAGAGCCATACAGCTAACCTTTGTTCAAGCCCTGCATGAATACTATTTGCATACATTTCCCCACGGCTTGCTGAGTACATTCAAAGTACTCATGGCTTGCGCCCTGTGTTGTTTAATCTCCACAAAAGAACCAGGGAACTCCGAGTTCTACCAGGAAGACCATGAAGGTTTTGCGGATTAGGATGCGTTTCTCCACTCGATTGCCTGTGGGTATGTTGATTGGCCAATTGAAGAATTTTGTTCCGATGCAAGAGTTTATTTGTTTCTTTAGCCCTGCATGGCAAGTTAAGTAAACGTTGACCATAAGGTCCAGTTATTATTATTATTTGATACTTTGAGATCTTTTTAGTTAAAACGAATAAATGGATGGTATTTCATCACTGTTTTCCTGTGTGAGTTAGCTACTGATCTGGGACTAGTTCAGAATACACAGAGAGTTCCTGAGATATATTTTTGGGTCCCGACAATCTATCCACGGCTGTTGCGTCTGAAGCCAGTCATTGCTCTTGCAGTCATATCCCCCCCCCCCCCGCACCGAAAGTGGAACGTGGGTCTCTGGCCGCCAACGATCAACCAGGGCGGAAAGAAGGCAGGCATCAATCAGGAGGTTCTGTCCCATGTTCAGCATACGAGCAAACGCAATCAGCCTAGATTGACGAAGCCTCGGAACATACCACTCGTCCAATGGCCAGGTCTCCCTCGGTCCTCGTGTCACCAGAGTTGGCGGTCCATTGCCATCGATACAAGCATGACAGCGATGTTGGGCGTCCCATGCCTCCTCAAGTAGGGGTGGTAGAATATGTGCCATTGCTGCAAATAGAGAACAACTAATAGTTAGCGAAATCTAAGTACATACTTAACGCTAAAAACTGCAATAAGCTAGAAAAAATTAAATACGTCATTACCTAATCTAATCAGAACGCGCGCTGCGGCTTATGAGCGATTCAAATTGCAGGCGTTCGTTTATATACACACAAGAAAACAGATAAATAATGACTTGATGTGAAGCGATGTGACTTCGACGTGATTTAAAGAGACAACCAAACAAAAAACGCATGCAGCCAAAACTTCTTTTGGTGCAAAAGCGTGCGCGCGTGTAACATTCCCATTTTGGCTTGTGTTTCAAATGTAATAAAATGAGGGTAAATTAAAACTTTTCCTTCATCCTTTTACTCTTGAAACTTTTCTGAAATTCTTGTAAAGGATTTTTGGGAAATTCAAATTCAAAATCCTCATTCATCGCAAGTCAAAACCTTCGGGTGAAATCTTATGTCAAACCATTGGTAATAAATTTTCCTGGTTCTAGGGTTGCTTGGTAACACCTCTGAATTATTTCATAATTTTGAAATTATTTGAAATATTTTAGAGGCAAGTCAAACCTTGGTCAAACCTCTCAAATCACCTTCTGAATTTCTTGAGAAAATTTCAGTGCACAAAAATCTCTAAAAATTTTATGGAAGGTTAATCCTAAGTCGGAAGCTCCAGCTTAAATTTCATAAATTGTGGAGTTGATTTGATACCTCAATTAAATCCCCAAAGTTTCAGCCTTTAAAATTCAAAACCTAACTGGTTTGCACTGCTCTCGGTGCGAAGTCGACTCGCTCGAGCCAATCGATTTCGACCGAGCCAACTAATCGCACCGCGGTCGAGCGAAAGCGCCGCCATCGGCCGTTGGATCTCAATCGACGGCCCTCATTCGTAGGCATTCTGACAACTCCGGCTGCCCTCTGCTCGACCGCTGATTTACCTGACGGTGGACGCTTGTCGCGGCCGTTCGACGCGATCGCTGTTAGCCGTTGGATGCAAATCGGACGGCCGCCATCGCCGCCCTCCTCGCCGCTCGCGCGCCGAGCCATGGCGAGCCGAGCGTGCGCAGCGTCGGCCCCATCCGGCGACCGCAACGGGTGTCGCCGCACGCATTAAATGCCCGCACCCACCGCCCCGCTTAGTCGCCGCCTCCTACCCGCCTCCCGCCACTCACGATGCCCATGGCAGGCATGAACCCAGTCCACCCGAGAGCTTGGGCTCAACCCTAGTTTGAGCTCCTTGAGCTATAAGTAGCTCCCCGGCTCTCCCTCGCCTCCCTTTCAAAACCCAAGAGGTCTTGCTAGCATCTTGGTGCTTTGTGAGCTCAAAACACCAAAATCACCTAAAACCGCCATTGTTGAGCTGGGAGCTCCTCGCGCAAACAGTGCTCCAAAGGGCGTTTCTTCCTCTCTTTCGCTTGGGCAGGTGCCTCTCACCTCCCGAACAAAACCCCTAACTTAATTGTAGTTGCTTTTCACAGAGCAGCTCAATTTTGGGGAATTGTTCTTTTCGCCGTGAGCACCCCTTCTTCCTCATCACCAGAAGAAGCTCTATTCTTCAATTCTTTACTCGGGGCTTCTTTGAGCTTGGTGGAGCTAACCCGATGACGCGGGTCGTGTTATCTTTGCTCGAGCGCCTTCCCGAGTTGTCTTCTCCAAGTCCGCAACCTTCTTCGTCGCCGAGCAACTCCATCCATCCTCGACCTCCCATACCTCGTATCCTTCTAGTAGCCCCTAGAAGCTTTGGCACCGCTGAAATGGTTCGCTTGGAGCTTTTGGTCATTATGCATTTCGCCGCTTTGGTCGCCGCCATCGCTTCGGCTAGCCGCCGTTCGGGGACACCACCGACGGTGTGGATGGTCCTGTGTGCGTTATGCTATTGCGTTCCATTTTGGCATTTAGCTCCCGCCGCCGCCTTGGGTCGCCGGCGACAAGCCGGGAACACCCTCGTTCATTGTTTGACGAAAACGCAGCGCGTAATATCGTTTCTGACACGCGAATGATGTTCATTAATGCTAATCATTGTTAATCATGGGTTAGTAATCATTAGCGTCCTAAACCCACCTCCTCGCCACTTGCATGTGGGCCCGCACTTTAATCCTCCCGCGCGCTAACCCACGTGCGCGTGGCCCACTGGCCATCGACTGCGGCCCGCCATCTTCAAACCCCCAGGCGCTGCGTGTTTAAACTCCGCATGTGACTTAGCGCCACCGACCTGGGCCCCTATTGTCGTGAGTCCCTGCTCAAATCGTGAACGCCCAATCAACCTCACCGCTCGATCTTGGATCTCGTGGTCGGATCGTGGGAGCAATTGGATCGTCCGGCTCCTCAATCCCAGCCCTTCATCGCTTGATCGACGGCCCAGATGGGCGCATCCGCCGCGATCGATTGCCATCTCGACCGGATCGTTGGATCTTGATCCAACCGTGAGCCTCCGTGGGTGCCGTGGCGGGTGCCTTTTGTCGCGCGCCAGTGCGGCAGGCCGCTCGATCCAGATCGACGGTCCATAATCAACCACGCTTTTCTTTCGGTTAAGGATATAATTTCCTGTGTAGCTTTATCTTTCCACTCAAAATGTTGTTAAAACTTTAGAAATTCATATCTTTTCATTATAGATCCTTTTTGGGTGATTTCAGAGTGTTAATTTTCTTTTAGGCTAGAAATTAATCTAGAAATGTTTCTGTGCCCGTTAAGAACCGTATGTTGTGAATCGATTTTAGCCTTTTTAGCCCCTATTAAATATTCCAAAATGCTATAAAAACTTAGAAAATCTATAACTTGTTCTCTGTAAGTCCAAATAGAGCGAGCTAAATTTTGTTAATTTCATTAGGATGAACTTTAGTGAAGGACCAGTTTGCTAGTGGTCTTTGCTATCGATATAAAGGATGTCCTAGTTTTAGAACTTAGAAAATCATAACTAATTATTTGTAACTTCAAATGACCTGAAAATTTATATGGATTATCACTATACCAGTAGGTAGCTACCATAAAAGTTTCAGCTTCAAAATCTTTCTAGAAAATATTTTTGCTACAGTGTTAATTATGGCTTAAAATAGGTTTTTAGAGAATATCTTTTGCACCACAAATCCAAATTAGGTTTTTCCAGTTTCTATGTCTAGGTATATTCGTATTTTACCTTGTGTATAAATTTCACGATTTGGATAATTTTTGGCTTGCTCTTTTGTTTAAGTGTTGCTCGCCTTATTGGTTGTTTTCGCTCTTTCGCTTAGGATTCGACATTTGCGAACCCCGAAACGACTCCTCCAACAACAAATTGAGCAGCAGCAAGCGCTTTGATCATTTCCCATTTGATCCCATTACTTTTAAAGTCTAATATTTTGTTTAACTTCTATGTATGCATTGCTATTTTGTTGTTAAATTGATTAGTTAGACCTCTAGTTGCATAATCAGAGGTAAATGATTATCCTCTACTACCCGAGCCTAGGTTATTTGTTGTGATTAGAGTTCGTTGGATGAGCTCTTGTCACTTAGTAGATGACGAATGAATATTGCTTAGCCATGCCTAGTTATCGGTAGTATTGGCGTATCATCGACTTAGTCGATGATCTTGATCACACAACTACTTATACTACTCCATTATGCCCAACCCTTGTGTTTTATTGATTTACAAATCAAAAACCAAAACAAAACTATATCTTGACTTGGGCACAATGGTATGTTGATGTGATCTGCTGGGTGTGTGGAATGGTGCCTAAGTCCCCAAGGACCGAGTTACTTGTGTCACTAAGCCAGCGCTTATTGCGTACAACCACACGAGGGGATATGGAACCTCTCTTGACAAAGTACTTTGAGAGGTGTTAATTATGAGCTGGTTGGTGGGTGTGTTCTTGTGTGTGTGTTTGTGGTGTTGAGGGGAGCATTAGCAGCACCGGTTAGGCTGCCTAATGTGTCTTTCTCCGTGGGTTATGCCTTAATTAGCATCGCCCATTGGAAAGCGCCTTGTTAGACTTAGCCATGCCTACATACCAAAGGAAGTGTGCTAACCGTGGTGGTGGAAAGGCGGTCTATCGTGGTGGGTACATTGGTACACCCCGCAGGTTAAAACTATTCGAATAGCCTCGCCCCAGGTTATGGACATGCTTGGTAAGGTCGCAAGAACTAGACTACAACCTTTAAAAAACTTAAACTTGCCACGGGTGGTATGAAGGGGTACTTCATGCTATTGTTGTGGTGACTATGGGTTAGTCACTTCTAGGTTGGTGTTGTCATCTATCTATTGTTATAATTGTCTCTCTTTATTTGAACAATAAAAGCACTGCAAACTTGCTTTGAATCTATTACCTTATTGCAAATGGAAACTTGCTTTATGTCAAAACAAGTCCAGAGCCTCATCCACTTAAATAAAGCTTGCATGTAGTTAATTATAGTTCCGTTATCTCACACGTCAGTCTTGCGAGTACAAAAACAAGTTTTGTACTCATCTGCTTTGCTTTGCTTAATATTATTTGTTGCAGAGGAAGAAGGTGAGCCCCAAGGGCCTCACTTTTGTGAGTTGTGCTTGCGCGCCGTCACGGGACGATTAGCTTACGGTCCTGGTTGGTTGCCTTGTGGTAAAGGCACACCGATTGGCTTTTGTTTATCGCCATCTTATGGCCATTTTGCTTCATTGTATTTACTTATTTGTATGACTTTTGGCCTCGGCCTCTCTTTGTAATAACTCTCTTTATATTATCTATGTCTTTCGCTTGTTGCTTTTGCTTCGGCTCTATGTGTATGAATGGAGTTGATGCATAATTTGTAACGGTGTGTATACTGCACTGGGAAGTGTACATATCTCGAGGCTTGGTTTATTTGATTTGTACCGTTAGGACCAAGTGGATGGTTAAACAAAGATGCTTCGAATAAACCGGGTCCTCACAAAGTTGGTATCGTGAGCCATTCCGACCGTAGTAACCCAAGCTTGATCGTCTTTAGGATATTTTGGAAAACTTAATTTCAAAGTATCAATGATTTATGAAAGCTAAGTAAGTTCTCGATTTTATTCCTTACCTATCTTAGCTTTCTATCTCATCTTGCTCTAATTTGAGTTTTAAAAGTTGTCCTCCTTTCCTTCTCTCAAAAGATAGTCATTATCGCTTAAATGGGGTTTGGGAACCAATGAGTTTGGCAAATTGAAGTGTTAGCCGCCCTCTACAAGATTTTGATGCTTCCAATTTGAAGATTTCTGCTAGAGGCTTGGATGCAAATCTGACAGCGAGCATTCAATTTCCGCACAGCAGGCTCAAAGGTTCTAAATAGGGTAGAAAATGAGAGGTTAATCAATTAAAACTTGTGGAACAAAAGGGTAAGATGTGATACTAGTTAGCTAAGTATCTAACACCTATTTCGTTGATTTAACCTTGCTCTCGAGTAGTGTTAGACTTGTTGTAGTGTGCTGAAATTTTTATCTTCTCGAACCATTGCTCGTTCTTTCAATACGGGTTAATGGCATTGAGAAGTTGAGCTTGGTTTGGAGTTTCTTTGCTGTTTTGGAGCTTCTTGGAAACATTTAAAGTTTGTTTACTTGCTGTTTTTGGCTTTCGGTTAGGTGGTATCTCATTCCCTAATCGTTAGCTTTTCGCTTTCATCAACTTCTAGTATTAGTGCTTTGGTTTCTAACCTAAATTTCTTGAATCGTGATGGTGGAGGTACTCGTAGTGGCCGTGGTCAAGAAATGGTTTGGATGAGGAGCCCCGCCTCCTCCAACCATGGTGAGGTCCTTCGCATCGAGCGCAACTGCTCAGAGGACAGAGGGTCCCGCCGATGTTATTGCGCGCAACACCTCCGCCCTTGCCGTGCCTCGTGATCCGGGCAGCGGGTGGACATCGCCTCGTGGGGTTTGGCCGAGTTTCTTCGCACTCAACCCCACGCTCTCCGCATCGAGGACCTTTGGACGCAGATGACCGGTCACGCAAAGTTGAGCGTAAGCTCGACGCTGCTCGCGCTCCGGACCGGGACAGGCACTCTTTGCCTCCCATCGCCTTCAGGGGCAGACTCTCTGGTGGGAGAACTTGGCCATGCAGCCCGCGCCACACCGCTCTTGGGATGAGTTCCGACGGCGTTCCGCCGAGCTCACATCCCCGCCGGTTTGATGAAGTCAAGAAGAAGGAGTTCGCGCCAAGCAAGGGCGTAAGTCGTTGATGGAGTACACATGCACGAGTTCAACCACTTGGCTCGTTATGCTCCATCCGAGGTGGCCACCGATGAGGCCAAGCAGAGAAGTTCATGGAGGGTTTGTCTCGAGGAGCCGCAAGACAGCCTCCATTGTGGACTTTGTCGACTTTCGTGCTTTGGTGGACAAGGCCATTGTTGCCGAGCACAAGGCCAAGCGCAAGCGAGTCCCGCAAGCGCAAGTGGAGGCCCAGCCCGCACAGCCGCCTCTCTCGCCCCGTGTCGGGCCTACCCGTGGCCCGCTTCGTGGCTTCACTACCACCGAGGCCGCCAAAGACCAGCCTCCTCGCCCTCGCAGCCGTGCCCCGCCACGTGCGCTCACAACCAGCAGGTGGCCCCGCAATCCGGCCGCCGGTCACTTGCTTTTCATGCAACCGAAGGGCATTATGCCAATAGTTGCCCTAACAGATCGAGCGCCCTCGCCCTAATGGAGGACGCGGCGGGAGGTGGTCCTCCCGTGATCGGGTTGTCCCCGCTACCCAAGGCGTGGGTAGTGGCGCGCCAACCTCATCTCCGCGGAGGAGGCACAGTGAGGCACCGACGTCGTGTTGGGTACCCTTTCTGCTAACTCTTTCCTCGCTACGCTTTGTTTGATTCAAAGCATCTCATTCGCTTGTTTCGAGTCTTTTGTCTTGTGGGAGGTCTTCTTTACTCCATTGTTGGTCCCATCGCTCATTCGCCTCTCCTGGTTCGGAATTGAGAGCCGAGTCCGAGTGTAGGATGTCCTCGTTGAGATAGAAGGGTAGGATTCTTGGCAAACCTTATCCTCCTTCGATCGGCAAGCTTAGATGTAATCCTAGGCATGGATTGGTTGTCTCAAAGACATGGGACAAATTGATTGCGCTTAGAGGCTCATCTATCTCACCAGATCCTTCGGCGAGCAGTTCGCTTCTCATCGGCCGCAGGTCCGCATCTCTTCGCGCCGGCTAAGCCGCCTAGATATTAGTGAAGTCCTAGTGGTATGTGACTTTGTTGATGTCTTCCCGACGACCTTCCGTGGATGCCACCAGTTCGAGACCTCGAGTTTGTCATTGAGTTGGTTCCCTGCACGCCCGATTTCAAAGAGGCCTTACTGATGGATCCAATTGAGTTGGTGGAGTTGAAGAAGCAAACGGGTGAGCTTCAAGAGAAGGGTTTCATCCGCCCTAGCTCATCTCCTTGGGGATGCTCAGCAATCTTTGTCCCTAAAAGGACAAGACGCCACAGATAAAGCGTGATTACCGTCCACTTAATGAAGTAACAGAAAGAACAAGTACCCTTTGCCCAGTATCGACGATCTCTTTGATCAATTAACTCGAGCTCGAGTTTTCTCCAAGATTGATCTGAGAGTGGATATCACCGTGTTCGATTCGACCAGGATATTCCAAAGATGCCTTTTTCTACTCGTTATGGCTTGTACGAGTATACCGTCATGTCATTCGGTTTAACCAATGCTCGGCCTTGTTCATGAACCCTGCGAATTCGGTGTTCATGGAGTATTTGGATAGGTTCGTTGTGGTCTTCATCGATGATATCCTTATCTACTCCAAGAGCGATGAGGAACACACCGAGCATTTGAGGCTTGTGTCGGGCAAGCTTCATGAGCACCACCGTATGCGAAGTTCAAAGCGCGCGCTCGTTGAAGGAAGTAGCCTTCTTAGGCCATATTCTTTCGACGGTGAGGCGAGCTATGGATCCTAGCAAGATCGGACGTGCTTTCCTCGAGTCACCACTTCGGTCGCCGGTTCGAGTTTTCTTGGTTTAGCGATATTATCGCCGCTTATCGAGAACTTCTCCAAGATAGCGGCCGGCGACTGAGTTGCTCAAGAAGGACAAGAAGTTCTCGTGGTCCGCCGATTGCAGGAAAGTTTCCAAGCGCTAGAAGCGATTGACCACCGCCTCCCGCTCTTGTCCTCCCGATGTCCGCCGAAGCTTCGATATCTTTTGTGACGCTTCGCCGAGGCCTCGGTTGTGTCCTTATGCAAGAAGGCAAGGTAGTGGCCTATGCATCAAGGCAATTGAGACCTCATGAACTCAACTATCCTACCCATGACTTGGAGTTAGCCGTGATCCATGCACTTAAGATTTGGCGACATTACCTAATCTGAATCGCTGTGAAGTGTATTCGCATCACAAAAGCTTGAAGTATTTGTTTACCCAACCCGATCTGAACCTCGTGCAAAGGAGATGGTTGGAGTTGATCATGGACTATGACATGGGTATTCACTACCATCCGGCAAGGCCAATGTCGCTATGATGCGCTTAGTCGCAGCGCATTGCAATGCATTGTTGCTCCAAGGCCCTCACCCTCTTCCGAGGAATTTCAGCATCTTAACTTGGGTTTGGTTGAGCATGGTTCCTCGCCGCTTTGGTTGTACAAACCAACCTTGGTGGATCGGATCAGTCCGCCAAAGAAATGATGTTGGAGTAAACCGCATCAAGGAAAATGTCAAGAATGGAACAACCAAGTGCTTCTCCGTAGATGAGCTTGGTGTCTTGAGGTTCGCAACGCCGTGGTTCCAAAGGACATGGAGTTGCGGGATTTGATCCTCCGCAAGCCCACGATTCTCCGCTATCTATTCATCCCGGCCACGAAGATGTACCGTGATCTTCGCCGAGATTTTGGTGGACCCGAATGAAGAGGAGATCGCAAGGTTCGTTGTCGAGCGCGACGTGTGTCGCCGTGTCAAGGCCGAGCATCGCGTCGGCAGATCGCCACCCTACCAATTCCGAGTGGAAGTGGATTCGGTCCGATGGACTTTATCATCGGTCTACCTCGGCCACTAAGGAAGAATGATGCCATCCGGTCGCCATCGATCGATTGACTAAGGTGGCTCATTTTCTTCCCCGCCAAGACCGACCTTCGAGTGGGTCTCTCGCAGAGCTCTACCTAGCCCGCATCGTGAGTTTGCATGGTGTGCCAAAGACAATTGTGTCGATCGTGGTTCGCTGCTCACTTAGCGATTTTGGCATAGCCTACAAGAGGCTATGGGAACTCGCTTTTTTTCACTTTCAAAGATTTCACCCCAAATCGATGGTCGACCGAAAGGGTCAACCAAGTGTTGGAGGACATGCTTCGAGCTTGTGTCCTTTCCTATGGGAAGCATTGGGAGAAGTGCTTGCCATTCGCCGAAGTTTTCTTACAACAACAGCTTTCTGCCGCCTCGCATGGCACCATTCGAGGCCTTATACGGAGAAAGTGTAGAACCCGTTGAACTGGTTCGAGACCGGTGAGAGACCTTTCTTTGGTCGGACTCGATCAATGAAGCCGAGAGTCAAGTCCAGCTTGTTCGTGATCGTTGGCGCACGGCTCGATCCAGCAAAAGAGCTTATGCGGATTGCCGCCGCCGTGAGTTGAGCTTTGAGCCCAATGACTTCGCTTATCTCAAGGTTTCTCCTCCGAAGGTCACCGCTTTGGTGTCAAGGGCAAGTTAGCTCCTCGATATGTCGGTCCATACCGCGTCATCGAGAAGAAGGGAGCCGTTGCCTACAAGTTGGAGTTGCTCACCGCACTTGCGGGGTACATGATGTGTTCCATGTGTCCCAACTAAAGAAGTGCCTCGTGTTCCAACGAGGAAGCTCAGTTGGAAACTCTTGATGTCCGTGAAGATTTGACCTCATCATGAGCGTCCCGCTCGCATACTCGAGGAAGTCGAACGAAGAACGAGGAATAAGACCATCAAGTTCCTTAAGGTTCATGGTCGAATCATTCGAGGATGAAGCTACTTGGGAGCGAGAAGATCGCCTCTCGTGCACTACCCTCTTTCTTTTCCGAGTAGGACAAATCTCGGGACGAGATTTTTGTAAGGGGGGAGGTTTGTAACATTCCCATTTTGGCTTGTGTTTCAAATGTAATAAAATGAGGGTAAATTAAAACTTTTCCTTCATCCTTTTACTCTTGAAACTTTTCTGAAATTCTTGTAAAGGATTTTGGAAAATTCAAAATCAAAATCCTCATTCATCGCAAGTCAAAACCTTCTGGGTGAAATCTTATGTCAAACCCTTGGTAATAAATTTTCCTGGGTTCTAGGGTTGCTTGGTAACACCTCTGAATTATTTCATAATTTTGGAAATTATTTGAAATATTTTAGAGGCAAGTCAAACCTTGGTCAAACCTCTCCAAATCACCTTCTGAATTTCTTGAGAAAATTTCAGTGCACAAAAATCTCTGAAAATTTTATGGAAGGTTAATCCTTAAGTCAGGAAGCTCCAGTTAAAATTTCATAAATTTTGGAGTTGATTTGATACCTCAATTAAATCCCTAAAGTTTCAGCCTTTAAAATTCAAAACATAATCGTTTGTGCCTTGTTTCTCGTGTGCGAAGTCGACTCTGCTCGAGCCAACCGACTTCGACCGAGCCAACTAACAGCACCCGCGCGGTCGGCGAAAGCGCGTCATCACCGTTGGATCTCAATCGGACGGCCCTCATTCGTAGGCATTCTGACAACTCCGGTTGCCCTGTTCTCGACCGCTGGATTTACCGGACGGTGGACGCCAGCGCGCCGTTCCGACGCGATCGCGTGTTAGCCGTTGGATGCAAATCGGACGGCTGGCCATCATCGTCCTCCTCTCGCTCGCGCGGCGCTGAGCCATGGCGGAGCCGAGCGTGGGTGCGCAGTGCCTTGTCCCATCCGGCGACCTCGCAACGGGTGTCTGCAGCGCATTAAATGCCCGTCACTCCACCGCCCCGTTTAGTCGTCGTCTCCTACCTGCTCCCGTCACTCACGATGCCCATGGCAGGGGCATGAATCCAGTCCACCCGAGAGCTTGGGCTCAACCCTAGTTTGAGCTCCTTGAGCTATAAGTAGCTCCCTGGCTCTCCCTCAGTTCCCTTTCAAAACCCAGTAGTCTTGCCAAGCATCTTTGGTGCTTTGTGAGCTCAAAACACCAAAATCACCTAAAACCGCCATTGTTGAGTAGGAGCTCCTCGGCGCAACCGTGCTCGGTGGCGTTTCTTCCTCTCTTTTCGCTTCAGCAGTGCCTCTCACCTCCGAACAAAACCCTAACTTAATTGTAGTTGCTTTTCACAGAGCACCTCAATTTTGGGGAATTGTTCTTTCTACGTGAGCACCCCCTTCTTCCTCATCACCAGTGAAGCTCTATTCTTCAATTCTTTACTCGGGGCTTCTTTGAGCTTGGTGGAGCTAACCCGATGACGCGGTCGTGTTATCTTTGCTCGAGCGCCTTCCCCGAAGTTGTCTTCTCCAAGTCCCAACCTTCTTCGTCGCGAGCAACTCCATCCATCCCCGGACCTCCCTACCCTCGTGTATCCTTCTAGTAGCCCCTAGAAGCTTTGGCACTCGCTGAAATGGTTCGTTGCGGAGCTTTGGTCATTATGCATTTCGGCCGCTTTGGTCGCCGCCGCCATCGTCGGCTAGCCGCTTCGGGACACCACCGACGTGTGGATGGTCCCGTGTGTGCGTTATGCTATTGCGGTTCCATTTTGGCATTTAGCTCCCGCCGCCGTGTTTTGGGTCGCCGGCGACAAGCGGGAACACCCTCGTTCATTGTCGGACGAAACGCAGCGCCGTGAATATCGTTCGGACACGTAATGACGCTCATTAATGCTAATCATTGTTAATCATGGGTTAGTAATCATTAGCTGTCCTAAACCCACCTCCTCGCCACTTGCATGGGCCCGCACTTTTAATCCTCCCGCGCGCTAACCCACGTGTGCGTGGCCCACTGGCCATCGACCAGGCCCGCCATCTTCAAACCCCAGCGCGCGCGGTGTTTAAAACCCGCATGTGACTTAGCGCCACCGACCGGTGGGCCCCTATTGTCGGTAGTCCCTGCTCAAATCGTGAACGCCCAATCAACCTCACCGCTCGATCTTGGATCGGTGGCGGGATCGTGGAGCAATTGGATCGTCCGGCTCCTCAATCCCACCCTTCATCGCTTGATCGACGCCCAGATGGGCGGCATCCGCTTCGGTCCGATTGCCATCTCGACCGGGCGTTGGATCTTGATCCAACGGTGAGCCTCCGTGGGTGCCGGCGGTGTCTTTGTCGGGCGCTGCTGCGCGCGTGCGGCCGCTCGATCCAGATCGACGGTCCATAATCAACCACGCTTTTTCTTTCGGTTAAGGGATATAATTTCCTTGGTAAGCTTTATCTTTCCACCAAAATGTTGTTAAAACTTTAGAAATTCATATTTTTTCATTATAGATCCTTTTTGGGTGATTTCAGAGTGTTAATTTTCTTTTAGGCTAGAAATTAATCTAGAAATGTTTCAGTTCCCGTTAAGAACCGTAAGTGTTGTGAATCGATTTTAGCCTTTTAGCCCCTATTAAATATTCCAAAAATGCTATAAAAACTTAGAAAATCTATAACTTGTTCTCTGTAAGTCCAAATAGAGCGAGCTAAATTTTGTTAATTTCATTAGGGATGAACTTTAGTGAAGGACCGGTTGCTAGTGGTCTTTACTCTCGATATAAAGGATGTCCTAGTTTTAGAACTTAGAAAAATCATAACTAATTCACTGTAACTTCAAATGACCTGAAAATTTATATGGATTATCACTATACTAGTAGGTACCTACCATAAAAGTTTCAGCTTCAAAATCTTTCTAGAAAATATTTTTGCTGCAAAGTGTTAATTATGGCCAAAATAGGTTTTAGAGAATATCTTTTGCACCACAAATCCAAATTAGGTTTTTCCAGTTTCTATGTCTAGGTATATTCGTATTTTACCTTGTGTATAAATTTAAATCGCATTTGGATAATTTTTGGCTTGCTCTTTTGTTTAAGTGTTGCTCGTCTTATTGGTTGTTTTCGCTCTTTCGCTTAGGATTCGACATTTGCGTTAACCCCGAGAACAACCCTCCGCAACAAATTGAGCAGCAGCAAGCAGTTTGATCATTTCCCATTTGATCCCATTACTTTTAAAGTCTAATATTTTGTTTAACTTCTATGTATGCATTGCTATTTTGTTGTTAAATTGATTAGTTAGACCTCTAGTTGCATAATCTGTAGGTAAATGATTATCCTCTACTACCTGAGCCTAGGTTATTTGCTGTGATTAGAGTTCGTTGGAAGAGCTCTTGTCACTTAGTAGATGACGAATGAATATTGCTTAGTCATGCCTAGTTATCGGTAGTATTGGGCGATCATCGACTTAGTCGATGATCTTGATCACACAACTACTTATACTACTCCATTATGCCCAACCCTTGTGTTTTATTGATTTACAAATCAAAATCAAAACAAAACTATATCTTGACTTGGGCACAATGGTATGTTGATGTGATCTGTTGGTGTGTGGAATGGTGCCTAAGTCCCCAAGGACCGAGTTACTTGTGTCACTAAACCAAGCGCTTATTGCGTACAACCACACGAGGGGATATGGAACCTCTCTTGACTAAGTACTTTGGGAGGTGTTAATTATGAGCTGGTTGGTGGGTGTGTTCTTGTGTGTGTGTGTTTGTGGTGTTGGAGGGGAGCATTAGCGCACCGGTTAGGCTGTCTAATGTGTCTTTCTCCCGTGGGTTGCGGCTCTTAATTAGCATCGCCCATTGGAAAGCGCCTTGTTAGACTTAGCCATGCCCGCATACCAAAGGAAGTGTGCTAACCGTGCTGGTGGAAAGGCGGTCTATCGTGTGGGTACATTGGTACACCCTGCAGGTTAAAACTATTCGAATAGCCTCGCCCTAGGTTATGGACATGCTTGGTAAGGTCGCAAGAACTAGACTACAACCTTTTAAAAAACTTAAACTTGCTACGGTGGTATGAAGGGTACTTCATGCTATTGTTGTGGTGACTATGGGTTAGTCACTTCTAGGTTGGTGTTGTCATCTATCTATTGTTATAATTGTCTCTCTTTATTTGAACAATAAAAGTTAATTGCAAACTTGCTTTGAATCTATTACCTTATTGCAAATGGAAACTTGCTTTATGTTTGAAAACAAGTCCAGCCTCATCCACTTAAATAAAGCTTGCATGTAGTTAATTATAGTTCATTTATCTCACACGTCAGTCTTGCAGTACAAAAACAAGTTTTGTACTCATCCGCTTGCTTTGCTTAATATTATTTGTTGCAGAGGAAGAAGGTGAGCCCCAAGGGCCCCACTTTTGTGAGTTGTGTTGCGCGCGCCGTGCGGGACGATTAGCTTGGCGGTCCGGTTGGTTGCCTTGTGGTAAAGGCACACCGATTGGCTTTTGTTTATCGCCATCTTATGGCCATTTTGCTTCCGCTGTATTTACTTATTTGTATGACTTTTGGCCTCACCTCTCTTTTGTAATAACTCTCTTTATATTATCTATGTCTTTCGATTGTTGCTTTTGCTTCGCTCTATGTGTATGAATGGAGTTGATGCATAATTTTGTAACGGGTGTGTATCTGCACTGGGAAGTGTACATATTCGAGGCTTGGTTTATTTGATTTGTACCGTTAGGACCAAGTGGATGGTTAAACAAGACAAGCCGAATAAACCGGGTCCTCACAAATACAGCCGAGGCGGAGCAGTACTGCACCGGGGCTCAGGGCGGTGTGGCTACCACCCTCGGTTCCCGCGGTACCACTACTGTACAGAGGCCATATTTGTAAATTACGGTGAACGAAGGCTAGTTTTGAAATTAAAACGAGCTACACGGCCAGAAATGCAAAGATTTCCCGAAACTAAGGCAAGCAGCACATGTGGAGACTCGAGGAACCAACGTGCGAGCACAATGCGCACAGCGATCGAACGGCGGGGAAGACAGCGGAACTATCAAACGGTGGAAACAAAAAAATGACGTGGCCACCCTGAGAGGAGCCTATTCCTGCCTCCTTTTATAAAGGATAGTTTATTCATCATTGCTCAACTCTACACACCAACTACCTACTCAGAACTAGAGCCCAGCCATTTGCCTATTTGCCTACTCTGAGTGCAAACTCGACCATCTCTATGTGAAATACAAACATGAACTTGTACCTAAAAGACATAGTGGTGGCACGGTTACAGTGGCGTGTGCGAAGTCTTCGAGGGTCCTTCCTCCTCATTTTATAGCCTCTTTTGCCTTTATTTCCAAGTCAAAATGTCGCATCCTAACTTCATCTTGAGTATTCAGTTTTCTGTCTATAATTGCATCTTGTTCCATTTAAACCGAGTCCTTTCTTATCTTCATTAGTTTCCATATCACACACAAGAGATTCCTTCTAGACCGATCCGATTTATCTAGATTTGCTTATCATACTTTACCACCAAAAGAACCTAAGAAGACGATATGCCCTACTCGGTCAAATTCGGGTGCCAGTCTGTAAATCTATTTTCTGCCCTTCCATTATGCATCTTCCTATCCACCACTGTTATTTGCATTCGAGTAATAAAGGATACCTTGATCCAGGGACGGATCGAGAACAAAAACTAAGTGGGGCACTATGTATACAAGCAAGTTAAGTTACGCAGTTGAAAATATAAATAATATCATGTGACAATGTACTTATTTTGGGTTAGTGGGGGCATCAATGGTAGGAATTAGCTCAATACCATTGCGGGCTAAAGTTGAGTGAGGGCCTACAAGGATCCCGCCCTACCTTGATCGGTACCTTGTTCAATCCTGTCATCAACCCTTGTTGGTTTGCTTGAAAATCGTCTCCAAGAGAGCACCCTTCGGACGTTGTGTTGTGTGATACCAAATTTCGGCCGCAACACGTAGATACTAGAAGTTGTTGTTGGATTTAATATGGGCTAGGCCCCAACTTTAATTCTAATTAAATCCTGAAAAATCCCAAAGGCCCATGTGCATGTGCTAAACCTTTTTAGTCCCATATGGAGAGTTAAAGGGGAGTTACACCAATTTATAAGGTGGAACGTGGGAGTCCTCTTGTGGAATTGGAGAGAGCCAATACACGCGCGCGCTCGCTCGCCTCGCCTCGCCGAGCCGAGCCGAGCCGAGCCGAGCCGAGCCGAGCCGAGCCGAAGGCCGAGCCGTGTGCGCAGCGCACGCATACGAGCGTGTCGGTGCGTCGCAGCGTTTTTCTTTATCTATTCGAAATCGAACGCACCGACTCGCAATAATTGCGATTGTTTCTGGTCTCTTCATTTTTGCAATTAAAATAACATGCACCGATTCAAATAATGGTAGCGATGCTGGTTGCGTTACTAGTAAGTAATGGTATTTACGATTTAGCTCGCGGTTGTTATATATAGTCATTATCCGAACAGAGTGAGGTTCTCCAATTCTCTCACGAAGACACCACGGTTCTTTGTTGATGTCTCCGCGCTGTCATCCGATCGATCGCGACCGGGAGAGCGAGCCTCCGAACCCTCGTCCTGAAGGCTTGCACAAGGGCGAATAAGGTTTTGGGAGCGTTGCGCGGCGCTCGCTTCCTCTCCATTCGACTCTGCGCTCGCCTACAACCGTTTACTACTACCGCGGCGTCCATCGCACGACTACTTACCACTACGCCATGACAAGCGACGATATCACAAAGACTCACCGTGCCGCTTCTTCCACTCTGCTGCTCCTTCCATCGGATCGGGTATGTCTATTTCATATGTATTTCTTGGTTAGTAATATTACTAGTTGTTACCTTGAACATCGTGATAGATATGCTAGTTTACGTTCTTCTCGATATTAGTATGTCTATAGTGTTCTTGCTTACTTGCTTTGTGAAAGTGGCTAGAATATTCATCATGTTTTATCTACTATATTTCGGATTAAAGTAATTCAAAAATGCTCTTATTCTCAACAATCCAAAAACCTTATCGTAATAGGCATTTTTCATCAAGCGACTTTCTTCTTTGTGCTTAAGCCCTCTCAATTCGATGGTGCGAATTATAAGAGGTGGCGCACCAAGATGGTGCTTTGGCTAATCGCCATGAGCGTTTTCATGTGGCAAAGGCAAGCTGAAGGAACACTTACTCTGAGCAGAGCAAGCGTTGAGGTCACGATAACCTTTTAAAGGTGCCGTGATCAGCGTTCTTGGTGAGAAGTTAGTTGATGCATACATGGCGATTACAAATGGGAAAGATATGTGGGATGCACTCGAGACCAAGTTTGGGGTTTCTGATGCGAGCGAAGAAACTGTATCTCATGGAGCAATACCATGACTATAGAATGGTTGATGGCGTTACAGTAGTTGAGCGAGCTCATGAGATACAATCCATGGCCAAAGAACTTGAGCATTTCAAGTGTGTGTTACCGGACAAGTTTGTCGCGGGAGGCATTATTGCCAAGCTTCCTCCTTCGTGGAGGAATTTTGCTACTTCTCTGAAACACAAGAGACAAGAGTTTTCTGTTGAAAATCTCATTGGGTCTCTTGATGTTGAAGAAAAGGCAAGGGCAAAAGATACACACACTAGAGGAAATGAGGGACATTCTAGTGCCAATGTGGTGCAGAAAAAGAATGGCCAAGCTCAAAAGTTCAAAGGCAAAAACAAGATTGCACAAACAACAAGCTTTAAAAGAAGAAGAAGAACACAAAGGATGGCCTTTGCTTTGTGTGTGGCGAATCGGTCATTGGGCCAAGGATTGCGATCAACGCAAGGGTGTGAAGAATCGACAAGGCGCGAATTCCAAGTCCGCCAATGTTGTTGTTGGTACTCTTGAGACGGAACTTGTGGTATGGTAATTTACCTCTTCGCTTTTTCCGTATGTCAATCTACCGATTGGTGGATGAACACCGGTGCTAATATACATGTGTGTCTGATATTTCATTGTTTTCTTCTTACGGTCACTCGGGATTCAGCCGTTCTAATGGGAGCGGGTCACAAGCCACTTGTTCATGGTGTTGGCACGGTCGATCCAAGTTTACTTGGGAAAGATTGTGCAAGCAAGAACGTGCATCATGTGCCATCCATCAATAAGAATCTCGTGAGCGGATCTCTTACGTGTAGAGATGGCTTTAGACTGTATTTGAGTCCAATAAATTTGTAATGTCCAAATGTGGACAATTTGTTGGTAAAGGCTATGTGTGCGGAGGCTTGTTCGCCTATCTCTTTCAGATTTGTGTAATAATGTTGTGAATCATATTTTCAGGTGGTAATGAGACTACTATTTGGCATTCACGACTTTGTCACATAAATTTTGGTTGCATGACGCAGTTAGCTTGTTTAGAGTTAATCCGAAATTCACCCTTGCCAAAGGTTCTAAATGTCAAGTTTGTATGCAATCAAAGCGACCTCGTAAGCCTCACAAGGCATGCGGAGGTAAGAAACTTGGCACCATTAGAACTCATACATTCAGATCTGTGTGAGATGAATGGTGTGTTGACAAAAGGTGGTAAGAGATATTTCATGACTTTGATTGATGATTCCACTAGGTTCTGCTATGTGTATCTTTTAAAAACAAAACATGAAGCTTTTCACTACTTTAAAATCTATAAGGCAGAAGCTGAGAATCAACTTGAAAAGAAAATCAAAAGGGTTAGGTCTGATCGTGGCGGCGAGTACTTTTCTAATGAGTTCAATTTATTCTGTGAGGAACATGGTATAATCCATGAGAGGACGCCTCCCTATTCACCCCAGTCAAATGGGATTGCCGAAAGAAAGAACCGTACTCTAACTGATTTGGTTAACGCCATGTTAGACACATCGGGTCTTTCCAAGGTATGGTGGGGGGAGGCTATATTGTCTTCATGTCATGTCCTAAATAGGGTTCCCACAAAGAATAAAGAGATAACTCCATTTGAACAATGAGAGAAGAAAAGACTATCACTTTCATACTTGCGCACTTGGGGTTGTTTGGCGAAAGTCAACGTGCCAATTTCCAAAAAGCGTAAGCTTGGACCAAAAACCGTGGATTGCGTCTTTTTAGGCTATGCTCACCATAGCGTTGGATATAGATTTTTAGTGGTGAAATCTGGAGTACCTGACGTGCATGTCGGTACAATTGTGGAGTCCAGAGATGCTACTTTCTTTGAGGATATTTTTCCGATGAAAGATATGCCTAGTTTATCGAGTCAGGAACCTGATACAACTCCTGAACCTGCCATTCCAATGGAATATTTTGAGCAAACCCCTGATCAAATTCCTGAGGAGGAAGACAATGAAACTACGAGGAAGAGTAAAGACAAAGGACTGCAAAGTCTTTTGGTTACGATTTCATTGTGTACCTTGTGGATGATACTCCAAGTACCATTTACAAGCATATGCTTCTCCGGATGTGGAATCTTTGGAAGGAAGCAGTCCAGTGAAATGGATTCCATTATCTCTAATGGAACTTGGGAGATCACCGAGCGTCCTTATGGTTGTAAACACCAGTAGGATGTAAGTGGGTGTTCAAAAAAGCTTAGGCACGATGGTACTATTGAGAAGTATAAGGCACGGCTTGTGGCCAAGGGTTATACCCAAAGGAAGGCGAAGATTTCTTTGATACTTATTCACTGTGGCTAGATTGACCACTATTAGTACTACTATCTCTGGTCGCCTCACACGGTCTTCTCATTCATCGGATGGATGTTAAGGCGGCTTTTCTAAATGGAGAGTTGGGCGAGGAAATTTACATGGAACACGGATGGATTTGTAGTAAATGGTCAAGAAGGAAAGGTGTGCAAGTTGTTGAAATCTTTGTATGGTCTTAAACAAGCACCTAAGCGGTGGCATGAAAAATTCGACAGAACCTTAACATCTGCAGCTTTATTGTAAATGAAGTCGGCGGATGTGTGTATTATCGCCATGGTGGGGCGAGGAGTCATTCTATGTCCGTATGTTGATGACATATCGATCTTTGGGACCAACCTTAATGTGATTAAGGTGGTCAAGGATTTCTTGTCTCGAAATTTTGAGATGAAAGATGCAGGGAGTAGCCGATGTTATCTTGAACATCAAGTCGTTGAGAGGTGATGATGGTGGGATTACATTGTTGCAATCTCATTATGTGGAAAAGGTTACAGTCGTTTTGGTTATAGCGATGCAAACCTTCTCCAACACCTTATGATCCTAGCGTGTTGCTTAGGAAGAATCGGAGAATAGCCGAGAGACCAATTGAGATATTCTCGATAATTGGTTCACTTATGTATTTAGCTAGCGGTACCGGGCGACATCTCGTTTCTCTGTGAGTAAACTAAGCCGTTTGTTTCTAATCAGGAGATGATCATTGGCATGCTCTTGAGAGGGTAATGCGCTATCTAAAGGGTAATATGAGTTATGGCGCACCTAGGGTACTAGAGGGTTATAGTGATTCAAACTGGATATCGATCTTGATGAGATTAAGGCCACAAGTGGATATGTCTTCACACTTGGAGGTGGCGCTGTTTCATGGAAGTCTTGCAAGCGGACCATCTTAACGAGGTCAACAATGGAAGCGAACTCACGGCATTAGATATCGCCATTGTTGAAGCCGAATGGCCGTTAGCTCTTGATGGATCTGCGGTGGTTGATAAACCGATGCAAGCTATTCGATGAATCGTGACAATCGATCGTGATCGTCAAGGTGAACAGATTCTAAGAGATAATATGAAATCATCAAGACATGTGAAGAGAAGACCAAGTCCATCCAGAAAATGAGAAACTCGAGTAATAGCTTTGGATTATATCCAAACGACTAAGAATCGCGATCCCTTCACAAAGGGTTTATCACGGAATGTGATAGACAATGCATCAAGGAGATGGGTTTGAGACCCACGTGAGTTATACCATAGTGGTAACCCATCCTATATGATCGGAGATCCGTGAAGTAGGATTAGCGAAACAAGCTTTTGGTTAGCGGGAGGAGAGTACCTTTATAGACCCACTCCATTGGAGATGCAATTCTCTCCTAAATCAGTATGGTAGGTTGATTTTATCTTAATGTGTTCTGTGGCTTATTTAAGCAAAGATCTTTGTCCTCTGAGCGAGATTGAAAGAACACACCTATATGAGCCCGATTGCTAGTCACAGTCTATGAGATAGGGTAATCTCTAGGAAGCTCATGAATAGGCCAGGAGTATGACTTATATGCTCCAACCCGCGGGGATGCCTGGCACCTAGTATCGATTAAGGACTTAAGTGAAACTTATTCACACAAACGCCAATTCAAGGCTTAGTCCATTGGGCGCTTGTGGATAAGTGTAACTTCATTCTAGATGGATGTTCAACCTTAACCTGTCTCCATCGAAACAACGATATATTAAAACAATACTGTGGATCAAGGAATTTGACATGTTCCCTTGGGATCTGGTGGGGGATTGTTGGATTTAATATGGGCTAGGCCCAACTTTAATTCTAATTAAATCCTGAAAAATCCCAAAGGCCCATGTGCATGTGCTAAACCTTTTAGTCCCATATGGAGAGTTAAAGGGAGTTACACCAATTTATAAGGTGGAGCGTGGGAGTCCTCTTGTGGAATTGGAGAGAGCCAATACACGCGCTTGGCGCTCTTTCGCCTCGCCTCGCCGAGCGTGCCGTGCCGTGCCGTCGCGTCGTGCGTGTGTGTGTGTGTGCGTGTGTGCGGTGCGTGTGCGTGTGCGCACGCGTACCACAGCGTGTCGGTGCGTGCGCGTTTTCTTTATCTATTCGAAAATCAAACGCACCGACTCGCAATAAGCGGTGGCAATAATTGCGATTGTTTACGGTCTCTTCATTTTTGCAATTAAAATAACGATGCATCGATTCAAATAATGGTTTGGCGATGCGGTTCTTTGTTACTAGTGAGTAATAGCGACCGTTTAGCCTCTTGACTTCGGCGATAGCAGTGCTGTTACTAGTGAGTAATGGCGACCGTTTACGCCTCTTGACTAGACGATAATGGTTGTGGTTACTAGTAAGTAATGGTGGCTGTTTACAGTGCGGTTGTTATATATAGTCATTATCCGGAGCAGTGAGGTTCTCCAATTCTCTCCACGAAAGACACCACGGTTCTTTGTTCTTTGTCTCGGCGATCTCCATCCGGCGGCGGCGTGTCGATCGCACGGAGAGCGAGCCTCGGAACCCTCGTCCTTGAAGGCTTGCACGAGCAAGGAGAATAAGGTTTTGGGAGCGTTCGCGCGGCGCTCGCGCTTCCTCTCCATTCGACTCTCTGCTCGCCTACAACCGTCACGACTACTACGCGGCGTCCTTTGCCGCGACTACTTACCACTACGCCATGACAAGCGGCGATATCACAAAGACTCACCGCCGCTTCTTCCACTCTGCTGCTCCTTCCACTTGGATCGGGTATGTCTATTTCATATGTATTTCTTGGTTAGTAATATTACTAGTTGTTACCTTGAACAACGTGATAGATATGCTAGTTTCGTTCTTACGGATATTAGTATGTCTATAGTGTTCTTGCTTACTTGCTTTGTGAAAGTGGCTAGAATATTCATCATGTTTTATCTACTATATTTCGGATTAAAGTAATTCGAAAAATGCTCTTATTCTCAACAATCCAAAACCTTATCGTAATAGGCATTTTTCATCAATCGACTTTCTTCTGCGCGCTTAAGCCCTCTCAATTCGATGGTGCGAATTATAAGAGGTGGCGCACCAAGATGGTGCTTTGGCTAAGCGCCATGAGCGTTTTCATGTGGCAAAGGCAAGCTGAAGGAACACTTACTCTGAGCAGAGCAAGCGTTGAGGTCTGCGATAACCTTTTAAAGGTGCCATGATCAGCGTTCTTGGTGAGAAGTTAGTTGATGCATACATGGCGATTACAAATGGGAAAGATATGTGGGATGCACTCGAGACCAAGTTTGGGGTTTGGATGCGAGCGATGGCTTGTATCTCATGGAGCAATACCATGACTATAGAATGGTTGATGGCCGTTACGTAGTTGAGCGAGCTCATGAGATACAATCCATGGCCAAAGAACTTGAGCATTTCAAGTGTGTGTTCTGGACAAGTTTGTCGCGGAGGCATTATTGCCAAGCTTCCTCCTTCGTGGAGGAATTTTGCTACTTCTAAAACACAAGAGACAAGAGTTTTCTGTTGAAAATCTCATTGGGTCTCTTGATGTTGAAGAAAAAGGCAAGGGCAAAAGATACACACACTAGAGGAAATGAGGACATTCTAGTGCCAATGTAGTGCGAGAAAAGAATGGCCAAGCTCAAAGTTCAAAGGCAAAAACAAGATGCACAAACAACAAGCTTTAAAAGAAGAAGAAGAACACAAAGGATGGCCTTTGCTTTGTGTGTGGCGAATCTGTCATTGGGCCAAGGATTGCGATCAACGCAAGGGTGTGAAGAATCGGCAAGGGCGGAATTCCAAGTGCGCCAATGTTGTTGTTGGTACTCTTGAGGCGGGAACTTGTGGTATGGTAATTTACCTCTTTTTTTCCGTATGTCAATCTACCGATTGGTGGATGAACACGGTGCTAATATACATGTGTGTGCTGATATTTCATTGTTTTCTTCTTACCGGTCACTCGGGATTCAGCCGTTCTAATGGGGAGCGGGTCACAAGCCACTTGTTCATGGTGTTGTACGGTCGATCTGAAGTTTACTTCGGGAAAAATTGTGCAAGCGAAGAACGTGCATCATGTGCCATCCATCAATAAGAATCTCGTGAGCGGATCTCTTACGTGTAGAGATGGCTTTAGGCTGTATTTGAGTCCAATAAATTTGTAATGTCCAAATGTGGACAATTTGTTGGTAAAGGCTATGTGTGCGGAGGCTTGTTCGCCTATCTCTTTCAGATTTGTGTAATAATGTTGTGAATCATATTTTGAGTGGTAATGAGACTACTATTTGGCATTCACGACTTTGTCACATAAATTTTAGTTGCATGGCGCGTTAGCTTGATTTAGAGTTAATCCAGAAATTCACCCTTGCCAAAGGTTCTAAATGTCAAGTTTGTGTGCAATCAAGCGACCTCGTAAGCCTCACAAGGCGCGGAGGTAAGAAACTTGGCACCATTAGAACTCATACATTCAGATCTGTGTGAGATGAATGGTGTGTTGACAAAAGGTGGTAAGAGATATTTCATGACTTTGATTGATGATTCCACTAGGTTACGCTATGTGTATCTTTTAAAAACAAAAGATGAAGCTTTTCACTACTTTAAAATCTTTAAAGCGGTGAGAATCAACTTGAAAAGAAAATCAAAGGGTTAGGTCCGATCGTGGCGTAGTACTTTTCTAATGAGTTCAATTTATTCTGTGAGGAACATGGTATAATCCATGAGAGGCGCCTCCTATTCACCCAGTCAAATGGGATTGCCGAAAGAAAGAACCGTACTCTAACCGATTTGGTTAACGCCATGTTAGACACATCGGTCTTTCAAGGTATGGTGGGGAGGCTATATTGTCTTCATGTCATGTCCTAAATAGGGTTCCCACAAAGAATAAAGAGATAACTCCATTTGAACAATGAGAGAAGAAAAGACTATCACTTTCATACTTGCGCACTTGGGGTAGTTTGGCGAAAGTCAACGTGCCAATTTCCAAAAGCGTAAGCTTGGACCAAAACCGTGGATTGCGTCTTTTTAGGCTATGCTCACCATAGCGTTGGATATAGATTTTTAGTGGTGAAATCTGAGTACTGACGTGCATGTCGGTACAATTGTGGAGTCGAGAGATGCTACTTTCTTTGAGGATATTTTTCCGATGAAAGATATGCCTAGTTTATCAGTCGGGAACACGATACAACTCTGAACCTGCCATTCCAATGGAATATTTTGAGCAAACCCCGATCAAATTCACGAGGAGGAAGACAATGAAACTACGAGGAAGAGTAAAAGACAAAGGACTGCAAAGTCTTTTGGTTCTTATTTCATTGTGTACCTTGTGGATGATACTCCAAGTACCATTTACGAAGCATATGCTTCTCGGATGCGAATCTTTGGAAGGAAGCGATCCAGTGAAATGGATTCCATTATCTCTAATGGAACTTGGGAGATCAACGGCGTCCTTATGGTTGTAAACTGTAGGATGTAAGTGGGTGTTCAAAAAGAAGCTTAGGCACGATGGTACTATCGAGAAGTATAAGGCACGGCTTGTGGCCAAGGGTTATACCCAAAGGAAGGCGAAGATTTCTTTGATACTTATTCACTGTGGCTAGATTGACCACTATTAGTACTACTATCTCTGGTGCCTCACACGGTCTTCTCATTCATCGGATGGATGTTAAGGCGGCTTTTCTAAATGGAGAGTTGGGCGAGAAATTTACATGGAACGACCGGATGGATTTGTAGTAAATGGTCAAGAAGGAAAGGTGTGCAAGTTGTTGAAATCTTTGTATGGTCTTAAACAAGCACCTAAGCGGTGGCATGAAAAATTCGACAGAACCTTAACATCTGCGGCTTTATTGTAAATGAAGTCGACGGATGTGTGTATTATCGCCATGGTGGGGCGAGGAGTCATTCTATGTCCGTATGTTGATGACATATCGATCTTTGGGACCAACCTTAATGTGATTAAGGAGGTCAAGGATTTCTTGTCTCGAAATTTTGAGATGAAAGATCCGGGAGTAGGCGATGTTATCTTGAACATCAAGTTTGTTGAGAGGTGATGATGGTGGGATTACATTGTTGCAATCTCATTATGTGGAAAAGGTTACGAGTCGTTTTGGTTATAGCGATTGCAAACCTTCTCCAACACCTTATGATCCTAGCGTGTTGCTTAGGAAGAATCGGAGAATAGCCGAGAGACCAATTGAGATATTCTCGGATAATTGGTTCACTTATGTATTTAGCTAGCGGTACCGGCACGACATCTCGTTTCTTTGTGAGTAAACTAAGCCGGTTTGTTTCTAATCAGGAGATGATCATTGGCATGCTCTTGAGAGGGTAATGCGCTATCTAAAGGGTAATATGAGTTATGACATTCACTATACCGGTACCTAGGGTACTAGAGGGTTATAGTGATTCAAGCTGGATATCGATCTTTGATGAGATTAAGGCCACAAGTGGATATGTCTTCACACTTGGAGGTGGCGCTGTTTCATGGAAGTCTTGCAAGCGGACCATCTTAACGAGGTCAACAATGGAGCGTAACTCACGGCATTAGATCGCGCCATTGTTGAAGCCGAATGGCCGTTAGCTCTTGATGGATCTGCGGTGGTTGATAAACGGTGCAAGCTATTACGATGAATTGTGACAATCGGACTATGATCGTCAAGGTGAACAGTTCTAAGGATAATATGAAATCATCAAGACATGTGAAGAGAAGATGAAGTGCATCGGAAAATGAGAAACTCGGAGTAATAGCTTTGGATTATATCCAAGCGACTAAGAATCTGCGATCCCTTCACAAAGGGTTTATCACGAATGTGATAGACAATGCATCAAGGAGATGGGTTTGAGACCCACGTGAGTTATACCATAGTGGTAACCCATCCTATATGATCGGAGATCCGTGAAGTAGGATTAGCGAAACAAGCTTTTGGTTAGCGGGAGGAGAGTACCTTTATAGACCCACTCCATTGGAGATGCAATTCTCTCCTAAATCTGTATGGTAGGTTGATTTTATCTTAATGTGTTCTGTGGCTTATTTAAGCAAAGATCTTTGTCCTCTGAGCGATATTGAAAGAACACACCTATATGAGCCCATTGCTAGTCACGATCTATGAGATAGGGTAATCTCTAGGAAGCTCATGAATAGGCCGGAGTATGACTTATATGCTCCAACCCGCGGGGATGCTGGCGACCTAGTATCGATTAAGGACTTAAGTGAAACTTATTCACACAAACGCCAATTCAAGGCTTAGTCCATTGGGCGGTTGTGGATAAGTGTAACTTCATTCTAGATGGATGTTCAACCTTAACCGGTCTCCATCGAAACAACGATATATTAAAACAATCTTGTGGATCAAGGAATTTGACATGTTCCCTTGGGATGCGGTGGGGATTGTTGGATTTAATATGGGCTAGGCCCAACTTTAATTCTAATTAAATCTGAAAAATCCCAAAGGCCCATGTGCATGTGCTAAACCTTTTAGTCCCATATGGAGAGTTAAAGGAGTTACACCAATTTATAAGGTGGGCGTGGGAGTCCTCTTGTGGAATTGGAGAGAGTCAATACACGCGCTGCGCTCGCTCGCCTCGCCTCCGAGCCGTGCGTGCCGTCTGCGTCTGCGTGTGCGTCGCGTCGTGTGTGTGTGTGTGTGCGCAGTGCGGGTGCGTGTGCGCACGCGTACGAAGCGTGTCGAGTGCGTCGCGCGTTTTCTTTATCTATTCGAAAATCGAAACGCACCGACTCGCAATAATAAGGTGGCAATAATTGCGATTGTTTACGGTCTCTTCATTTTTGCAATTAAAATAACGATTGCAATGATTCAAATAATGGTGGCGATGCAGTTCTTTGTTACTAGTGAGTAATAGCGACCGTTTCTAGCCTCTTGACTAAGCGATAGCAATGCTGTTACTAGTGAGTAATGGCGACCGTTTACGGCCTCTTGACTAAACGATAATGGTTGCGGTTACTAGTAAGTAATGGTGGTTGTTTACGTGTGCGGTTGTTATATATAGTCATTATACGGAGCAGTGAGGTTCTCCAATTCTCTCCACGAAAGACACCACAGTTCTTTGTTCTTTGTCTCGGCGATCTCCATCCGGCGAGCGCGTGTCTGATCGCCGCAGGGAGAGCGGGCCTCGGAACCCTCGTCCTGAAGGCTTGCGAGCAAGGGCGAATAAGGTTTTGGGGCGTTCGCGCGGCGCTCACGCTTCCTCTCCATTCGACTCTGCTCGCCTACAACCGTGCGACTACTACGCGGCGTCCACGCGCACGACTACTTACCACTACGCCATGACAAGCGGCGATATCACAAAGACTCATTGCCGCTTCTTCCACTCTGCTGCTCCTTCCACTTTGGATCGGGTATGTCTATTTCATATGTATTTCTTGGTTAGTAATATTACTAGTTGTTACCTTGAACACTGTGATAGATATGCTAGTTTCTGTTCTTCTGGATATTAGTATGTCTATAGTGTTCTTGCTTACTTGCTTTGTGAAAGTGGCTAGAATATTCATCATGTTTTATCTACTATATTTCTGGATTAAAGTAATTCGAAAAATGCTCTTATTCTCAACAATCCAAAAACCTTATCGTAATAGGCATTTTTCATCAACTGACTTTGCTGCTACGCTTAAGCCCTCTCAATTCGATGGTGCGAATTATAAGAGGTGGCGCACCAAGATGGTGCTTTGGCTAATCGCCATGAGCGTTTTTCATGTGGCAAAAGGCAAGCCTGAAGGAACACTTACTCCCGAACAGGAGCAAGCGTTCGAGGCTGCTGATAACCTTTTAAAGGTGCCGTGATCGCGTTCTTGGTGAGAAGTTAGTTGATGCATACATGGTGATTACAAATGGGAAAGATATGTGGGATGCACTCGAGACCAAGTTTGGGGTTTGGATGCGAGCGATGAAGCTATATCTCATGGAGCAATACCATGACTATAGAATGGTTGATGGCGTTACGTAGTTGGCGAGCTCATGAGATACAATCCATGGCCAAAGAACTTGAGCATTTCAAGTGTGTGTTACGGACAAGTTTGTCGCGGAGGCATTATGCCAAGCTTCCTCCTTCGTGGAGGAATTTTGCTACTTCTCTGAAACACAAGAGACAAGAGTTTTACATTGAAAATCTCATTGGGTCTCTTGATGTTGAAGAAAAGGCAAGGGCAAAAGATACACACACTAGAGGAAATGAGGACATTCTAGTGCCAATGTAGTGCGAGAAAAAGAATGGCCAAGCTCAAAGTTCAAAGGCAAAAACAAGATGCACAAACAACAAGCTTTAAAAGAAGAAGAAGAACACAAAGGATGACCTTTGCTTTGTGTGTGGCGAATCTGGTCATTGGGCCAAGGATTGCGATCAACGCAAGGTTGTGAAGAATCGACAAGGGCGAATTCCAAGTGCGCCAATGTTGTTGTTGGTACTCTTGAGGCGGAACTTGGGTATGGTAATTTACCTCTTGTTTTTCCGTATGTCAATCTACCGATTGGTGGATAGACATCGGTGCTAATATACATGTGTGTGCTGATATTTCATTGTTTTCTTCTTACGAGTCACTCGGGATTCAGCCGTTCTAATGGGGAACGGGTCACAAGCCATGTTCATGGTGTTGGCACGGTCGATCTGAAGTTTACTTGGAAAGATTGTGCAAGCGAAGAACGTGCATCATGTGCCATCCATCAATAAGAATCTCGTGGCGGATCTCTTACGTGTAGAGATGGCTTTAGGCTGTATTTGAGTCCAATAAATTTGTAATTTCCAAATGTGGACAATTTGTTGGTAAAGGCTATGTGTGCGGAGGCTTGTTCCGCCTATCTCTTTCAGATTTGTGTAATAATGTTGTGAATCATATTTTCAGGTGGTAATGAGACTACTATTTGGCATTCACGACTTTGTCACATAAATTTTGGTTGCATGACGCATTGCTTGATTTAGAGTTAATCCGAAATTCACCCTTGCAAAGGTTCTAAATGTCAAGTTTGTGTGCAATCAAAGCGACCTCGTAAGCCTCACAAGGCGCGAAGGTAAGAAACTTGGCACCATTAGAACTCATACATTGGATCTGTGTGAGATGAATGGTGTGTTGACAAAAGGTGGTAAGAGATATTTCATGACTTTGATTGATGATTCCACTAGGTTACGCTATGTGTATCTTTTAAAAACTAAAGATGAAGCTTTTCACTACTTTAAAATCTATAAAGCGGTGAGAATCAACTTGAAAAGAAAATCAAAAGGGTTAGGTCCGATCGTGGCGGCGAGTACTTTTCTAATGAGTTCAATTTATTACAGTGAGGAACATGGTATAATCCATGAGAGGGCGCCTCCTATTCACCCAGTCAAATGGGATTGCCGAAAGAAAGAACCGTACTCTAAGCGATTTGGTTAACGCCATGTTAGACACATCGGGTCTTTCAAGGTATGGTGGGGAGGCTATATTGACTTCATGTCATGTCCTAAATAGGGTTCCCACAAAGAATAAAGAGATAACTCCATTTGAACAATGGGAGAAGAAAAGACTATCACTTTCATACTTGCGCACTTGGGGTTGTTTGGCGAAAGTCAGCGTGCCAATTTCCAAAAGCGTAAGCTTGGACGAAAACCGTGGATTGCGTCTTTTTAGGCTATGCTCACCATAGCGTTGGATATAGATTTTTAGTGGTGAAATCTGGAGTACCTGACGTGCATGTCGGTACAATTGTGGAGTCCAGAGATGCTACTTTCTTTGAGGATATTTTTCCGATGAAAGATATGCCTAGTTTATCAGTCGGAGCACGATACAACTCCTGAACCTGCCATTCCAATGGAATATTTTGAGCAAACCCCTGATCAAATTCCTGAGGAGGAAGACAATGAAACTCTGAGGAAGAGTAAAAGACAAAGGACTGCAAAGTCTTTTGGTTCTTATTTCATTGTGTACCTTGTGGATGATACTCCAAGTACCATTTACAAGCATATGCTTCTCCGGATGCGGAATCTTTGGAAGGAAGCGATCCAGTGAAATGGATTCCATTATCTCTAATGGAACTTGGGAGATCACCGGCGTCCTTATGGTTGTAAACTTTGTAGGATGTAAGTGGGTGTTCAAAAAGAAGCTTAGGCACGATGGTACTATCGAGAAGTATAAGGCACGGCTTGTGGCCAAGGGTTATACCCAAAAGGAAGGCGAAGATTTCTTTGATACTTATTCACTGTGGCTAGATTGACCACTATTCGAGTACTACTATCTCTGTTGCCTCACACGGTCTTCTCATTCATCGGATGGATGTTAAGACGGCTTTTCTAAATGGAGAGTTGGGCGAGAAATTTACATGGAGCGGCCGGATGGATTTGCAGTAAATGGTCAAGAAGGAAAGGTGTGCAAGTTGTTGAAATCTTTGTATGGTCTTAAACAAGCACCTAAGCGGTGGCATGAAAAATTCGACAGAACCTTAACATCTGCGAGCTTTATTGTAAATGAAGTGGCGGATGTGTGTATTATCGCCATGGTGGGGCGAGGAGTCATTCTATGTCGTATGTTGATGACATCACGATCTTTGGGACCAACCTTAATGTGATTAAGGAGGTCAAGGATTTCTTGTCTCGAATTTTGAGATGAAAGATCAGGGAGTAGTGATGTTATCTTGAACATCAAGTTTGTTGAGAGGTGATGATGGTGGGATTACATTGTTGCAATCTCATTATGTGGAAAAGGTTATGAGTCGTTTTGGTTATAGCGATGCAAACCTTCTCCAACACCTTATGATCCTAGCGTGTTGCTTAGGAAGAATCGGAGAATAGCAGAGACCAATTGAGATATTCTCGGATAATTGGTTCACTTATGTATTTAGCTAGCGGTACGGGCACGACATCTCGTTTCTTGTGAGTAAACTAAGCCGGTTTGTTTCTAATCAGGAGATGATCATTGGCATGCTCTTGAGAGGGTAATGCGCTATCTAAAGGGTAATATGAGTTATGACATTCACTATACCGGGTACCCTAGGGTACTAGAGGTTATAGTGATTCAAGCTGGATATCGATCTTGATGAGATTAAGGCCACAAGTGGATATGTCTTCACACTTGGAGGTGGCGTTGTTTCATGGAAGTCTTGCAAGCGGACCATCTTAACGAGGTCAACAATGGAAGCGAAACTCACGGCATTAGATCGCGCCATTGTTGAAGCCGAATGGCCGTTAGCTCTTGATGGATCTGCGGTGGTTGATAAACCGTGCAGCTATTCGATGAATGTGACAATCGGTCGTGATCGTCAAGGTGAACAGTTCTAAGGATAATATGAAATCATCAAGACATGTGAAGAGAAGATCAATGCATCGGAAAATGAGAAACTCGGAGTAATAGCTTTGGATTATATCCAAACACTAAGAATCGCGAATCCCTTCACAAAGGGTTTATCACGAATGTGATAGACAATGCATCAAGGAGATGGGTTTGAGACCCACGTGAGTTATACCATAGTGGTAACCCATCCTATATGATCGGAGATCCGTGAAGTAGGATTAGCGAAACAAGCTTTTGGTTAGCGGGAGGAGAGTACCTTTATAGACCCACTCCATTGGAGATGCAATTCTCTCTAAATCTGTATGGTAGGTTGATTTTATCTTAATGTGTTCTGTGGCTTATTTAAGCAAAGATCTTTGTCCTCTGAGCGATATTGAAAGAACACACCTATATGAGCATTGCTAGTCACGATCTATGAGATAGGGTAATCTCTAGGAAGCTCATCAATAGGCCAGAGTATGACTTATATGCTCCAACCAGCGGGGATGCTGGCGACCTAGTATCGATTAAGGACTTAAGTGAAACTTATTCACACAAACGCCAATTCAAGGCTTAGTCCATTGTGCGATTGTGGATAAGTGTAACTTCATTCTAGATGGATGTTCAACCTTAACGGTCTCCATCGAAACAACGATATATTAAAACAATCTTGTGGATCAAGGAATTTGACATGTTCCCTTGGGATGCGGTGGGGATTGTTGGATTTAATATGGGCTAGGCCCAACTTTAATTCTAATTAAATCTGAAAAATCCCAAAGGCCCATGTGCATGTGCTAAACCTTTTAGTCCCATATGGAGAGTTAAAGGGAGTTACACCAATTTATAAGGTGGAACGTGGAGTCCTCTTGTGGAATTGGAGAGAGCCAATACACGCGCGCGCTCGCTCGCCTCGCCTCGCCGAGCCGAGCCGTGCCGTGCCGTGCCGTGCGTGTGCGTGTGCGTGTGTGTGTGTGCGTGTGCGGGTGCGTGTGCACACGTACACAGGCGTGTCGGGTGCGTGCGCGTTTTTCTTTATCTATTCGAAAATCGAAACGCACCGACTCGCAATAAACGGCTGGCAATAATTGCGACTGTAGAAAAGTTAGATAATCTTGTTAGATTTTCAAAAAAGGTCGGGATTATTAAAATCGGAGTAGCGAGCAAAAAGATACGGGCTTGGGAAGGTCACTGTCTAGAATTTGGACGTAGTTGGCAGACACCACAAAGATAAGTCAGTTTCATATAATAGATGACAAAATTAAAATGTGGTAAAAACTTGAATAATGTAGGAAATTTTTTGTAGTTTTTATAACTGGTATTGTTCATATATTTTTGAAGTTTTAGAATTAAAGATATAAATTTGTGAAGCGGACTGTCCTGACAGATTTTGGGACAGTCTTCGGGGAAAGAAACGGGGGCAGAAAACGATAGAATCAGAGGTTCTTCATAACTAGAAAATTGTATATTTCTTCGTGAGGATTCCAGAAAGTCTTGGATGGTTGAATTTGGAGTTCAGATGAATAAGTTAGAGTCGTTTTACTACTGGGACAGCGGGTAGTATGTCCGAAAGTTTTGGGTTAATTGGGTCGACTTGGCGTAGACGTATGATGATGATTATAATAAATTGTTGGTGCTGTGATGTTATGATTTTGAGATGTATTTTGAATTATTTGTCCAGAGAGTGTGGCCTCTATTGCTTTGTCGCCACTTTGCTATCTAGCTTCACAGGGATAAAGAGGCAAGTATTGGTAGATAGTGTTCATTGGTTGATCGTTGTATTCTTCACCACTCATTACCATTATATTGTTCATACTTTTATCTTATTTGATTGCAAACAATGTGAATGGTTATGATGGTATTTGTATTGATGAATTTGAAAATGTTGGATGATGGAATTATTGATGAACCTATGAATAATTGTTCATTCATAAGCATCATTGCATAAGAAAAGGTGATCATGATGATCACACACCTCCATGGGAGTGGAGGAGGTCTCCGCTCCTTGAGGAGGATGGGCTTGAAAGTGAACATTGTCGCAAGTGTTCACTCACGCTATACCAGTATACGTGAAATAAGTGTATGTGGATATGTAGTGTAGGGATGTATTGAATGAAAAGATAATTGGATGATTTAGTTGTAATACCCTGTTTTCGTTTAGAAAGAATTCTGTTCGAATTCAAATTTTTAAAAGAGAAAATTTCGACGTTTCGTCTGTTCTTCTTGTTTTGGGCCTGGGCCTTTGGCCAGTAGGCCCAAGAGGGGGCCTTGTGGGCCAAGGGGAGGGGTAGCCATGAAGCCCAAGGGGGGAGCCGTGGGGCCCATGGCCCATTAGTGGCCGGCCAATATGGTGGGGGGAAAACCCTAGCACCTCCCCCACCTCTCCCACTCCCTCCTCCTTGTGGCCGTAGCCCCCATCCTCTCCCCTCTCCTCTCCACCTTGCGCCTTCTCCCTGCTGCGTTGCCTCCCCATCCTGCATTCGGACCCTTCCCCGCTGCCGGTTGCGCAAGGAATTGAGGAGGACAGCAGCTTGCTTCGGGCAAAGGAGGTGACAAGGAGGAAGATCATCTTCTCCAAGTTTCTCCCGCCTACTTCCTGGTTGCTGCAAGGGTAACGAGTGCCGGTCCTCATCATTTGATTAGTGGTAGATATGATTTGGATCGTAATTGGTTAGATTGATTTGCTGCGACTAGAAATCCGGTTCTGTCCAGATTGTTGCGTAGCTTGTTTCATGATTTTAGAGGCCGAATTTGAGTTTTCAATCTCTTAGAGTTGTAGGTTTTGATCTTAGCTTTCGGTGGCCGCCAAGAACACTGAATTCCGACGTGCGGATCAAAAGTTATGGTAGTTTTCGTCTCTGCTGTCCAGAATCCTGACGAGAATAAACTGTCAGTTTTGTCTTTTAATTTTGGATGTGTTAATGGAAAATTCAGGGCTTCCACCCAACTAGGTTATTGTATGCCTTGGTCTTAGATTTTGATATTGTTAAAGAACGCCCAATTCGGAGTTGTAGATTAAAAGTTATGGCTGTTTCAATTCTGCTGTTCTAATTGCTCAGTCAGATTCTGTTCTGCTGTTTCGTTTGACAGTTAGCAATTTAGTTTGGCCGAATTGGGTTATCTCATCAACTACAAAGTTGTAGTTATATTTGTTAAGCTCGTGTAGGATCTGGGCTCACCTCGTTTGGAGTTTCAGGTCATTAGTTTTGGTCTTTTCCGTGCTGCTGTCCAGATGCAATTCTATGGTGCTGCTGGAATTTCAGACTTGAGGTTATGGCTATGTTTTGGGTGTGCAAGAGGGTAATTGTAGGATGTTAGGACGTGTCGAGTACCTTGTTGTTCTTATTTCATTTATTTTAATTGTTTAGGCAGCGAGGCTATGGGTTTGGGAGCATCGTCGTTGCTGTGAGCGCGTCATAGCGGAAGGCAAATACTGTTGATCTTAAGTGCTATGATTGTGAATGTTCATATGAATTTGTTGTGACACCTTGTGATATGATAGATGATGAACTGTCCACGTACTTTCAGATATGTTGAAATTATGCTAAGAGTTAATGCCATCATTGTTCATATTCATGCCATGCATCTTTAAATCATGTTTTATCCACGGAAGTGGATTGTAAGTCCCACCATTCCAATGTGGGCAGATTTGGACATTGTCATGTCCCGTCCACGGGAGTGGATAGAAAGACCCATCAATTCTAGTATAGGCATGTAAGACCCATCAATTCCAGTATGGGCATATTTGGACACCTGTATGAAACGTTCTTCATACGGGATTTGGATCCCCATACCTTTGTTAAGGTACGGGCTTAAGTGAACACCGACGGGTGTGTCACTAGCTATACCGGTATAAGCATGTGTGCAGTCCATCCTTGATTACATTCATTCATTTCATGCATTCCTAAGTGTTCATTCGGCGTATATTCACGTTCTCTAATGATGATGCCTTGTTCATATTTGTGATTTGTTCTTTTCACTGTACTTGCTGAGTCATGGACTCATTCTTGCGTTGTTTGTTTATTTTAGGTAACCTCTGATGTTGGCTCACTTGGGAGGGAGTAGACACGCACTGCTCATACACACCATCCTATTCAAGTTCAAGATTAAATTTAGTTCTATCCTACATTCGTTAATGATGAACTGTAATAATTAATTCTAAGTAGTGAAGGAAGGATACCTCCTCCCTGATAAGTTGATTTGTTACTGATAAGTTGATTTGTTACTGCATGTGAACCTTCTTTATTGATGATCTATAATAAATAACTTAGAAGGTGAAGGAAGGATACCTTCACCCTGTCATGTTTGATTTAATACTACCATCAGATGATATCTTTATTTCATATTCTCCCGCATTGTGTAGATTGATAGATTAAATAGGTGGCATCTTGGCTTCCGAATAGCCAGGGTGTTGAGTCGTGGACAGTTCATCATCTATCATATCATATGTAGATTATGTAGATTAAATTATGCTTGTTGAGTCGTGGACTCACCCTTGTTCTATTGTTGTTTTTAGATGACCATTAAGGGTGTTGAATATGGGAAGTGTTAACACACTTGGAACCACATCATACAATAAATTACGTGAAACATTGGCCATCAGACATTTTATTAGTGTGATGAATTATAATTAGGATTTGATATTGTTGCTTAGCCTTAGTTGGTAGGTTGGAGTTGATTATTCATGTAATAGACTTAATTGGGTTAGTTTTGCATTGATCATTGTTTATTATCTTGCCATGCTTCCTATGAATTAATTATCCATGATTGTTTTATCATTATGTTTGTGTTATTGTGACTCGTGGATGGGTTTTACCGTTGATTTGTTTGCTGTAACTTATTATTAATTGTTGTTAAAATTGATAGTTAGTATAGTTTAGTGGCATTCTGGGCTCCGTGTCGGACTGAGGTGTTATAGTTGGTATCAGAGCGGGCTTTAGACCTGTGGTGAATAGATTAACAACTTAGGTAACATAAAATTGCTAAAATTTGTTTTATGACTAGTAAAATTAACTAAAATTTATTAATGGTTAATTAACTTAAAATTTGACACACTAGTGCACAGTAGGATGGGAATGGGACGAGTATCGCATGTACGCTTTCATTATTTTACTAATGTCTGACTTGCTATTGGTTCTTTGAACTTATTGTGTATTGTTAATTATGGTTGATAGCTATACTGAGAGGTAGAGGATGTGGTCATGGTAGCCACAATCGTGGAGGTCATGGCCGCAGGCGTGGTCCTGTGGAGCCACCACCTGTAGCAGTCGAGTCAACTATTGAGGGGAACGGTACAGCTGAGGAGGTGGTTGTTGTTAACCCGCCTCCGGTTAGGGACTAGGATGAGACCCCCGCTTTGCTATGAGAGTTGGTGGGAGAGATCCATGCTCTCCGTCAACAGGCACTGGTAGCCCCTGCTGCTGCTGCATTTGGTGCTTCTCCTGTCACCCCTCCACCTCCACCCGAGGTGCAAACGGCGCATCGACAGTGAATGGGGTTGAGGTTGGATCTGTTTGATGGGTTGGGCGTGCTGGTCCAAGCAGCGGACTAGCTGTGCTACATAGAGAGGCAGTTTGGAGCTTTGGAGCTGTCTTCACATCAGAGGGCCAATTTCAAAGCCTTTCAGCTGAAAGGGCAAGCGGACATCTGGTGGGTTGATGTTTTGACATCGAGGACCATCGCTCAGGGTCCAGTTTCTTAGGGGAACTTTGTTGACTAGTTCAAGGCAAAGTTCTATCCATATTCCTTCATTGAGAAGATGGAGGTTGCCTTGACGACCTTTGTTCAAGGGAAGATGCCCATTGCTAAGTACGGGATTGAGTTCAACAACTTGGTTCACTTTGTCATGTCAGTGGCGAACGATGATCTGCAGAAGGCCAAGAGGTTCCATCGGGGCCTCAATCCTGAGTACCGGAATGTGTTGGGAGCTACCCCATTCCGCGACTTCAGCTTTGTTATGGAGCAAGCCAGGGCATGGAGTTGGAGATGCAGCTCACTAAGGGGCAGTAGGCCTCTCGTGGACTTGTTGCTTCTAGTGGTGTCCAAAAGAGGAGCTCTATTGAGAGGAGTGGATCTTTTCAGCGGCCTACTTCTAAGAAGTTCAAGGGGGAACCGCAGTCTTCACAGTTGTCCAAGACCAAGCAGTCAAGGTTGTTTTCTTCTTTGGTGCCTCATCCTTTGGAGGGTACTACAGCTCTTCATCCTATCCCAGGGCAGGGAATGCTTTGTTTTAAGTGTGCTGATGGTCACTGCACTTATGAGTGCTCTTGGACGGGAGCTTGCCGTCAGTATGGCCGACCGAGTCACAAGGAGCGGGTGTGTTACCAAAACCCGACTAGTGTGATCAAGTGGGAATGGTCGCCCCTTCTGCGTCGCCGCTTCCTTCAGCTTGGGCCCCTCCAGTGGGGTACTATTGGCAGTCGCTGCCTCCAGCACTGCTTTAGATTGCTGCTCCACCAGCTTTACCTGCACTGCCACAGCAGAGTGTGTCGGGACCCAAAATGCAGTGCGGACCCTCGTGTATTACGCACTAGTCGAGGATCACGCTAGTGCACACAGTGATAACATAGGTGAATATCAATCCACACAAGCGAAATATAACATAAGCGAATAGTTTGAGTAACAACAGAGTTTTGACCTTAAGGTCGAGGTTACAACTTAATAAGCCACGCAGGCTAACACTAAAGAAATACATGCACGGAACAAAAATAAACTCTGGCAAACTCCAATCAGCACACCATAGGCAACTGACTGGGATCGATGACCTAACGATCAACCTTCTTCCACAAACTCCTCCTCGAAGCGAAGACTCCTCCATACGTAGGTTTGGGCGCAAGTTTTACAACAAGCGTGAGTACACAACCGTACTATAAATCATACCACGAATGCAATATATAGATGCGGGCTTATTCCAAAGGAAATGGCTTACGTGGTTATTTTATGAAATGCAACATTTGCAATTGAGTACAAATAATAGATTGAAAGCATAATTTAAAACAAATAAGCAATATTAATTTAACAGTTGTTTCCACAAAGACACACACTAAATCGATTGATTCACCTGACCATATGATTGAGATCACACGCTCCCAATCCCACATTTTATGAACACTACCCCTCATGTGAAATCCCGAGCATTGTCCATGGCCAGAGGCGCGGCTATTCGAATAGATTGATTAACACTCTGCGAGAGGTTTGTACACTTTACCCACACAATACAACTAGTGTAGCTAGCACTAATCGTAACATAACGGTTCGGCAACCTCGTCTCAACATTGGCGTTCTTATTCACACAATCCCATATCACAAAGCTTAACCTATCCACGAACCCCAATGTTGAAACTCGTAACCTACTAAGTTAGGCTGTTACGGACATGCGATCGTGCTGATAGCTTCAGTTCAATGGCGCACAAAGTTAAGTCCTTAATTGACCAAGGCAAGACTTCGATTTTCTAACTAAACCACACAGATAAATCCCAATCACAAAGCCACCGGTTCACACAGTATCCACCACTTGCCTCAGTCTAAATCTTTTACCACCCAGTTGGTTTAGTGCAACACATGCCATCACGAGTAATAGCACACAGCACACACAGTTTTATCACACAGTTCCATAGTCACTTAGTCAATTTCATAATTGCACTCACATGAGATGATGACTCGTAGCATGGCCAAGAAATTCTCGTCGGTCTAACCAACCATGTTGGCAATATGTTAATACCAACTAAATAATAAACCAATCTAGGGCGACAAAAGATTAAGGTATACAAGTAGGCAAGGTGAACATAACAGATTGGATCAATAACTAGCCCAAAAGCAGTTAAACACATAATTAAAGTAAATGCAATAATTTAACACAATGTAATTTGGGAAAACTGGGATTCAATATGATCAAAGGTATGACTTGCCTTGGAATAGGTCTATGTACTGGTCTTGAACTTGGTTGAAGCCTTCTTCGACGAAAACCCCCGAAGTATCGACGTCTACGCACAAACGAAGCGAAACAACCAAAACAAATAAATAACAGAGGCAAAACAAACTCCAAAAATTAAATAAAAATAATAATTAGGTAGATCTCGAATTTATACAAATTTAGAAATTTGAATGAGCTCAATCGGAGTTCGGATGCAAAAGTTATGGCCTTTGGAAGATTGAAAATACATAAAATGCTGAAAATCAGTATTTCATGAATTTCCAATTATTTTCCTAAAGGAAAATCAGATTATTGCATAGTGACGTCGTGGAGGAATTTCGGAAAAAGAAATAATAAAGAAATCTCGACATGTGGGACCCACATGTCGAGGTTAAACTCCACGGTGGACTAGGTCCACCGAGCCTCGAGACTTCGAGTCGGTGGACTACCCACGTAAGCGCACCGTGGATCTTGGCCGGCGCCACGGCTACCACGTGTGCAGGGCTAACGCCGCACCGACGTGGATGGCGACAAGGCGGCGGCGGCTGGACCGTCACGGCAACGGCGACTAGCGGCGCTCGGCGAGTCCGATGGTACGAATTGAAGCCCGTGTTATTGCGAACACGATGGTGCACTCACGGCGGCGACACACCGAGATGGCGGCGGCGGCGTTTAAGCGGAGGAGTAACCGGTATTTGTCGGATCGAGAGTTCGCGATGCTCGGCGAGTGGACAACACCGGAGGTTGCTTATGCTCGTGCGATCTTTGGTGGTGCGATCGGCGAGCTCGGCGGCAGCGGCGGCGGAAAAGCTCACCGGAGACCTTGCGGGTGGAAAACCAAAACCGACAGCGGCGCGCGCAGGGCTCGGGTGAACTAGGGTTGGGGTTTTAGTGCGGGTGTTCAAGCGATCCGGGGTCCTATTTATAGGAGCTCGGGTCGGGCGTCGCGGCGGCGGAAACCTAAAAGGAGTCCGAGATGAGCACGAGAAAAACGGAGATAGAGTCCATGGCGGGATAAGGTTCCAACGAAACGAGTGCGGGATAAGCGGGGATAGGATTTGGCGAAGAAATCGGGGTAGTTTAGTTAGGAAAGCTCGTTGTCGGATTGAGCTTCTAGAAGCGGCAATGGCGGCGGCTCCGGCTTCGGGCCGGAAGAAGAAGCGCGATGAAGAAGGCGCGCGGCAAGCGGGGCCCACTGCGTCGGTGGCTAGTGTTAGGATGCGGCGTGCGGCGGCCACGGCTACTAAAGCGACTCAAGATCGACCGCTCAATCTTGATCCAACGGTCCACAATCAACGAAACATTCGGACCGTCAGTTACCTCACGCGCATCTAGCCGTCCATGCTTGATCCAGCGGCGGAGTGAGCGGCGCGCGAGAGAGAGAGAGAGAGAGGCGGCAAAGGGTCCACTGTTAGTGGGAGGCGCGGCGTTGGTGAAAGCATTTGGCGGGGCTGGGCGCCGGCGGCATGCTGTGATAAGCGAGAATGGGCGGGAAGATTAGGCCGAAAGGATTTCCGAGATTTTAATTAGTTTTCTAATTTAGAAAATACTAGAAATTCAAATAAGCAATAGAAAATAGCAAATGAACTCGAAAAATTCTAGAAAAATCTAGAAAATATATCGAGCACATAGAACCGAATAAAATAGTTTTGGCTATTGTCCATGTTGGGATTATTCACATTAAATGTTTTTATTATAAAGTCAATATTAAGCTTTTGAATTAAGTTCAAATAAAATCCAAATGGTGAATTTTCTTCCTACTAACTATTTAAAAGATTTTAAACTCGAAATTGGGATGTTACAAACCTCCCCTAAAGGAATCTCGACCCAGATTCGGGCTAGCTAGAGAAAGGCTAGGGAACTCGGCTTTGGCTCTTCTTCACGTTCCCACGTTGCTTCTCATACAGTGGTTGCTCCACTTTGAACCTTGCAAAACGAGCAGTCTTGCTACGGTGAGGCGCTCTGCGACATCCAAGATCTTGACCGCAGCTCTTTGTAGGTAGATCCTCTTTCAAAACAATTGATTCCAGGGGCTTGCTCTTACGGCACACGAAGACACTTCTTCAATGCGAGACATGAAAGACATCATGTACTACGCTAACGATGCGGTAGCTCAATTGGTAACAACTTCCCACGGCATTCCAAAATCTTGAGCAGGCCCACATACCTAGGGCAAGCTTCCCTTTGGCATGAAACCTTTTGACACCTCTGGCGGGGTCACGAAGATAGACAAAATCTTTTAGCTCGGCGAGATCTCGGCGGTTATCGGCATAACTCTTACGCCTTGGTAGGCTATTTTTAGCCTTTGCACGATCATAGCAACTTTGTTCTTACGCCTCTTGGATGATATTTGGCCCGAACAGCATGCGTTGGTGTCTCGACCAATTTAACGGGTTCGCGAGCACGGCCATACAAAGCTTCAAATGGCGACATTTGCGGTCGGCTTGATAATCGTTGTTGTGCGAGAACTCGCATACGGCAAACTTTTATCCCATCGGTAGCATTTGCTAGGCGCAAGCTCTCGGCATATCCTCAATATCGATTGACTCTTTCGATCTGTCCATCCGTACGTGGATGATAAGCGATCGAAATTGGATGGGTACCCAATCGTCATGCAAACTTTGCCAAAAACGAGGTGGCGAGATCCTCGATCGACACTATTTTCTTGGGCACACCATGCAAGCGACAATTTTGGCCATGTACAACCGCAAGGCGATCTCGAGCACGTGGTTTTGGTAGCGAAAGTGTGCGACCTTGGTCAATCGATCAACTATTACCCGGATCGAATCATAACACGATTGGGTCTTGGGTAAACCGTGATGAAATCCATCGGTTTCTTCCACTTCCGATACGGAATCTTTAGCGGTTGCGCAAACTGCTTTGGTCTGCGTGTTACGCTTTATTTTCGGCGGTGTCGCACAAGGCAACGAACTCTGCGACTTCGCTTCAAATTTGGCCACAAAACTTATTCTTAACATCTGGTACATCTTGGTACTTCGAGGTGAATCGAATACTTTGAGTCATGGGCTTCTTTTAAGATTAATCGTCTTAGACCATCGATATCCGGTACCAGAATCGACCATTAATCAGTATGTCTTGATCATCCTTGGTGAAATCTTTGAATTTCCCCTCCGCCATTTTGATCTTGATGTCGACAACACGGGATCCTTTGGTTGTGCTTCACGAATCTGTTTCTCCAAGGTAGACTGTACCTCCAAATTGGCTATAAACCCTTGGACACAACTTCTAGCCTTAGCTTTTGAAATTCTTCATAAAGTTACGGCAACTTTCCTTTACTTCCAAAGCATTACAAGAACTCTTACGACTTAGAGCGTGCAACTACATTGGCTTTCGGGATGGTAGTGGATTCCAAGATTGTAATCCTTGATCAATTCTAACCATCTTCTCGCCTCATGTTCAGTCCGATGGTGAAAATGTACTTGGACTTTTATGATCCGTGTAGACTTCACAACGATTCTGATGAGGTAATGACGCCAAATCTTTAAGGCATGCACTACGGCTAATTCGGATCATGAGTAGGGTAATTCTCCTCGTGAGGTCTCAATTGTCTTGGCGCATAGCGTGACTCTTCCTTCTTGCATCAGGACACATCCTAATCCTTGACGCGAAGCATCACAATAGATATCGAAATCCTTGCGAATATCTGGCAAAATCAGCACTGGGGCTGAGGTCAAGCGCTTCTTTAACTCTCGAAAACTTTCCTCACAGGCTGGAGTCCAAGTGAACTTTTTCTCCTTCTTCAACAATTGCGTAAGAGGCTTAGCAATCGATGAGAATCCTTCGATAAAACGGCGGTAATAACCTGCCATCCCCAAGCTGCGCGAATCGGGTTCTGATCTTGGGCTGGTCCCAGTGTAATACTGCCTTTACTTTTCCCGGGTCAACTGCTACTCCATCGGCGGTCATCACATGGCCAAGGAAATCCACTTCCTTCTTCCAAAAGTCACACTTACTGAACTTGGCATACAACTGATGCTCCCTGAGTTTCTCCAAAATTAACCTCAGGTGTTCTGCGTGTTCCTCCTCTGATTTGGAATAAACCAGAATATCGTCAATGAACACCACTACAAACTTGTCCAGGTATTCCATGAAGACTTTGTTCATCATGTTCATGAAGTAAGCTGGGGCATTTGCGGCCAAATGACATGACCAAGAACTCATAATGTCCATACCGCGTTGAGAAAGCGGTCTTTGGTATATCCCTAGGGTAGATCTTCAACTGATGGTAGCCCGATCGCAAGTCGATCTTTGAGAACACTCCGGCTCCTTCATGCGGTCAAGCGGATCATCTATCACGGGCAATGGATACTTATTCTTGATAGTGACCTCGTTGAGAGAGCGGTGAGTCGATACACATCCTCATGCTTAGTCTTTCTTCTTGGCGAACAAGGCGGGTGCTCCCCACGGTGGCGAACTTGGTCTTACGAAACCTTTCTCGAGAGTTCTTCAATCGCTTCTTCATTTCTCGCTAACTCGTCACCGGTGGCATTCGATAAGGTCGCTTAGAAATTGGCGCTGTCACGGCACTAGATCGATGACGAACTCGATGTCACGATCCGGTGGCATTCCGGTAACTCTTACGAAACACATCTGGTATTCTCTCACTATTGGCACATTCTCCAATGCAATGGTCTTGATTGTTTACTAGCAAGTGTCCTTCACGAATCGATGTGGCTAGAAACTCCAATTTCCTTCCATCGATTACTCTCAACCGTTCTGACTCTTGGCCACAATCCAAAGACAGCTTTGTGCTTGGATAGCCAATCCATGCCAAGAATGACATCTAGGGTTTGGGTGTCTAGAACAATTAGGTTGGCTAGAAACTCAACTCCACTATGAGTAACTTAGCTCTAAACAACCCACTCTAGAGCTTAGCTCTGCTCGAGCGATTGAACTAATAGAGTATGCTTAAGTTGTATAGCCTCCAACTTATTCTTAGTTGCAAAAACTTGAGACACAAAAGAATGCGAAGCTCGAATCAAAGCAGGCGATGCGGTACTCGAATTAACCGGAACTTACCCAGTCGGCGTCCGGTGCTTCCCGTGCTCCTTCGGGTGGCGTGGTTGACACGGCCTTGGACCACGGATCGCGTCCTCCTCCCAGGCTGGTTGGGGGCTTGGAAGTTCCCTGTTGGTGACCGGTGCGGTGTCTTATTCGGTGTAGCTCAAGGGTTAGATAAGGTAGCAAGCATGGGGTGAGTTAAGAACTAAGCGGGGATTAGTTAAATCCAACAACAAGCCGAGAGAACAAAAGCAACTTTATTACTTAGGAACTTAGTATGGCTTGCAGATGCCTAAGGGCCTTTGCGGCTCATACTCACACTCAAAGAAAATAGCGAACCTAAGCACACAATCTAACGCCTAAAGGGCGACACAACTAGGCTTAGGCGACGCGGCTAACACACTAAGCCTCAGCTGCGAACCTAGGCCTTAGCGAACTCGATGCGAGGTAACCTCCACAACCACGGCCGTGCTCCCGCCGTGAGTAGACCTTGAACTATCTTTGGCATCTTCGCAAACCGATCTTGGTGCCGGGGCGGTGCAACAGAGCAGCGTCGATGGCGCGACAGGCTCCTCTGGTTCTGGCTCCACTTCCTCTGGATCTTCCTCGGATTCTTCATGTTCTTCTAGATCTTCTTCCTCTTCTTGGTCTGCCTGGTGGTGGGCGTCCAGTATCTCTTCTAGGATGGCGATCTTCTCTTCAGCTTGGTGTAGGCTCTTGTAGGCACCGTCTAGATCAGCAGCCATCATCTCCATGGATTCCTCTTGGGCGACGACGTGCGGGCGGGTGTACAAGCTGTGCATCTTCTTCTCCTCCGTGGATGGATAGTGTGCAGGTAGCTCCACGGCGGCTGCTCTGGGGTGGTAGCGAAAGACGGTTCCTTGCAACTCGCGCATGTAGATGTGGCAGATCCGAAGCATGGCCAGGCGCGACGATTCCTGTATCCCTTCACTCCAAGTGATCCTCCTGACGGAGATGTTCAGCGGCTGGCTTGCCTTGGTGTTAATCCTGGCGTAGATCGTCAAGCGACAGATCGTACCCCGCTTATGTCCATCCACCATCCAGTTGTTTCCTCGGTACAACGGACGATCAAAACCTCCAAGTACCTGCAGAAGCTTCCAAAGTTCGGCGGCGTAACCTCCACAACGCTCACCATAGGTCTGAAGGCGAGGCATCTGTCCAAAAGACAGAGAGAGGGTAAGAACAACTTAAAAACAGCGGAGAGAGGGGAAAATTCTTAGCAATAGATGAGTCCAGAGAGACATGAGAGGAGTTAAGCAATAGGTTGCTCTTGCAAGTTAGTTTTCTTTTAGAAAATAATTTGGACTCTCTAAAAACGGCCGATCTAACTAAGGTCAAGACCTACAGTCAGTATGGCTCTGATACCACCTCTGTCGGGACCCAAAAATGCAATTCTGGACCCTCTGTGTATTCTGCACTAGTCCAGGATCACGCTAGTGCACACAGCGGTAACATAGGTGAATATCAATCCACACAAGCGAAATATAACATAAACGAATAGTTTGAGTAACAACTTAGAGTTTTGACCTTAAGGTCGGGGTTACAACTTAATAAGCCACGCAGTTAACACTAAAGAAATACCGCAATGAACAAAAATAAACTCGCAAACTCCAATCAAGACACCACAGCAACCGATGGGATCGATGACCTAACGATCAACCTTCTTCACAAACTCCTCCTCGAAAGCAAAGAAGACTCCTCCATACAGAGGTTTGGGCGCAAGTTTTACAACAAGCGTGAGTACACAACCGTACTCGCAAATCATACCACATAATGCAATATATAGATGCAGGCTTATTCCAAAGGAAATGGCTTCTGTGGTTATTTTGCGAGAAATGCAACATTTGCAATTGAATACAAATAATAGATTGAAAGCATAATTTAAAACAAATAAGCAATATTAATTTAACGATTGTTTCCACAAAGACACACACCATATGATTGAGATCACATGCTCCCAATCCCACATTTTATGAACACTACCCTCATGTGAAATCCCGAGCATTGTCCATGACCGAGGACGCGGCTATTCGAATAGATTGATTAACACTCTGCAGAGGTTTGTACACTTTACCCACACGATACAACTAGTGTAGCTAGCACTAATCGTAACATATGATTCGGCAACCTCGTCTCAACATTGGCGTTCTTATTCACACATCCCATATCACAAAGCTTAACCTATCCACCGAACCCCAATGTTGAAACTCCGTAACCTACTAATTTAAGCATGTTACGGACATGCGGTCGTGCTGATAGCTTCGGTTCAATGGCGCACAAAGTTAAGTCCTTAATTGACCAAGGCAAGACTTCCGCTTTTTCTAACTAAACCACACAGATAAATCCCAATCACAAAGCCACGGTTCACACGGTATCCACCACTTGCCTCGGTCTAAATCTTTTACCACCCGTTGGTTTAGTGCAACACATGCCATCACGAGTAATAGCACCACAAAGACACACAGCTTTATCACACGTTCCATAGTCACTTAGTCAATTTCATAATTGCACTCACATGAGATGATGACTCGTAGCATGGCTAAGCAATTCTCGTCGGTCTAACCAACCATGTTGGCAATATGTTAATACCAACTAAATAATAAACCAATCTAGGCGACAAAAGATTAAGGTATACAAGTAGGCAAGGTGAACATAACAGATTGGATCAATAACTAGCCCAAAGCGATTAAACACATAATTAAAGTAAATGCAATAATTTAACACAATGTAATTTGGGAAAACTGGGATTCAATATGATCAAAGGTATGACTTGCCTTGGAATAGGTCTATGTACTGGTCTTGAACTTGGTTGAAGCCTTCTTGACGAAAACCCCAATATCGACGTCTACGCACAAACGGCGAAACAACCAAAACAAATAAATAACAGAGGCAAAACAAACTCCAAAAATTAAATAAAAATAATAATTAGGTAGATCTCGAATTTAGACAAATTTAGAAATTTGAATGGGCTCAATCGAGTTCGGATGCAAAGTTATAGCCTTGGAAGATTGAAAATACATAAAATGCTGAAAATCGTATTTCATGAATTTCCCAATTATTTTCCTAAAGGAAAATCAGATTATTGCATAAGTCGACGTCGTGGAGGAATTTCGGAAAAATAAATAATAAAGAAATCTCGACATGTGGGACCCATGTCGAGGCTAAACTCACGGTGGACTAGGTCCACCGACCCTGAGACTCGGGTCCGGTGGACTACCCACGAGGCGCACCGTGGATCTTGGGCGCCACACGCCGCCACGCGTGCAGGGGTCGACGCCGCACCGGCGTGGATGACGACAAGGCGGCGGCGCTCGGACCGTCACGACAACGGCGACTAGCGGCGCTCCGCGAGGTCCGATGGTACGGTTTGAAGCCCGTGTTATTGCGAACACGATGGTGCACTCAATGAAGGCGGCGACACCGGAGATGGCGGCGGCGGCGTAAGCGGAGGAGTAACCCGATATTTGTCGGATCGGAGTTCGGCGATGCTCGGCGAAGGGACAGCACCAGAGGTTGCTTATGCTCGTGCGATCTTGGTGGTGCGATCGGCGAGCTCGGCGGCCTCGACGGCGCGAAAAGCTCACCGAGACCTTGCGGGTGGAAAACCAAAAACCAGAACACGGCGGCGCGCAGGGCTCTCGGGTGAACTAGGGTTGGGGGTTTTGGTGCGGGTGTTCAAGCGATCCCGGGGGTCCTATTTATAGGAGCTCGGGGGGTCCGGGGGCGTGCGGCGGCGGAAACCCTAAAAAGGAGTCCGAGATGAGCACGAGAGAAACGGAGATAGAGTCCATGACGGGATAAGGTTCCAACGGAAACGAGTGCGGGATAAGCGGGGATAGGATTTGGCGAAGAAATCCGGGGCGGTTTAGTTAGGAAAGCTCGTTGTCGGATTGAGCTTCTAGAAGACGGCAATGGCGAGCGGCTCCGACTCGGACGCGGAGAAGAAGGCGCGACGAAGACGAAGCTGACGCGGCAAGCGGGGCCCACACGTCAGTGGCTAGGGTTAGGATGCGGCGCGTGCGAAGCAACACGGCTACTAAACTGACTCAAGATCTGACCGCTCAATCTTGATCCAACGGTCCACAATCAACGAAACATTCGGACCGTGCTCGTTACCTCACGCGCATCTAGCCGTCCATGCTTGATCCAACGGCGAGAGTGAGCGAGCGCGAGAGAGAGAGAGAGAGAGGCCGGCAGCGGGTCCACCTCGCGATGGGAGCGCGCGCGCTGGCGCTGGCGAGCGGCGGGCGAGAGCGGGTCGCACTAGGTCATGCACATGATAAGCGAGGAATGGGCCGGGGAGATTAGGCCCGAAAGGATTTCCGAGATTTTAATTAGTTTTTCTAATTTAGAAAATACCATAAATTCAAATAAGCAATAGAAAATAGCAAATGAACTCAGAAAAATTCTCGAAAAATCTAGAAAATATATCTGAGCACATAGAACCCGAATAAAATAGTTTTGGCTATTGTCCATGTTGGGATTATTCACATTAAATGTTTTTTATTATAAAATCCAAATGGTGAATTTTCTTCCTACTAACTATTTAAAAGATTTTTAAACTCTGGAAATTGGGATGTTACAGAGTGTCAGGGCTCCCACTGCGCCGACACCGTCTTCCTTCGCCATGGCGCCACCTGGAGTGTAGGCCATGCCCACCGCGGAGTCCGCAGGTCCTCCTGACATGGTGACAAGTACTTTGCTTATGGATTTGTTTGATGCTTTAGTCCTTTTTTATTCAGGGGCTACCTATTCGTTTGTCTCAACGATGTTTGCCAGGAGAGCGAACTTGAGTGTGAAATGGATCTCTCAGTCAGTGTTGGTCAGTTCTCCTGGGGGTATTATCGCGAGCTCTACTGTTTGTCCTGGATGCTCTATTATTATTGATGGGGAGAAGTTCACGACGAATCTGATGGTCATTCAGTTGGAGCCATTTGATGTCATCTTTGGCATGGATTGGTTGCATTCCTACGAAGCCATGATATCTTGTTTCTATAGGACCGCCACTTTGCAAACTTCATCAAGTGGGACTTTGACCTTTCAATGGAGTGCGTCTCCGTGCTCTCTTTGTGTGTTGGTCGGACTGTTCTCGGGTCAATGCGGGGAAGACTAGGCTTCTCATGGTTATTGCAGAGAAGCCAAGTGTGGCCTTGAGGATTGAGGAGATTTTGATGGTTTGCGATTATCCAGATGTGTTCTCGGCTGAGCTTCCAGGAATGCTACCTGTGAGACGTGGAGTTTTGCATTGATCTTGTTCCGGGCACTCAGCCCATCTCATTGTCTCCATATCAGCTGGCACGTCCGTTTCAAGAAGAATTAAAGAAGTAGTTGCATGATTTGTTGGCTAACGGTTTGATCAGGCGCAGTGTGTCACCATGGGGAGTTCCTGTTATGTTCACAGAGAAGAAGGATGGGAGCTAGCGAATGTGTGCTGATTATCATGCGCTTAACTCAATCATGATGAAGAATAAATATCCATTGCCTCACATTAAGGACTTGTTTGATCAGTTGAGTCGAGCTCAGGTGTTCTCCAAAATTGATCTTCAGTCGGGGTATAATCAAATCCGTGTGTGTGAGTGGGATGTTGAGAAAACTGCTTTCTCCACTAGGAATGGGCATTATGAGTATAAAGTTATATCTTTTGGAGTGACCAATGCACCTGTTGTTTTTATGGAGACCATGAACAGTATGCTACATGAGTATCTGGATGACTTCGTGGTGGTGTTCATTGATGACATTCTTATTTACTCTAAGACCAATGAGGATCATGAGCGTCACTTGAGGCTAGTATTAAAGACTTTGAGAGAGCACAAGTTCTATGCCAAGCTAATGAAATGTGAGTTCTGGATTTTAGAAGTAGGTTTTCTGGGTCATGTGATCAATCCTCAGGGCATTGCTGTTGATCCTAGCAAGGCCTCTACAGTGGTGGACTAGAAGAGGCCAACCAATGTGAAGGAGATGAGGAGTTTCTTGGGTTTGGTTGGATCTCTATCATCACTAAGCCGATGTCTTAGCTCACTTAGAAAGGTGTGAGATTCCAGTGGACTGATGAGTGTGAGAGCAGTTTCAGCATTTTGAAGGAGAGGTTGGTGACTTCTCCTATTCTCACTCTTCCCAAGCTAGGGAAGCGCTTCACAGTCCTTTCAGATGCGTCTCAAGTGGGGACTTTGAAAGCATCTAGACCCCAAAAAATGTTTTTGGTAATTAATATCAACAACGTTTTGTGGGACTAACATGTGTGCTAAGAAGTTTAAAGGTTTAGTCCCAGTGTGTGAACGATGACATGGATATGGCAATGCAAGGATGATAAAAGATCGACATGGCTCAAGGCAAAGGTATCATAGTCTAAGGATCCTTTTATAGTTTTTACCAGTCTTGGTGTTTAGAGAAAAGACCGAATTTATAGGTTAGACGTCGTACTACTAAGAGGGGCCAAGACAAGTAGCTTGAGTATCTATTTATGTGCCATCTTGATCTACTAGAAGTCATGCATTGCATTTGTTTTGCTTCTAGAAAACTATTCAAAAAAATTGGTATGACTGCAAGTGATAAGCGGTATTACCGCAAGTCGGTAGTACTGAAATGTAGTTGGCGATATGTATTTTCCAGAGAGCATATTTTTGGAAAATTTTCTTGAAATCCCAAAATCGGTATGACCGCATTTGATGAGCGGTATTACCGCAAGTTGGTAGTACCAAAATCTAGTTGGCGGTATGTATTTTCTAGAGAACATGTTTTTGGGAGTTTCTCTTGAATTCTAACAATGGTATTCTATGCATTCATTATGCATGTTTCATCCACGATTGCAATTTAACAACGGTATTACATCATGTGTGCAGTCCATTCCTTTGATTTTGAGCATTCAGATGTGATCGAACACGATGATGACCAAATATAGTTAGCGATATTTTAGGTAACCCCGTAATTTACAGAGAGTATGTTTTTGGGAGTTTTGATCTCCCTTGAGAATTGGTATGACCGCATTTCTTGAGTGGTACTACCGCATTTTACATGGCGGTATGTTATTTCCAGATAAAGTGTTTTCTGAGATTTCTAAGTCTTTGGAAATCGGTAGTTCCGATCTAGCCAAGCGGTACTACCAGTGTGCGGTAGTACCAGAGCTTGTGAGTGCGGTATGATCACATATTTTTCGTAACAACTAGTTCAGAGCATTAAATGCTACTATTTCGATCGTTGATCGTATTGAGCGGTAGTACCAGGTTTGAACGGCGGCATTACCGCAAATCCTAAAAATTTTCAGGAGTTTGGTTCAAACGGCTAGTTTGGTTGGTGAGGGCTATAAATACACCCCCACCAGCACCAAGCTAATAACTTTTGAGCATATTCACTCTCATTGAATACATTTGAGCTCTTAGATACTCTCTACCACTCATTTTCTTTGAATTCCCATTTTGAGGTAGTTGAGAGCACTCAAGTGCAATGCATCATTAGTTGATCTTGTTGGCACTTGGATTTCCCCAAGCAAACACTTGGTTTATTACTCTTGGTGCTTGCCGGCACCTAGATGGTTTTGGAGGAAGTTTGCACAGTGAGCTCTTCAAAGAAGATTGGAAGAGTCCCTGCAACGGATTGTGAAGTGGTGTTGTGCTCACCACCTCCGGAGAGGAGAAAGAGCAACTCTACTAATCGAGGGTTAAGGCTTAATTTGTGGAGCCGGTCCAATTTGGTTGGACCTACCTCAACGTGGATTAGTGAAGACAGGCAAGTCTTCGATACCATGGGAAAACATCTTTGTCTCCATAGTGGTTTATTCCTTGTCTCTACTATTTTCGCAATTACATTTATAGTAATTTACTTGTGTAGATTTGCTTAGCTAGAATTGTATCTAGTAGTATCATAATCTTATAATTGTCTTAAAAAGCATAGTAGTTCCTTCATTGTATTTGTGCTAAGATAATCAAGATTAAAATTATTAATTAAGTGAAAAGTTTTAAAAACCTCCTATTCAACCCCTCTAGTCGGTTATCCTTGATCCTTCAGTCTTGGTTGTGTGCTTATACAAGATGGTAAGGTGATTGCTTATGCGTCAAGTGTGAGGACCCCGATTTATTTGGCTTGTAATGCTTAACCATCCACTTGGTCCTAACATTACAAATCAAATAAACCAAGCCTCGAGATATGTATACTTCCCAGAAATGCAGTATACACACCCACATAAAATTGTGCATCAATTCCATCCATTCACATAGAACCAAGCACAACACAAGTTCAAAAGACATATATAATAATAAGTTATTACAAAGAGGGGCGATAGGCCAAATACCATCTGAGATAACCAAGTAAACAATGAAGCAAAGGTGCCATAAGATGGCGATAAACAAAAGCCAATTAGTGTGCCTTTAACCCACAAGGCAACCAACCGGACCGCCAAGCTAGTCGTCAAACCCGCACCACATCTCACAAAAAGGGAAGCCCTTAGGGCTCACCTTCTTCCTCTGCAACAAAAATATTAAGCAAAGCATATGAGTACAAAAATTATTTTTATACTCGCAAGACTGACGTGTAAGATAACAGAACTATAAATAACTACATGCAAGCTTTATTTAGGTGGAGGAGGCTCTAGAATTATTTTCAGCATAAAGCAAGTTTTATTTGCAATAATGTAATACATTTGAAAGCAAGTCTGCAATTCATTTTTATTGTTCAAATAACCAGGAGACAAATATAACAATAGGTAGATGACAACAACAATCCTGGAAGTGACTAATCCAATAGTCACCACAACCATAGCATGAAGTACCCCTTCATACCACCCATGTCAAATTTTAAGTTTTAAAAAGGTTGTAGTCTAGTTCTTGCGGGAAATAACCAAGCGTGTCCATAACCTAGGACGAGGCTATTCGAATAGTTTTAACCCTACAGGGGTGTACCAATGTACCCACACGATATACCGCTTTTCCACCAGCCACGGTTAGCATACTTCCTTTGGTATGCGGGCACGGCTAAGTCTAACAAGACGCTTTCCAATGGACGATGCTAATTAAGAGCCGCAACCCACGGGAGAAGGACACATTAGACAGCCTAACCGGTCTGCTAATGCTCCCCTCACACACCACATACACACACACACATTTTTAACACACCCACCGACCAGCTCATAATTAACACCTCCCAAAGTACTTAGTCGAAAGAGGTCCCATATCCCTCTCGTGTGGTTAGCACGCAACAATTGCTTGGATCAATGGCACAAGTAACTCGGTCCTTAGGGACTTAGGCACCATTCCACTCACACCCAACAGATCACACCAACATACCATTGTGCCCAAGCCAAATTATAATTTTTGTTTTCAGTTTTTGATTTGCAAATTAGTAAAACACAAGGGCTGGACATAATGGAATAATAATAGCATTTGTGTGATCAAGATCACCGACTAAGTCGATGATCGCCCAATACTACCGATAACTAGGCATGGCTAAGCAATATTTATTCGTAATCTACTAAGTGACAAGAGATCATCCAACGAACTCTAATCACAGCAAATAACCTAGGCTCAGGTAGTAGATGATAATTATTTACCTACAGATTATGCAACTAAAGGATTAACTAATCAATTTAACAACAAAATAGCAATGCATACATACAAGTTAAACAAAGTATTAGACTTTAAAAGTAATGGGATTAGATGGAAAATGATCAAACTGCTTGCCTGACTGCTTTTGCTCACTATGCTGCAGAGGATCACTCTCAAGGATGGCACAATCGTCGGAACCTACCGAAAGAGCGAAAAAGAACCGATAAGAACAAAGAAAAAACGAAAAAGACTCTAAAACCAAAATGCTCTAAATGCTCTGAAAATTTTACAGCAGCAAGAGCAAGATTTAAAATGAATTTAGAAACAAGAACCAACTGTTTTGGACTTTCTATGAAAAAGATATGATCAAAACAATTCAATTCGGTCGAAATTAAAATTAAATAAGGTTACTGTTCATAAATAATTTCCTAGAGGTTTTCTGGACTTGAAAATTTTATGATAGGTAGCTACTAACATTTTAAGGCTAACACAAGTGGCCTCACCTCATTTAGAGTTAAAATGATTTAGTTATGATTTTTCAAGTTATAAAAATGAACAAAACTAAATTGCATATGAACTCTTGCTGAAAACAGTAACATGCCTAAGGTCAATTTTAACAGCAAGCTTATCATTAGAGGGATCCATCAGTATTGGATTCACTCAAAAAGGATTTACAGAGAATTAGTTATGCATTTTACAAATTTCAATGAATTTTAGACCACATTTTAGGTTGAAACAAGTTAACCTAGTTTAAACTATTTTCTGCTACAGAAAAGAGTTCAAAATCATACTCAATTTAAAGTTCATCTTACCACAGAGCTAACACAGTTTGAATTTCTCAAAAAGGAGTTAAAACGAAATAGTTATTCACATTTGAAAACTAGAACATTTAAACACTTTGAAAATTTGGAGCTCTCGGGAGGTCTGGCTGAGCTGACAAAACTGGGGAGGTCGGAACCGTTGATGCGAGATCCAACGGCTCCAGAGCACCGGCGCACAGCGCACCGAAGCAGCGCGCCAAGGGAGGTCCCGACCGTTGATATCGAATCCAACGGTCCCGACCACTGGATGCACAGCACGGGCGAATGATCTCCTTGCGCACTAGGGAGGTCGTGACCTTCAGATCTGGATCTGGCGGTCCCGAGCTCTATGAGGAGGTCCTAAGGCTCACACTAAAAGGGAGAGTGCGGGCGGCTAAGATCTCCAGGGAGGTCCTAACAGTTCGATCCGAGCGAGGAGGTCCTAAGCGGTGAGCTTAACAGCGAGAGGTCTTGACGGCTAGGATCTCCCGAGGAGGTCCTAACGGTCTAGATCTAGGCGGAAGGAGGTCTGGACGGCTAGGATCTCACCGAGGAGGTCCTAACGGTCTAGATCTAGGCGGAAGGAGGTCCTGCGGCTTCTTTACAAGGACCAGTGGTGGTCTTTTTGCAAAGAGGACCCCAATGCGGTCTTTTGCAAAGAGGACCCCAATGCGGTCTTTTGCAAAGAGGACCCCAAGGCGGAGGGTGATCCTAACGGCTGGGATTTAACCTACGGAGGTCTTTAATGGCCAGGATTTCAGCGGGGAGGTCCTGAAACCTAAAGACTTCACACACGAAGATCTAAAGGCCAAGGGCTAACGCTAGGAGATCATTAACGGTCTAGATTGAGCCTAGGATGTCCGGGACTTAAAGACACCCACGGCTCGCCGACAAGAACAGCATTAAACACTAATGATTGGGCCCTAGGACAACTTAAATGCTAATCATTAGGCTACAGCACTTGTCCGAGTAAGGCACGGCAAAAACATGAGTTCGGTTTTTAGCTCACCACCGGGCGACGGGGGCCTCGTCGGCGAGAACCAAAGGCACGACTAGGTTCCAAATAGTGAGAAAAACCTAAAGGTGCCAAAAGCTACACCAAAAACACCTCCTACCGGCGGCTAGCCGGAGATGACCGCCGGAGGCAAAAATACGGCCAAACGAAAAGCTAACGGGGTACAAAAAGGACCGGGTTTCCAACACTACAGTACTAACCTGGGAATGAAGAAGGTCCAGGGATGGTCGCAAGAACTCGGGTGACAGTGGTGCTCGCCGGAGATGAGGAAGACGACACTCCTGGCCACGAAAAGCAATCTCCCAAACTGTCAACCTCTGTGAAGGTTAAACAAAACAAGTTAGGGAGGCTTGAGGTGACCAAGAGAACAAAAGGATAGTCACTATTGCAATATTGAACCACTGGAGCCCGAAGGTCGCCTGGGAGCTCCAAGGTCCAGCAATGGTGGCAAAGACTTTCGGGTGTTTTGAGCACAAAAGCACTGAGAGGCGCTAGGGTTGTAAAGGAGTGTCTAAAGAAACTTAGAGAGAAAGCTGGGAGCTCATATATAGCCAGGGAGCCAAAAGGAAACTATTGCAGTTCCACCTGGTGCGCTGAGCTAGGGTACACTCGAAACAATGGGAGTAGGTGACAGAGAGACTTTTGAACAAAAGGTCTGCCACACATTTAAGGATGGCAGCACACAGCCGTTTGTCAGCCCTAGAGTTGACAAGGCATTGCTCTCTACTGCCATGCGCACAAAAATTGATAATGACCAGGCCCCACCAGTCAGTGAGAGAACCAGGGAGGACCGGTCAAAGAACTCAACGGCTAAAATCAGCACTGAGCTCCAACTAGGGAGGTCTGAACGGTTGGATGAGAATCTAAGGGCTCATATTTTAAATAAGGATTAGAGGTCCTAACACTTAGGGGAGGTCTGAGCCACAGATCTGAAGATGGACGACCCACAATCACCCAAGTGCTAGGGGTGGTCGAGGAGGTCTGAGGAGGACGCCCCAGGGTGGTCTTTGCAAAAGATGCAAAGGAGGTCCTAGGGGAGGTCCTAGAGGGTTGTCTTTGCAAATAGAACATGAGGAGGTCGTGACGGTTGGATCATAATCCAATGGCCGACACCCACGCGCCCAACTGCCCGAGCCCGACGCAGCTAGGCGGCTCGGTGCGACCAAGACCTAGAGGTTGGACTCTGGTCTGAGCCCAAGTCTGACTCAGACCAGGGTTTAAAGAGAATGGTACTGAAATTTGGGGAAATATTTGAGGTAGCAAACTATCTCCAAAAATTCTAAAATTTTTATAGGAGCTTGCTAACTTAGATGTTGACCTTGTATAAAATTTTCAGAGGTTTTTATATTGTGCAGTTTCCTCCAAAAATTATACAATGTGCTGAGCTAGGGTTTGACTGCATGTCAAACAAGTTTGACTGACCCTTAAAAATATTCTAACAATTTCTAAAAATTATGAAATTTTTCAAAGGGGTCACATATCAATCCTAGGACTTAGGAAAAATATTTCCCCGAGAAGGATCACAAGACTTGACAAGAGGGTTTTTGGAAAGGCAGGGTTTAAGGTCAAAATGACTCGTGGCTTGTATTTCCATAATTCTTATTACAAGAATTTTCCAAACATACTGGAATTACAAGATGTAAGAAAAGTTTTAATTTCTACTCATTTTCTTACATTTGAAACACAAGTACAGAATTTGGGATGTTACATCAAGGCAGTTAAAGAAGCATGAGCGGAATTATCCCACATATGACTTGGAATTAGCTGCGCTTGTCTTTGCTCTCAAGAATGGGAGGTATTATCTGTATGGGGAGTCTTGTGATATTTTCACAGATCACAAGAGTCTCAAGTATATTTTCACTCAGAAGGATCTGAAATTTAAGGCAAAGGAGATGGCCGGAATTGATCAAGGGTTATGATCTTACTATTCAGTATCATCCAGGCAAGGCCATTTAGTTGTTGATGCTCTTAGTCGTAAGGCGACTCTCGCTACTCTAGATTACCTCATTGCTGATTTTGATCAACAGGGATATATTATTGCTACGTGGGCACGACACATGTTGAGACATAGTTGGTCCTTGAGTCAGCTATTCGAGACCATGTGCGGGAAGCGCAGTAGAGTGACTGATTATTGCAGGAGGTCTCAAAGCGTCTGGATGAGGGCAAGAAGAGAGATTTCAGCATTGATGAGTCGGGTGCTTTGCGGTTTGAGGGAGACTCATCGCACTCTGTACACTGTTCATCCTGCTGAGACCAAGATGTATCGCGATCTGAAGAAGAATTTCTGGTGGAAAAGGATGAATGTTGACATTACTAATTATATGACTTCTTGTGGTATTTGTCAGCAAGTGAAAGCCAAACATAAGCGCCCTGCAGGGTTGTTGCAGCCTTTGGAGGTTTCCAAGTGGCCTTGGGACGATATCTCTATGGACTTTGTGGTTGCATTACCTAGTTTGCCACGAGGGAAGGATGCAATTTGGGTAGTGCTGGATCATTTCAGTAAGTATGTGCACTTCATTCCTATCCGTACGACAAATACGGCAAGTGATTTGGTTCCTATTTACATGCGTGAGATTGTGAGATTTCATGGTGTGCCAAAGACCATCATTTCTAATAGGGATGCCAAGTTTGTCTCTAAGTTCTAGGAGAGTCTGCAGAGTGCGTTGGGCACTCAGCTTCGTCTTAGTACAGCGTTCCACCCTCAAATATATGGGCAGTCCGAGCGCACTATCTAAACTTTGGAGGACATGTTGCGGTCTGTTCTATCTTGGAATGGTAGTTGTGAGGATCAGTTGCCTCTTGTAGAGTTTGCTTACAACAACAACTACCATTCGAAGTTCTGTATGGGTGAAAGTGCATATTGCCACTTTGTTGGGATGTAGTGGGTGAGAAGACAGTTTTGGGTCCAGATTGGATTCAGAAGACTATTGAGCGTGTGTCCATGGTGAGGTAGAATTTTCTAGCAGCTAAGAGCAGGCAGAAAAGCTATGCAGATGTGAGAAGGTGTGACCTGGAGTTTGCGGTGGGTGATTAGGTGCTCTTGAGAGTGTCTCTCACCAAAGGCATTGTCCGATTTGGTACCAAAGGGAAGCTTAGCCCGAGGTACGTTGAACTGTTCCCGATTATTGCAAGAATTGGGAAGTTGGCTTACCGCTTGAACCTTCCTGAATCCATGCACGGAGTTCATAATAAGTTTCACGTCTTGATGTTGAGAAAGTACTTGAGGGACTCAAGAGCATGAGATTTCGTTGGAGCCACTGACCATCAAGCAAGACCTCACCATTGAGTCTTGTCTGGTGCGTATTCCAAGAGGTCGAAGTGAATGTTGAGGCACAAGACGTTGGTATATGTCAAGCTGCTATGGACGCATCAGTCCGAGAGAGAGGCGACTTAGAAGTTGGAGTCTTGCATGCGTGAGCAATATCTATAGTTGTTCACGTCGGGTACATGTTGATTGTTGCTAAATTTCAGTTATGGTTGTTCTCTCGAGTAGAACAACGAGTAGAATTTGGCGTCGAATTCTATTTAAGAGGGATAGAATGTAATATTTCGACATGAATTAAAGGAGTAAAATGCATTAGAAAGAGAATTAAAATAATTAGTGGGGTTTTCTAAAAAGGAAGAAAACCTAGGCTGTGGGCTTCCGGCCCACGGCAACAAGGCCCAAGGTGGGCCAGCGCCATAAAGAACCAACGGGGCGGCAGCTCCTTGACCTAGCCGCCACCCCCTGCCATGCGCCCCAGCCCCTGTAGCCACCGCAGCCAGCTTCTATGCTGTGCCGCTCTACCGTGCCGCTAGCCAGCTGCTGCCGAAGGGGAAGAAGGCTAACAGGAAGAAGAAGGACAACAAGGAGAGGAAGAAGAAAAGGAAGGAAAAGAGGATATTTTTCATGGGTTCCCATGATTTATTGTGATCATCAAGGGTAAACCCTGTTAATCCCTAAGTTTTGCCATGGATTAGTCGCTGTTAAGTTTGTAGGGAAAAGTTAGTTTTCAATCTACCCTAGTTCGTGAAGGTTAAGTGCAGGATTTTGCAGGGGTGATTTGGGGTATTCAGGCTTGATTCAAAGATCGGTCTAATTAGAGAAAAGTTAGATAATCGCGTTAGCTTTCCAGGAAGGTATGGATCATCAAAATCGGAGTAGTAAGTGAAAATATACAACCTCGAGAATGTTGTTGTCTAGAATTTGGACGTAGCTTGTAGACGACATGAAGATGGAGTTTCATATAGTAGATGGCAAAATTAAAATGTGGTGAAAACTTAAATAATGTAGGAATTTTTGTTTAGTTTCCAGAACTGGTGTTGTTCATATATTTTTCAAGTTTTAGAATTAAAGATACAAATTTTTGTTTAGTTTCCATAACAGAACTGTATGTTTTTTCATGAGGATTCCAGAAAGTCTTGGATGGTTGAATTTGGAGTTCAAATGAATAAGTTAGAGTCATTTTACTGCTGGGACAGTAGGTAGTGCATCTGAAAGTTTTGGGTTAATTGAGTCGGTTTGGCATAGACGTGTGAAGACAAGTAGAATAAAGTGTTGGCGCTGTGATATTGTGATTTTGAGAGGTATTTTGAATTATTTATCTAGGGAGTGTGACCTCTAGCACTTTGTCGCCGCTTCACTATCTAGCTGCATAGGGATAAAGAGGCAAATGCATGGTAGATGGTGTTCATTGATTGATCGTTGTATTCTTTAACACTCATTACCATTATATTGTTCATGCTTTTATCTTATTTAATTACAAACAATGTGAATGGTTATGATAGTATTTATATTAATGAATTTGAGAATGTTGGATAATGGTATTTTTCATGAACCTATGAATAATTGTGCATTCATAAGCATCATTGCATAAGAAAAGGTGATAATGGTGATCACACTCCTCCACGGGAGTGGAGGGGGTCCTCTGTCAGAACCCGGGATTAACATCACAGATCCTCTGTGCATTTCTGAACTAGTCCCATGATCAGTAGCTAGTTCACACAGTAAACAAATATGGTAACAAAATCATATCACAACTTTATTAATAATCAACAGAGTTTATTACAAAAGAGGCTTACAAGCCAACAATAAAGAATACAGCGGAAGACAAAGAAGTAGTAGGGTCCAGCAATCTGCCACAGGCAACAACTGGGGAAGCAGCCTAGTCGTCGAGGTCCACATCGGTAGCAAAGTCCTTCTCCTCTGAAATTTTGTTTGCATAAAGCAAGTATGAGCACAACTTCCGTGCTCGCAAGTTACACCCGTCAAATAACAGAATGACATGCATATATGGATATAACAAAGGATGGCTTATTGGTTCATTTGCGTAAAGCAGCATTTTCTTTATATACTTGTACTAAGTTCCAAAGCAGTTATTCTATAACTACAAATCGTTTTATAAATTCTCACTTTTATAGTCAGATAACATTCACACATGAATGGTGAAGGATACCCTCCTATCACATGGCTCCCTGCCCAATTCCCATATGGATAAACCAGTTTTGAAGAAGTCATGTAACATCCCAACTTTAGGCTTGTGTTTCAAATGTAAGAAAATCAGTAGAAATTAAAACTTTTTCTGACATCATGTATTTCCTGTTGTGCCAAACAATTCTTGTACAAGGGATTATGGAAATACATTGTCACAAGTCTAGTTGATCCAAATCTTGTTATTCCAAAAACAATCTTGTCAAATCTTATGATCATCCTCTGGAAATATTTTTCCTAAGTCTCTGTGATGGCATGTGACCCCTCTGAAAAATTTCACAATTTTTAGAAATTGTTTGAATATTTTTAGAGGCAGTCAAACCTGTTTGACTCTCAGTCAAACATTAAAACAGAGCCTTGCAGAATTTTTGGAAATTTATTCGCAAGATAAAAACCTCTGAAAATTTTACACGAGGTTAATATCTGAGTTAGCAAGCTCCTGTAAAAATTTCATAATTTTGGAGTTAATTTGCTACCTCAAATAAATCTTTCAAAGTCTCTGTTCTAAATTCAAAGTCAAACTGGTTCTCTCATCATTACTGGTTCGAGTCGGACTCGGAGCTCGAGCCAATCGACTTGGTCCAGTCAACTAAATGCACCGAGCCACTCTTTAAAACGCGCCTTGGATCTCGTCCGTTGGATCTAAATCGCACGGTCCGCGCGCGTGTAAGACTTCGGACCTTCCGGTTGCAAGTCTGATTGTCGACCGTTAGATCTCCATCCAACCGTTGAGATTCTCCGCAACCTTCGGACCCTCTGGTTGCATTTTTGAATCAGAGCCGTTGGATTAAGATCCAACGCTCGCGTACCCCTTCGTTGTAATTTGAGTTTGCAACGTGGAGCTATCTGAGCCGTTCATTTCTAATCGTAGGGTTCGCAGTCTCCCCGTTGTGTTTTAAACCCGGGAGGCGTGGCGTTTTCGTGGCCGTCCGATTTAGATCGTGGGGCTGAGAATCACCGAGCCTTTTTCCTGGTCTTCTTCAACCTCCTACTGCACGAGCACCTGTAGGGGAGTAATGGCGGTGTCATTTCTTGCTCCCTAAAGCCACCCTAGCCGACGTTTAGGGGTATGGGCGGTACATTGAGCTAGGCCATGCCCTAATGCACGTCTACACCTCTTTTTCCTTGTCGGCCGTGCGTGGTGCTTTGTGTTTTGCCGCCCGAAAGAAGTGTGGTGCAAACCCTAATACTTTCTTGGCCTTATAAGCCCTCTCAATACCTCCTGGTATTCCTTTAGACCACCATCAAGCTTCATTCTCAATATTGGAGCTTAACACCTCAAAAATGGCAAACCGCCATTGTTGACCCGTGGAGCTCCATTAGTGTTCTTGGTGTTCCAGTGGTCCTCCTTCACGTTTCTTTGCACTAACCTTATCTATTTACTTCCTTGGGCATTACCCCTCACTTGATTTTGGATTTGATTCTCAGGAATTGTCCAATTTGGGGTTTGTTCAAATTCGGCCGAAATTGGTCATCTCCTTCCTCAGCTCAGGTGAGTGCTCCATTTTCCAATTGCTTGCTCATGTAGCTTCTGTGAATCATTATGAAGCTATATTGATGCTTTGGTATCACTCATTTGGCTCAGGTTGTCGTCTTCAACCTTTCTTCTTCGTGTCCGGCGAGCTTTCACTGTGATCAAGCAACTCCGGCCATCTTTGAAGCTTCTTGTCTCTAAGGTAGCTTCTTATTAGTCCTTAGAAGCTCTGGCACCCGCATTCTAGGCTTGCAGCGGAGCTTTTTCGCGATTTTCGTGTTTAGCAGTAAGCTCCCATTTTCGTTTTTCCGGCTAGCCGGCGTTCTAGTCCTTCGCCGCCGGCGAGAATGCTACCATTAGATTCGTTGTGCTATTGCGAATCCATTTTGGTCCTTGGTGGGCGCCGCCGCGGCCAGTGTCGTCGGCGATTTGCCGTTGAACTCACTCGGGTTTTGCCACCGACGCTCCCCGTTGTCATTTGATTAGGACACATTAATTGCTAATCATTAGTTGTTAATTGTGTCTTAATCATTATTGTTGAGCCACCACCGATGGGCCCAATATCCTTAAATCACTCTGTTCAATCTCGCATCGTTCCGACATCATTAATGTTAATCATTGGTTAATTAATGTGTCGGCGGTTCATCGCCGAATCTCCTGCGGGTCATTTGCCTTGTGGGCGAGGGATTAAAATCAAATTCCGGTGAGTCATTAGTGCCTAATTAATGGTAATCATTAGAAGCATTAATCTGTCCTAACCGCCACTCTCGATCGACAAGTGGGCCCGTGCACGCATGCGCGTGGGTTAAACCAGCGTGGGTGACTCGAGGTCACCGACATGCGGTCCCACGTGTCGGCATCTTCTTTGAATGCGATCATTATCCACCGCTCATTTTTAGATCTGCGGCCTTGATCGTGAGTGCATTCGGACCCTCCGGTTGCCTTGATCATTCTCGACCGTCGATCTTGCGATCAACGGTGAGATTGTGTTTGCAACCGCACCGTCCAATGCTTACACTCGTGTGCGCCGTTGGATCTTGATCCAACGGTGGCTCCGATTAGGATTGGCGCGCGTGCGCTGTTTTCGACGCGCGTGAGCCGTAGGATTTTAGATCAAGGGCTGAGAGTTGTCCACGTCGTTTTCTTTTAATTGGGTTGTTCTGTATTTCGGTAAGTATTTGTTTAACAACTGAAAATGATATAAAAACTTTAGAAACTCATAACTAACTCATTTCAACTGCTTTTTAGATAATTCCAACGGTAATAAATTATGTTGTCACTTTAGTTTATTATAAAAATGGATTTAAGCATGTTCCAGTAGCAGGAAATTGTTTAGTTAAGAATAACTTGATTTCTGTCATTTTTGAATATTCCAGAAATAGTTTTAATCTTGAAAAATGCATATCTTTTTCTGTATAAATCCAAATTGTGCAAAATCAATTTTGTTAAATTCGTCTGTTAGTATACTTTCATATAAAATAGGATTTGAGCAGGTTCATAATTCTGTAAGATGAGTTGCATTAGAATTACAACTTAGAAAAATCATAAGTAATTATGTATAACTCTAAAATTAGTAAATCCAACTTTGCTGTTATTAGGATGTCATAATCTACCTGCTATAAAAATTTCAGACCTTAGATCATTCTGGAAAAATTTCGCCATGAACAGTGTAATTATTAATTAGCTTGCTTTATAGGCTGAGAAAGAGCATTTTGCTCATATCTTTTGCATGCTTAGTTCAAATTGCATAATTCTTGTTCCTGTCACTTTATAAAATCATTCCCTAGCTGTAGTGTAAATTTTATTAGATTTGGATGTGTTTTGCTGTTGGAGTTTATTTGGTGTTCTTCGTTCTTATTTGCTTATCGCCTTTTCGCGTTAGGTTCCGAGGACAATATTATTAATCTTGATATTGAGCCACAGCAGCCATCAGACTCTGCACTTCAGCCAGGCAAGCAGATGTAGCATTCATTTGATCATATTGTTCCTACTATTTTCAAATGCTAATATATTGTGTGCAAATTCTATGTATGCATTGCTATGTTGTTTTAAACTATTGTCGGTAGTTGGCCTACTAGATGCATTATCAGTAGGAAATGTTTATTCCTCTACTACTGAAGCCTAGGTTACTTGCTGTGATTTTGGGTTCGCTGGATGGACCCTTGTCACTTAGTAGTTTACGTGTTATTATGCTTAGCCATGCTTAGCTATCGGTAGAAATGGGCGGTTATCGACTTGTCGATAACCTTGATCACACAAACTGTTATAATATGTATATTTCAGCCTTGTGCTTTGTCTAAATTGCAAAACTAAAACTGAAAATGAAAACAATTTAGACTTGGGCACAATGGTAAGATGGTGTGATCTTTTGGGTGTGATTGGAATGGTGCTCGGGTCAATTAAGGACCGAACTACTTGTGAGTATCTCATTATCCGAGCATTCTGCGTGCGTGCAACCACACTAGAGGGATATGGGACCTCTCTTAGCCGAGTACTTTGGGCTGTGTTAATTAATGAGTCGCGTGGTGGGTTGCATATTTGATTATATGCAACATGGACACGCTTGTAGGAGGAGAACACCCGCCGAGGCGGTGTATCTTGCTCCACGTATGGGTCCTTGTGATCCATATTTAGTCGGCAGATCACTAAGGATTAACCCCATACGCATGCGTCTCTTGATTAGCATATTCCATTGGAAAGGGTTCAGAGGACTTAGCCGTCTTGGCATACCAAAGGAAGTGTGCTTAATAGCTTGGGAAAAGGCGATCCAAGTGTGGGTACATTGGTACACCCCGCAGGATTAAAACTATTCGAATAGCCTCGTCCTAGGTTATGGACACGCTTGGATAAGCTTTTCAAGAGTTAGACTACAACCATTTCTAAATTAAAACTTGATGGGTGGTATGAATCAGTGATTCATGCTATGTTGTGGTGGCTTTGGGAAAGTCACTTCTAGGTGGATACTGTACTTATGTTTACTCATTGTTATTTAAATGCTTAAAACAGATTTTACAAACTCATTGCTCAATCTATTACAATATTGCAAATGAAACTTGCTTTATGCGCCCAAAGAACCATATAACCACATTCCTTTGAATACAGCTTTCATGTAGCTATGTATAGGCTTGCTACTCGTAAGTCTTGCGAGTACATTTTGTACTCACCGCATTGCTTATGTTGTGCAGAGGATGATAGTGAGTCCGATGGACCTCACTTTTGTGAGTTGTCTTTGTGGCGGTTCTTTAGGCGATTAGCTTGGCGGCCGGCCGGTTGCCACTGTGGTGTTATGTGGCTAACCTGGTCGTCTTTTGGTTTGAGCCATCTTATGGCAACTTTGCTTCATTTACTTATTTGGTACTTATGTCATTTGGCGAGTCATTGTGTTGTAATAACTTATATTATGTATGTCTTTTGGTAGACTTGTTATATTATGTTGTATGGAAATGATGCATGCAGAATTGATGTATGTGTCTTTGCTTGTTCGGGAGGCACATATTCATCGAGACGCTGGATTATTCTATTTGTGATACTAGAACCAGAGGAAGGTTAAGTACTACAAGTTTAATAAACCGGGGTCTCACAGAGCTTGTATCGAGCCATCTTGACCGTAGAAACCCCTAGCTTGGTCGTCCCTAGTATATTTTGAAAACTTACTTTCCAAATGTCATTGCTTTCCTGAAAATCTTAAGTAAGTTCTCAGATTTTACTCCTCACCTATCTTAGTTTGCTCATCTCACCTCATTCTAAACTAAATTTGAAAGCTGAGTTTTCCTCTCATCTTCCTTCAAAAGATAGTTGTTAACCGAGTAAACTGGTTTTGGGTGAATCATGAGAGTTATACAATGAAAGTGTTGGCTGTTTTGAGAAGATTAGCAGCTGCTGGGAGCTACAGATTTCGGCCAAAAGTTGGAGGGAAGATCTGGGCAGCAAGCAGAATTTTCTGGGCAGCTAGCATTTAGGTAGTAAAAGTGCTGAAAATGAGAGGTTAAATCCACAAAAATTTGTGGGAATAAAAGGGTAAGAAGTGATATGAGATAGCTTAGTATCTAACCATTCTTTAATAAATATCTCACCCTGTTTCCTTGCTATTTTCGAACAGAAGTAATGTTCTGAAATTTACCTTCCTAAAAATTGATTACTCGTTCTTCCATACGAGTTAGTCATAATAGGAGGATGGGTGTTGTCTTTATGTTCTTGCTGTAATTTTATGTGGTTACTTGAGCTTTTTGAGTTTGTTTAGGGTTAGTTGTTTTCTTTGTCTCCTGTTAGGAGTTGTGTTTAACCTATTTTTGTGGAACAGATGACAAGAACCACCGCAACAATCATTGGTGGTTCCGATGAGGAGCTTCCTCCTCCGACCATGGTGAGGTTCTCGCTCGACGAGCGGAATCACATGGACCGGACCGGATCTTGGAGGTCATTGCGAGGAACACCTCCGCTCCGCCGCCGCTTCAGATCTCGGAGGTGGTGGCCACCGCCTCGTGGTGGGCTTGCGGAGTTTCTCCGCACGCACCGCCCACTTTCTCGATCCGAGGATCCACTCGACGCGATGATTGGACCGCGCGGCGCGCGCCGTAACCCTAACCCTAGCCGCGCAAAAACTTCGGAGAAGCGATCGCGCGCCGCAACTCCGACGAGCTCGTTCTCGCCGTCGGTGCCGCCGCGCCTCTTCGCTCGCACCGCTGACATCGCGACGGAGCTCCTCTACCTCTGGTAGCCCTTGTCTCGCCGGGCGTCCACCGGAGCGCCATTGCCGTCAAGCCCGCCCCTCCGCCGCTCTTTGCTCGTCGCCGACCGCCACCGCCCACCCCGAGCATCCGGTGTTGCACCGATGAGGTTCGCATAACGCCCTCTACATGCCGTACCACTCACCGCCGTGAATCGCCGCCGTTCGCCGTCGCCGTTGGTTCCCGAGCCGTTGTCGCCGTCGATGCGACGTGGCAGCCCGTGTCGCATCCACCTCACCGCTTGCTTGCGTGTCATCTGCGTGGCGCCGTGTCGCCGCGCACGTGGCGATCCACCGTTCGCTTTCGAGGCTCGGTGAGCCAGTCACTGTGGAGTTGTACACCGACATGTGGGTCCCACATGTCGAGTTTTCTTTATTTTATCTTTTCCGAAATCACGAGGGTGGACGCCACTTGCGCAATAATCTGATTTTCCTTTAGGAAAATAATTGAAATTCATGAAATCACGATTTTCAGCATTTTATGTATTTTCAATCTTCCAAAGGCCATAACTTTTGCATCTTAACTCCGATTGAGCCCATTCAAATTTCTAAATTTGTCTAAATTCGAGATCTACCTAATTATTATTTTTATTTAATTTTTGGAATTTGTTTTGCTTCTGTTATTTATTTGTTTTGTTTGTTTGTGTCTCGTTTATAGTAGACGCTCGGTCGTGGGGAATTTTGTGGAAGAAGGAGCACCCCAAGACCAAGATCAGTACATAGACCTTTTCCAAGGCAAGTCATACCTTTGATCATCTTGAACCCTGTTTTCAAATTACTTTGTGTTAAGTTATTGCATTCTATTTTAATTATTTATTTAAATGCTTTGGGCATAGTTATTATCCAAATTGTTATCCCACCTTGGCCTTGTATGTCATAATTCCTTGTCACCCTAGATTGGTTATTAGTTGGTAATATTATAGCACCAACGTGGGTTGGTCGAATCTGAGTACAATTGCTTAGCCATGCCACGAGTCATCATCTCATGTAAGTTGCAAATATCAATTATGACTAAGTGACTATGGAACTTTGTGTAAAGCGTGTGTCTTTGTATGTTATTACTTCGTGATGGCATGTGTTGCACTAAAACCAACCGGGTGGTAAAGGATTTGGGTGAGGCAAGTGGTGGAAACGTGTGACATGGTGGACTATGTGATGGGTATGATAATCAGGTGGCTTAGTTAGAACATGGAAGTCTTGCCTTGGTAAATTAAGGACTTAACTTTGTGCGCCATTGAATCGAGCCTTCTCAGCGACCACATGCAGTATGGGACGGGCCTAACTTAGTAAGTTATGGATTCTCGGCATTGATGTTCGTGTGGTAGGTTAGGCTTTGTGATAGGGTGGAGGTGTGACTACTTGGTGGTTGCATCACGGAGGATTCGTCGCCCCCGCCCAACGGTGTGTGTTATGCATGGGCTATGTGATATGTATAACGGTTTGTAAGCACACCGGGAATGTCAATGTTGGAGATGAAGTTTCAACTGCTTTGTTATGATGGTGCTAGCTACTGCTGGTTATATCGTGTGGGTAAAGTGTACAACCTCTGCAGAGTGTTAAACAAACTATTCGAATAGCGCGTCATGATCATGGACATGCTCGGTGATTTCACATAAGGGGTAGTTTTCATAAAATGTGGGAATGGGAGCCGTGTGATCTCAATCATATGGCTATTTGAAATAACTGCTTAGTCGTGCGCCTTTGTGAAAATAATCATTAAATTAATATTGTCTATTTGTTTTGAATTATGCTTTCAATCTATTATTCGTATTCAATTGCAAATGTTGCTTTTATGCAAAAAGAACCACAGAAGCCTTTTCTTTGGAATAAGCCTGCATCTATACATTGCATTCTGTGGTATGATTTGCGAAATGCGGTTGTGTACTCACGCTTGTTGTAAAACTTGCGCCCAAACCTACGTAAGAGGAGGAGTCTACGCCGCTTTGAGGAGGAGTTCGTTGAAGGCCGATCGTTCGTTAAGGTCCGATCCCGCTTGGTTGCTGTGATGAATTGGTGGGATCTACGCCGAGTTTTCCGTTCGGCGATGCTTTATTTCTTTGTTAGCCTGCGTGGCTTAATAAGTGTAAACTCGACCATAAGGTCAAAACCGTTATTTGTTATTCAAACTAATCGCTTACGTTACCTATCGCTTGTGTGGATCGATATTTACATGTGTTAACCCCATGTGCACTAGCGTGATCCCGGACTAGTGCGAGTTTACGCAGGTTCCGTAATCGATGCAGGTCCCGGCGCAGGTGGTATCGAGCCATACCGATCGTAGGTCTTGACCTTAGTTAGATCGGCCGTTTTAGAGAGTCCAAATTATTTTCTAAAAGAAAACTAACTTGCAAGAGTAACCTATTGCTTAACTCCTCTCATGTCTCTCTAGACTCATCTATTGCTAAGAATTTTCCCTCTCTCCGCTGCTTTTAAGTTGTTCTTACCCTCTCTCTGCCTTTTGGCCGATGCCTCGCCTGGACCTATGGTGAGCGTTGTGGAGGTTACGCCGCGAACTTTGGAAGTTGCTCCGAGTTCTTGGAGGTTTTGATCGTCCATGACGCCGGCAACAACCGGATAAAGAATGGTCGTAACTGTGGAGTGATTTGTCGCCGACGATCTACGCCAGAGGAGCGACAAGGCGAGCCAACCTTCGCACGCCTCGTGAGGAAGATCACTTGGCCGGAAGGTATCCGTGAGTCGCGCGCTTGGCCATGCTACGATTCGCAACATCTACGCGGGATCTTCAAGACACCGTCTTCCGTTACCACCCAGTGCGGCACTGTGGACTTGCCAAAGACGCTACCCGCCCACGAATGAGAGAGCAACGCTACTGATCGACACCTCGCCCAGTTCGCGGCCGCCCAGGAGGAAGCTTTGGAGAGAACTATCACAGAGTTGGATCATGTCTATGAAGCCTTGCAGACAGCTGAAGAGAAGGTCGCCACTCTGCAAGAGATCCTCTACGACCAAGTTCCTGAAGAAGAGGAAGACCCCGAGGAGGATCCTGAAGAAGATCCGGAGGAAGGTCCAGTTGAGCCCGAAGAAAATGCAGAGCGTGAGGAGCAGCGCCGGGCGGTTGCGGAACGCCTGCTTCTGCCGCACAGATTCGAGGCATCGATCGGTTGCCAAGATGCCGGCTCACTTCCGAGTCTGTGCCGCGGGCGTCGCGCGGTTGTGGAGGCTTTCTTGAGTAGTTCGTTTTAGTCTCGGTCTTTTCGAGCTTAGCGATTTCGGTTTAGTGAGTCGCCTTTAGGCGGTAGTTTTGTGTGCTTAGGTCGTTGTTTCTTTTGTGTGCAGTATGAGCTGCAAAGGCCCTTAGGCATTTGTTGCACCCATGCTAAGACCCTATTAATAAAGGTATTTCATTTGAGTTTCTTGAGTCGTGTTTTGTTGGGTTTAACCTACCTCGCTTAGTTCTCAACTTATCTTGTGCTTGCTACCTTATCTAACCTATGGAGCTTCGCGGATGGTTCAAACTCGTCGATCACGCAAGTGGTTCCGGTACCCAAAGACCGGGAGGCAATGAGCAACCAGTGCAGTGCGATTCACCAAGCACCCCCAATTGACTTGCAAAACTTTGGAGCTTTCATGGCAGCAATGCATCACCGATGAATACGATGATGACTCAGATGCAAGCCATGCACAACCAGAACAACAACAACCACAATCACCAGCATGGAGCCCCAGCTGCTCATGGTCACCATGGACCATCCAAACTTGCAGAATTCATGAGGACCCGTCCGCCGACATTTTCTGGACACGTCTCTCCAGTGGAAGCAGATGATTGGCTCAGGGTTATCGAAAGGAAGCTGCTGATCACCCAGTGCAGCGATCGTGAAAAGGTTATGTATGCCACGCACCAGATGGAAGGCACCGCCACTGAATGGTGGGAGAACTTCGTGCGCTCATGAGACGCCACAGATATCACACGAGGAAATTTTCTGCGGCATTTCGCGAAGATCATGTGCCGAAGGCATTATCGATCCAAGAAGGATGAGTTCCGCGCTCTCAAGCAGGAGCTATGTCGATGTCGACTACCTCAACAAGTTTTCTCAACTAGCTCGCTCTGCGCAATGGAAGATGTAGCCACGGACAAGGCTCGCCAGAGTCGCTTTTGAAGGGACTAAACACCGACTACAAGTCGGTTTGATCGCCCATACTTTTCCCGATTTCCAAGAGCTGGTCAACAAAGCCTTTATTTTGGAGGACAAACGCAAGGAACGGAGGATAACAGTAACGCCGGATGGCTCAAAGAAGGGAATCATCAATCACAAGAGAGGCAAGAACGAGCCAAAGACAGTTCAACAGTTTCCACCCTGACTTCGTTGAGCACCTACACCAACTTCAACACCCCGCCCACCGCCCGAACTTCCACAACCCCGCACTGTCAACCCCAATCCAGAAGCAACCAAAGCAGAGCGCACTAAAGGTCCATTACGCTGTCGTCACCGGGACATTTTGCCAACGAAAGTCCGCAAAGGGGAACAATCACTCCAAGATGCGTTTCAACCTCGAGCTACGCCATCCAAGACACCGCGCGGCATCAATCAAGGAGCGTCACAAGTTGCGGTCAAGCCCGAGGAGCACCATGATCAGGATCGAGGCCGTGTCAACCACGCCACCCCGAAGGAGCCCAGAATCACCGGACGTCGTACTCGATACACGATCGCTTTGTTTGATTACGAGCTTCGATTCGCTTGTTTCGGAATGTTTGCAACCAAGAATAAATTGGAAGTTATGCAACTTAAGCATACTCTGTTAGTCCATACCGGAGCAGAGCTAAGTACTAGAGTGGGATGTTTAGGAGCTAAGTTACTCATAGTCGGAGTTGAGTTTCTAGCCAACCTAATAGTCCTAGATACCCAAACCCTAGATGTCATCCTCGGCATGGATTGGTTATCCAAGCATAAAGTCATGCTAGATTGTGGCCGAAGAGTCAGAATAAGAGAGGACGCCAAAGGAAACAAGGTAGAGTTTCTAGCCACCTCGGTTCGTGATGGACATTTGCTAGTAAACGATCAAGACCATTGCCTTAGAAGAAGTACCAAAGGTCGGTGAATATCCGGATGTGTTTCGTAAGAATTACAGAATGCCTCCTGATCGTGACATTGAGTTTGTCATCGACCTAGTGCCGTGGACAAGACCAATTTCAAAGAGACCTTATCGGATGCCACCGATGAATTGGTAGAGATGAAGAAGCGGATAGAAGAACTTCTTGAGAAAGGTTTCGTGAGACCTAGTTCGCCGCCATGGGGAGCGCCAAGTGTTGTTTGTCAAGAAGAAGGATGGAAGTATGAGGATGTGTATTGACTACCGTTCTCTCAACGAGGTTACTATCAAAAACAAGTACCCACTACCCCGGATAGATGATCCGCTTTGATCGATGAAAGGAGCCGGATTATTCTCGAAGATCGACTGCGATCGTTACCACCAACTAAAGATCCGTCCTAAGGATATACCAAAACCGCTTTCTCAACACTGCACGGACACTATGAGTTCTTAGTCATGTCTTTTGGTCCGACTAATGCCCCCGCTATTTCATGAACATGATGAATAAAGTATTCATGGAATATTTGGACAAGTTCGTAGTTGTGTTCGTTGATGATATTCTAGTGTACTCCAAGTCGGAGGAAGAACACGCCAACATTTAAGGATAATATTGGGAAAACTCGAGAACATCGGTTGTATGCCAAGTTCGATAAGTGTGATTTTGGAAGAAGGAAGTGGATTTCCTTGGTCACGTGATGACAATGAGGGAGTAGCAATTGACCCCGTAAAGTTAAAGCAAGATTACATTGGGAGCACCCAAGACCGTGACTCGATTCGCGGTTTCTTGGGAATGGCAAGTTATTACCGCTGCTTCATCGAAGGATTCTCATCGATTGCTAAGCCCTTACGCAATTGTTGAAGAAGGAGAAAAGTTCACCGACTCCACTGTGAGGGAAGTTTTCAAGAGTTGAAGAACGATTGACTTCAGCCCGATCTTGATTCCGCGATATTCGCAAGGATTTTGATATCTATTGTGATGCTTCGCGTCAAGGATTAGGATGCGCCCGATGCAAGAAGGAAGAGCCGCCGCTTATGCATCAAGGCAATTGAGACCTCACGAAGAGAATTACCCTACTCATGATCCGGAATTAGCTGCGTAGTGCATGCTTTAAAGATTTAGGCGCCATTACCTCATCGGTAATCGTGAAGTCTACACGCATCATAAGAGTCAAGTACATCTTTACCCAATCGGATCTGAATATGAGACAGAGAAGATGGTTAGAATTGATCAAGGATTATAATCTTGGAATCCACTACCATCCCTGAAAAGCCAACGTAGTTGCAGACGCTCTAAGTCGTAAGAGTTACTGTAATGCCTTGGAAGTAAAGGAAAATTTCCCATAACTTTATGAGGAATTTCAGAAGCTAAAGCTAGAAGTTGTGTCCGAGGGAGTTGTGGCCAATTTGGATGTACAGTCTACCCTGGAGAACCAGATTCGTGAAGCACAACCAAAGGACCCTGTGTTGTCAGATATCAAGCTCAAGATGGCAGAGGGAAAATTTAAAGATTTCACCAAGGATGATCAAGACATACTCTGGATTAATGGTCGAATCTGTGTACGAGATAGCGATGGTCTAAGACAGCTAATCTTAAAGGAAGCCCACGACTCAAAGTATTCGATTCACCTGGAAGTACCAAGATGTACCAGATGTTAAGAATAAATTTTGGTGGCCCAATTTGAAGCGAAGTCGCAGAGTTCGTTGCCTTATGCGACATCCGCGTAAAGTGAAGGCGTAACACCGAGGCCAGCGGGATTATCGCAACCACCAAGATTCCAGAGTGGAAGTGGGAAGAAATCGGATGGATTTCATCACCGGTTTACCCAAGACCCAATCGTTACGATTCAACTGGTAATAGTCGATCGCTTGACCAAGGTCGCCATTTCTTGCCACCAAAACCACGTACTCGTGAGATCGCCTTGCGGAATTGTACATGGCTAGAATCGTCGCTTGCATGGTGTGCCCAAGAAGATAGTGTCGATCGAGGATCTCGATTCACCTCTCGCTTTTGGCAAAGCTTGCATGAAGCATTGGGTACCCATCTGAATTTCAAGATCGCGTATCATCCACGCATGCATGGACGGTCAAAGGGTTAATCGATATTAGAGGATATGCCGAGAGCTTGTGCTCTAGCTAATACTACCCGTTGGGATAAAAGTTTACCATATGCGAATTTTTACAACAACAACGCTTATCAAGCCACCTACAAATGTCACCATTTGAAGCAATCGTATGGTCGTGCTGTAGAACCCGTTGAATTGGTCGAAACACCGAACGATCGGTTTCCGTCCGACATTATTCGTAGCGTAAGAGCAAGTGGCCATGATAAGAGAAAGATTGAAGATAGCTCACCCGAGCAGAAGAGCTATGCGATAATCGTCGCCGAGATATCGCTTTGAACCCGAGGATTTCGCTTATCTTCGAGTGACTCCGCCGAGGTGTCAAAAGGTTTCATGCCAAAGGGAAGCTTGCCCCTAGGTATGTTGGTCCATTCAAGATTTTGGAACGCCGTGGAGAAGTTGCTTACCAGTTGGAGCTACCGCAGTCGTTAGCAGGAGTGCATGATGTCTTTCATGTCTCGCAGTTGAAGAAGTGCCTTCGTGTGCCGGAAGAGCAAGCCCCGCTAGAATCAATTGATCTAAAGGAGGACCTTACCTACAAGGAGCAGCCAGTCAAGATTTTGGATGTCGCGGAGCGGCTCACCAGAAGCAAGACCGTTCGTTTTTGCAAGGTCCAGTGGAGCAACCACTCAGAAGGAGAAGCAACGTGGGAACGTGAAGAAGAGCTGAAAGCCGAGTTCCCTAGCCTTTTCTTTAGCTAGCCTGAATCTCGGGGTCGAGATTCCTTTAAGGGGGGGAGGTTTGTAACATCCCAATTTTCAGAGCCTTAAAAATCCTTTGAATAGTTAGTAGGGAGAAAATTCACCATTTGGATTTATTTGAATTTAATTTCAAAAGCTTAATATTGGACTTTACAATCAAAAACCTTTAATGTGAATAATCCCAACATGAACACTAACCAAAACTATTTTATTTGAGTTCTATGTGCTCAGATATATTTTCTAGATTTTTCTAGAATTTTTATGAGTTCATTTGCTATTTTCCATTGCCTATTTAAATTTCTGTATTTTCCAAATTAGAAAAACTAATTAAAATCTCGGAAATCTCTTTGGGCCGAATCTCTTGCCCAACTCCTATTCCCAAGCCACACTTGACCACTCGACCAGCACATGCGCAGCCGCCTTCCAGCGCAGGTGGACCCGTCTGTCAGTGTCTCTCTCTCTCTCTCTCTCTCTCTCTCTCTCTCTCTCTCTCTCTCCGCGCATGCGCTCATCCTCCACCGTTGGATCAAGGATGAACGGTACGGATCTTGCGTAAGGCAACCGGAGTTGTCCGAATGTTCCTTGATTTTGGGCCGCTCGATCAAGATCCAACGGCCGATCTCGAATCTGCTTTGCACCGCGCTGCTTCACACGCGGACTCACGCGAATGTGTCTCGGCGTGTGGGTCCACCCCGCCACGTCATCATCGCTCTCGGGGCGGCCGGGACGATCGACTCCGCCGCCGCTTTTCGCCGCTCGTGCCCTGGACTCTCCCAGGCCTCCGGGTATAAAAGGGGAGGTAGCCCTCGGTCTCCGCACTTCAACCCGCGCAGCCGCCGCTCAGAACCCTAACCCTAGCCGCCGCAAAAACTCGGAGAAGCGATCTGCGCCGCCGCAACTCCGACGAGCTCGTTCTCCGCCGTCGGTGCCGCCCGCGCCTCTTCGTCTGCACCGTTGACATCGCACGGAGCTCCTCTACCTCCTGGTAGCCCTTGTCTCGCGGGCGCCACGGAGCGCCATTGCCGCAAGCCGAAGCCCTCCGCCGCTCTTTGCTCGCCGCCGACCGCCACCGCCCACCGAGCATCCGGTGTTGCACCGATGAGGTTCGCAATAACGCCCTACATGCCGGGTACCACTCACCGCCGGTGAATCGCCGCTCGTCGTGCGTTGGTTCCCGAGCCGTTGTCGCCGCCGGCCCGACGTGGCAGCCCGTGTCGGCGTCCACCTCGGCCGCTTGCTCGCGTGTCATCTCGTGGCGCCGTGCTCGCACGCACACGCCGCATCCACCGGTTCGCTTTCGAGGCTCTGTGAGACCAGTCACCGTGGCGTGCCACTAACATGTGGGTCCCACATGTCAGGTTTTTCTTTTATTTTATCTTTTTCCGAAATCCGAGGGTGACGCCACCTTGCGCAATAATCTGATTTTCCTTTAGGAAAATAATTGAAATTCATGAAATACGATTTTCAGATTTTATGTATTTTCAATCTTCCAAAGGCCATAACTTTTGCATCTTAACTCCGATTGAGCCCATTCAAATTTCTAAATTTGTCTAAATTCGAGATCTACCTAATTATTATTTTTATTTAATTTTTGGAATTTGTTTTGCCTCTCTTATTTATTTGTTTTGTTTGTTTGTGTCTCGTTTGCGAGTAGACGTCGATTCGTCGGGGAATTTTGTGGAAGAAGGAGCACCCCAAGACCAAGATCAGTACATAGACCTTTTCCAAGGCAAGTCATACCTTTGATCATCTTGAACCCAGTTTTCAAATTACTTTGTGTTAAGTTATTGCATTCTATTTTAATTATTTATTTAAATGCTTTGGGCATAGTTATTATCCAAATTGTTATCCCACCTTGGCCTTGTATGTCATAATTCCTTGTCACCCTAGATTGGTTATTAGTTGGTAATATTATAGCACCAACGTGGGTTGGTTAGATACGAGTACAATTGCTTAGCCATGCCACGAGTCATCATCTCATGTAAGTTGCAAATATCAATTGTGACTAAGTGACTATGGAACTTTGTGTAAAGCTGTGTTCAGATGTTATTACTTCGTGATGGCATGTGTTGCACTAAAACCAACCCAGGTGGTAAAGGATTTGGACCGAGGCAAGTGGTGGAAACTGTGTGACATGGTGGACTATGTGATGGGTATGATAATCAGTGTGGCTTAGTTAGAACATGGAAGTCTTGCCTTGGTCAATTAAGGACTTAACTTTGTGCGCCATTGAACCGAGCTCATCAGACGACCACATGCCCGGTATGGGACGGCCTAACTTAGTAAGTTATGGATTCTCGGCATTGATGTTCGTGGTAGGTTAGGCTTTGTGATAGGGTGGAGGTGTGACTACTTGGTGGTTGCATCACGGAGGATTCGCCGTCCCCGCCCAACGGTGTGTGTTATGCATGGGCTATGTGATATGTATAACGGTTTGTAAGCACACCGGGAATGTCAATGTTGGAGATGAAGTTTCCGAACTGTTTTGTTATGATCAGTGCTAGCTACACCGGTTATATCGTGTGGGTAAAGTGTACAACCTCTGCAGAGTGTTAAACAAACTATTCGAATAGCGCGTCATGATCATGGACATGCTCGGTGATTTCACATAAGGGTAGTTTTCATAAAATGTGGGAATGGGAGCTGTGTGATCTCAATCATATGGCTATGTGAAATAATCTGCTTAGCTGTGTCTTTGTGAAAATAATCATAAATTAATATTGTCTATTTGTTTTGAATTATGCTTTCAATCTATTATTCGTATTCAATTGCAAATGTTGCTTTTATGCAAAAGAACCACGTGTTTTTCTTTGGAATAAGCCCGCATCTATACATTGCATTCATGTGGTATGATTTGCGAGTGCGGTTGTGTACTCACGCTTGTTGTAAAACTTGCGCCCAAACCTCTGTAAGAGGAGGAGTCACGCTTTCGAGGAGGAGTTCGTTGAAGGTCGATCGCTCGTTAAGGTCCGATCCCGCTTGGTTGCCCGTGGTGAATTGGTGGGATCTACGCTGAGTTTTCCGTTCACTGATGCTTTATTTCTTTGTTAGCCTGCGTGGCTTAATAAGTGTAAACTCGACCATAAGGTCAAAACCGTTATTTGTTATTCAAACTAATCGCTTAAGTTACCTATCGCTTGTGTGGATCGATATTTACTGTGTTAACCCGTGTGCACTAGCGTGATCCTCGACTAGTGCGATTTACAGAGGGTTCCGTAATCGTGATGCGGGTCCCGGCGATTGCCACGTGGTGTTATGTGGCTAACCGGTCGTCTTTTGGTTTGAGCCATCTTATGGCAACTTTGCTTCATTATTACTTATTTGGTACTTATGTCATTTGGCCGGTCGGTGTGTTGTAATAACTTATATTATGTATGTCTTTTGGTAGACTTGTTATATTCTCATTGTATGGAAATGATGCATGCCGGAATTGATGTATGTGTGTCGCTTGTTCAGGAGGCACATATTCATCGAGACGCGATTATTCTATTTGTGATACTAGAACCGAGGAAGGTTAAGTATTACAAGTTTAAGAAACCGGGGTCTCACAAGTCATTTTCAAACAAAACCAACGTCTAACTTTGAGCAGTTCGGCCAGCATGTCCATAACCACGGATACGGCTATTCGAATAGTTTTACACTCTGCAGAGGTTGTACAGCTTTACCCACATGACAAGACTTCTCTAGTTTGTCCAGCATATATCTATGCCACCGCTCACGACCTTTGGTAAGCAGTCTAGAGCACGTGCCAAGGCCTTTACAAAGCGTCATTCCAACGTAGTTACCCCTCGCTAAGGTTTCTCCACCCCTTTGGAATAAAGACCTCCGGGTTCAGGCCCCCTCTTGCGCTAGGTGGGACTAACATAAGTCGTAACATGACTACCCATTACATCTGTAGGGAACGACCATGGTGGAACATTGCAAATTATTTAGCCAGGTCCCGACCCATACTTGGGACATGTGGTGGTACGGTATGGCATAGCTTCATACACTCGAAGATCGGTCCTTAACTGACTTGGGAAATTTTCCAACAAAACCCATGGGTCTTAACCCTAACCAAATTAAGCCTGTGCATGAACATGCACCAACCAAACATCCACTATGCCCAAGTCCAAACCATTTTCATTTATTTCTTTTTTTTAAAGTCATAAACTTCCATAACATACCGATGCCATGGATACAATTTAAACAACAATTGATTTCTGGCTGAAATTCCTCAAAATAAACATGTTTGGTCTATAAGCATGGCTAAGCCTAATTTTTCTCAAAATGTTCTAGTTCATACTATCGTATCAACCAGGTTTTACCTATGGTGACGATATGTTTGCTTCAATTATCAAAATTGGCCATACAAAGGAGTTTAGGCATAACTATATATTTAAAGCAGGAATTTAAATTACTGATATAAATAAGCATGCAGTAATAATTTAAAATAGAATATAAATAATTTGAAATAATGGGATCAATATAATTTAAAACAGAATATAAATAACATGCCTCGCTTGAGGTGATATTGTTTTCCTTAACAGGTCACCTAGTACTCACAAGTACTTTCTTCAGGAAGTCCAAGTGTATAATCACAATGATTATACAATCAAAATCAATCCTCTTATGTTGCTCTTCAATCGGCGTCGAAATCTGAATCTCTGAAGTCGTCGAAATCTAACGTGAAAATAATCCAAATTCAAACTAAATTCAAATAACAACTCAAATGAACTCCAAATTAAATAATTTTGGTTTGGTTAGCTAGATCTTGAATTTAGACAAATTTAGAAATTTGAATGGGCTCAATCGGAGTTAGGATGCAAAAGATATTGGCTCTGGAAGATTAGAATTACATGAAATGATAGATTTTGGGTTTAAAGGAATTATTAGTCGAATGAACCCAAAATTAAATAATTTTGGTTTAGCTGGCTAGATCTTGATTTTATAGGAATTTAGGAATTTGAATCGACGAAATTGGAGTTCGTATGAGGGAGAACGAACCCTGTGAAGTTCTAAATATAAGAAACCCTAATCTTCAGATTTTATTGAATTTCTTGAATTATTTTTTCTAAAGGAAATCCTAATTATTGCGCAAGATGACATCAACATTGGAATTTCTGAATTAAGACAATTCGGGAGAAAAGCTACAGTGGCTGACATGTGGGCCCCTGGTCAATGGACTAGGCCCACGGCTAGTCAAGGGTTCATGGTGGACCCGGTGCATGTGAACAGTGCACGGGGTGGGGTGCTGGCGCGGTGGGGTGACGTGGCACCACGTGGCACTGACACGGGCGTGAGGTGCCGAGGTGGTGCCTACATGGCGCTTGCGTGGCAGTGCCACGTCACGCCGGCGGGTGGTGGCGCACGGGAACCTATGATCCGGTGAACGGCGGCACGGCTGCCGACGGCGAGGTGCCAGGAAGGAAGAGGAGGCGACGGGGAGTTTGGGGCTTACCACGGTGGGGGTTAGGTGCAAAGAGATCGCCGGCGGCGAGGGGAGGAGCGGTAGTGAGTTGCGGCTCGTGGCGGCGATGGGGCTCCGGCGGTGCTCCAGCGAAGGCGAGGTGTGCACCGGGACGGCGAAGGCACGGCGATGCCAATGGTGGTGGTTTCGAGGACGCGGCGGCGGTGGTGGCGGCGCTAGAGGCAGCGGACTAGGTGGCGGCCGCCGGTGGAAAAACTTGAAATCTGACGAACCGATACGGGTAGAAGAGGGGTGGGTGCCGGGAATGGAATAAGGGAGGAAAGGGGCACCTCGTGCTCCCTTTTATAGGGGCGGAGGAGGCCGGGAGGAGGGGATCGGGGCGCGAGCGTCGCGGCGGTGATGGAGAGATCCCGGCGATTACGTGCGAGAACGAGGGGGAGATGGCCGGAATGGGCGCGGCGGAACGCGGGGTCATTAATGCGCACAACCGCGTGAGGGAAGGGGGCGAGAATCGCGGCGGAGACGAGCTCCTCGCGGGCGCTAATGGCGGCGTGTGCGGCGCGGCTACGCGAGGAAGAAAGGGGCGAGGGAGAAAGGCTCGGGGCCGTCGGATTTTCATCCGACAGTGCGGAAAAACGGGATGGTGTGGGGGTATGGATGTCGTCCGATGTAAATCGGACGGTGGGGGCGAGAGAGAGGAGAGGGGAGCTACCGAGGTCAATGTGGAGTTGGCCGAATTGGGCCGGAGCCTTGGAAAAAAAAAGAGATGGGCCAAGGAGGTTTCGGCCCAAGGGCATTTCCTGGGATTTTAATTGATTTCGCAATTTAATTAAATCTGATAATTCAATTTGGTTTTAGAAAATAGCAAATATAATCCAAAAATTATGAAAAAAAAAATCACAAAAATTCCCAGAGTTATTTTGGACCTAAATAAAATAGTTCCAATTCATAATTGGCTATTAATTTTGCAAAATAAATTGTTTTGACTTTACAATATTTAGGAGAAAGCTTTTAAAAACTCAAAAAATTCTAGAAATTATTTAGAATTTTATTTTTCACTTTAGATCTAATAAAAACTCATAAAACTAAATAAATTTTATTTTTGACTTTTAAAATCTTAGAAATTCAAGAAAACGAAGAAAACACTATTGAAACTCAGAAAATCAAATAAAAGAATAACTTTATTAATTTTTATTTTGGTAACAACACTTTGGGATGTTACATCCTCGATTCTTGAGGAGGACGGGCTTGAGAGTGAACACTGACGTGAGTGTTCACTCACGCTATACCTGTATATGCAAAAGAAGTGTATGTGAACATGTAGTGTAGGGATGCATTGAATGAAAAGATAATTGGATGATTGAGTATGAGAATAAAGGAAATAAAATAATTGATGTTCATGATGATATGGTTTATAGTTGATTAATCATTACTCATTGTTTATTATTGTGCTTACTGAGTCGTGGACTCACCCTTGCTCCATTGTTGTTTTTAGGTGACAGTTGACGGCGTTGCACATGGGAAGGGGTACCACCCTTGGAACCACGTCATACAATCAATTACATCAAACAGACATAAGACATTTTATTAGCGTGATGAATTATAATTAGGATTTGGCATTATTGCTTAGCCTTAGTTGATAGGTTGGAGTTGATTATTCATTTAATATATTTAAATGGATTGGTTTTGCGTTGATCTTTGTGACGAGGATCTAATAATCCTTATTTTATTATTTCATAATCATGTAATATGACGTCACATCGTATACCCCTTAATATTATAAGAGAAAAGCAAGATAGGTGGTCGTAAGATCTTCTACGACCCCCGTAGTCGTAAGTGTTCCTACGACTATGGTGTAATCATAAGCCCTGCTACGATTACGTCTGTCGTAAGTCTTTCTACGACCAGTACCCAGTCGTAAGCTTTTCTACGACTACCCCCCTGGTGGTAAGTTCTGCTACGACCAGCCCTGCCGCGACTTTCTCACGATTAGCTAGGTCCACTCGTTAGAAGGCCTATTTATTGGTGAGAATCTGGGTAGTCAAATTACGTAGTTATACCTAAAATAACTACAGATAATACTCCACTATCTCTCACTGATAACCGTTGGACAGCATGGGGAGGTTACTACTCCAGTAATTACTCTCATTATTACGCAATAATGAGCGACTAATTAGCCTGGAACGACAACCACCACCACAACATAGTATAAATAGGTGTCTTTTGGAGATAGAGGGGGAGGCTTTTTGAGAGACAATCAGTAGCAGCATTAGCGCAAGTCTTTCCACTGATTGTAATCAGGATACCCAATACAGTACACACAAGAGAAGGCCCGAACCTGTATAAAAATCCCCGTGTCTCTTTCATCTGCGTGATCAATTGTGGAGACCCCCCGAATCAAACAATCTTTACGTAAGTTCGGTTCTAAAACACCGACAGTTGGCGCCGACCGTGGGGATCTTCTGGTAATTCCTTGTCAACAGTTCTTTCTTTTCTCTTTGATGCTACCATGGCAGGAGAATGGAACAAGGAGAATTGGTTCGACTTGGCCGATTACGCAGACATCGACATGGACGCCGGCTTCGACTACGAGCCAAGTATCGAATCATCTGATAGTATTGCCGCCTCTGGAGATCTTCTATCAGATCTCGGAGATTGCGTCATTGTCGGAGGTCAGGAGGGATCCTTATCCACCACAACCGTACGCCCAGCTAAGGAACCCGTTTCCTCAGGGGGCAAGGGTCAATACGACCACCAACAAGGCTGTCCCATGGCAGATTCGCAACACAACGAGAGTTTTTCCTCCAAGTATTCGAGTCCCCCCAAGGTAGTACTACTTAGCAAGACAAGTTCTGGAAGCCATCATTCCGGAACTTCATCGGCATCTGATGGTTCTCTCTCTCCGAGTATTTCCGCAGGGAAGAGGATCAAACACGCTGTTCCTCCAAGTCCGACCATCCCGACGCAGGACCCACCTGCAGACAGAGATGGTTATAACCCGGAGTTCCCCTACTTCGAGGGGTTTACTCCAAGTCGCCAGATGGTGTCGCTCGACGACTCCTCAAGCAAGGAGGCCTCGAGCACAAGTGGAGGTCATCCACGGGAGGTCTTCGTCCTTCCCTCTGATAAGAATCATTCTCCCGAAAGAAGGATTGACGATGCTCCCCAACGGGCACACTCTACATCCCCTCGTGGCAATGGCGAAGACACCACCGCTGGCGAACGAGACGAACACTTTAATGAACGTGCGGGATATCCTCAACATTCTCGCACTCCATTAAAACCAACTCAGGGATCTGATATAGGTCATTCTGAGACAACCTGACGAAGAAAGATAGCTGTAACACCCCAGCTCCAAATGAGCCTAGAATGTTACAAGAACTAAACTAACTAGAACAATCTATAACTTTTCGATGCAATTTCCTTTGTATAAACAACAAAATCGAGGTACTAACAGTATAACCATGGCATTTATTATTACTTCTATAATCCAAATCATTCATGCATATAAAATAATCGCATGACGATTGTAATCAATTAACATCATTCTCATAACCATGAATAATCCGACAACCAACATCATAAAACATCCATAGATGGTTTCACACGCTTATTTATTCTTGAGTGAAACTAAATAGCAATTGCATAAATGTTGTGAGGTAGTGCGTGCTTTCCAATGTCTACTCCTCCCATGCATGACGTTCTTGCTGAAGTACCTATAACAAGACAAAGCAAGGGTGAGCCATACGACTCAAAGAAGTATCAACATGGTTGCAATATTCATATAAACATAACATCTAAAAACAACTTTATTCAACATCGTTATGACATTTCAAATATTAAAATGAAGATAATGCTATGCACTCTTTGATCTTTATCTCTTTCGCATTTTACTGGTGAATGCGAGTATTCATCCGTAAATGAATACCCATGCTCGTGCTCTCCGCACAGGGACCAAGAGCCCATACATCACATGTATAGGACCTTTGCCCATCATCAAAATGACGGGACCTTCAGACGCATTGCCCACATTCCATGAATGGGGATTCTCAAGCTGTCATTGCATGACAGGGGACCTCAACACTTACTCTCGGTCATTACATGACCAAGTCTCAATATGCTCAAAACATGCATAAGTACTATGCAACATCTTTTCATTTAACATAATTCAATAGGTTCTCATAGCATGTAAGCAATAGCATCATGAAGGAACCTTAAACACAACTTGCAAACATCAACATAACTAGGGTCATCACATCAACATCTTCACATAGCAATAATAAACAATACACAACCAAATCATGACATGCAACCAATATTACACTTAAACCCGAATACTTGCCTCAATCGTGCGAGAGCAGCGGACGCGAAGAGGTTGCTGCCCTTGGGATATCGCTTCCACCTGGACAAGAAGATAACCCCATACTAAGACTTACATACTGGACCAAAATCAAATGTAATAACACAATTGAACTCGTTAAACTTCTTAGTGTTTCTAACTCTTCCAATTTCTAGCGATCGATCACTGCAGACAGCCGGCTTCTAAAATACATAACTTTCTGCTCAGGAGTCCAAATAAGATGATCTTGGACTTTCTGGAAAGATAAATAAATTGCCTAAATAAACCTAGTTGGGGAGGCCCTCTGATTCGGCCAAGTTCTAGCCCTACGAACCACTTTAATTAGAGTAACAATTATACGCCGGGTTTCTGGACAGAAACAAAGAAACTTACATAACTTTCTCTACGATCATCCGAATTTAGTGATCTTTAGTTTTCCTTAAAGCTGAGAGGTTTAGCTTCGTTTTTCGTTGTGGTGAGACCTTCTGGAAACACCTATAACAATGCGTTTAAGTCAGGTTGAGCCAATACTGTCAAAATAGATACCTTCCAGAAAAATCATTCCACCAAGAAATTCATAACTTTGGCTACCGACGTCCAAACGACCTGATTCTTGTCGGAAATGAAAGATAACTACGATATCTACAACTTCCTAGGAGAAGCCCAGACCCAAAACGGCACTTATCAAAATCTTACTTAATTAACAAATTGACTGCAGATTCTCATCAAGATCTCGGACAACAGCCCTAAAATCGACATAACTTTTTAACCGTTAATCGGATTTGGCTGTTCTTGGTACACGCGAACCTAACAGCAAACCCCACATATCTCCAGGAGACACTAATCCCTGAATCTGCCCTGAACTAACTCAAAACCGCGCGTCAACAGGAAGACAGATTCAACCGATCTACACAGAACTACCATCTAGCATATAGGAGACAAAAACACATAAGATCGGTCTACCAAAACTAATGGGGATCACGAAATTACCCATAAGAACAACGTGGAACGTCGCTGAAACCTTCGCGATGACCTTCCTCATCTCCCCTTCCTATTCTCGCTCTTCCTTCTCCTTTCTTCTTCTTGGCCGGCAGCCACAAGAACCTTCTTCACCGGCATCGGGGAGTCACACCAAGGGAGGAGGCATTACCATGGGGTGCTGGACTGGGAGGAGGAGGTGCAGGGAGGAAGGGGTGGCGGCCACCATAGGGGAGGAGGGGAAAAAAGTGGGAGGTGGCTAGGTTTTGGGAGAGGGGCGCCTCCTCCTTTGGCCGCCACCACATGGCCTAATGGGCCTTGGCCGAGGCCCAGTTGCTGAGGATTTAGCAAAATCCCTTCTCTCAAAGTCGTTGTTTTTATTTTCTAATTAGTCCTTCTCTTTCAATAATTATTCTCTCTAATAATCATTCGAATAATTTTGGGATATTACATTCTACCTCTTAAACAGACCACCCCGAATTTTACCACGCAGAATGCCAAAGAACACTGCAGCTAGAATTTACCACCAAAACTATGCACCGCTAAGATCAATACCATATATGTTTAGACTCCAATTCCGGATGGTTTTTTCTCGCATTAAGGGACCACCGAACCTCGACGTAATTAATGCGTTACACCTTATCACTTAACTGACTCGCCTCAAGGCACAGCTTACTCGTGGGCCAAAGGCCCCAACTAAACTTCACGCTCTAGATTTCTCCGATACCACCTAACAAAGTGTTCTGTGCCCGCGCTAGGACTCAAGACTGTTCTAGTAAAACGCTATCTCTCAAATCTTCGCTATTTTTAGCAACAACCAATGTACCTTAGTCTAACATTCCCTTTAGTACCAAACCACACAACTTGTATATAGCACATAAAACTCTTGTTCCTGTATCAATCGATTTCTTCACTTTATCGCTGAGCACCACCTTTAACTAGGGATGCACAAAAGAACTCGCTCTAGACAAACTCTTTTAAAAACATAACCCAACCTGAAAATAAAGAATTATCATCACCAATACGCATTACCAACTTCTCACCAAAGAGTTAAATCCAAAACCAAAAGATTCATCATGAAACCCTTCCACTTTCAAGATAGCACATCACCAAAGGCGAAATCACTTTAATACCCATGACCACCATTTCCTTTCTGGTTTTAATCGAAAGGATCACGCATACCAAGAAGAATCAACTCAATTTATATTTGGCATCCGCTCAAGACAAAACTCAAAGAAAAACCAAGAGAATATTTCATTAACCGAGTATACAACCGCTTTTCTCAAACTTTCTTTTAAGAATTCCACTTCCTCTTAAACCATAGGATTTCAAATCAGTGCATAACACATTTCTCTTAAGTTGGCAACCTCAACCTATGCTCATCCGAACACAAACTCCATGCTGATGTAGAGAGACCCTTCCAATCTACAATATCACACTCTAGCCAACTTCTGTACCAAAAGGATTACTTTGACCAATAATTCCCGATGCAACTCAATATATATTTCACGCACAATCACATCATCTAATTCATTAAAAATATTGAAATTCCCATCGCACACTCTCATTTACTACACTTAAAGGATACCATCAATGATCATACCACTATTTGGAATCCGCTCTTGTTCTACCACCTTTACACATAATCAATGGCAACCAAGGTTCTAGCATAGAATGCAAAGCCCAAAATCAACCTACAAGACTCCTACAACAAGCTTCTCGTATAAAAGATCGAGAAATCTTCAGGTTCACTCACTAAAATTCCCACACTCCAAATAGACTCAAATTTCATGTAGCTCAACAATAACCTCGCTTATTAATGTCAACATTCATTACCAATCAAGTAACCGCCAATGCGCTTCAATCCACCAATCTTAGACCTTCTCCAACCCACACCGAACAAAAACGGCTACTCGACCACGATACCCATTCACAAAATCCTAATCGATTGACCAGATTCAAACATACTCAATCACTAACATCAATAGATAAATATGTTCTTGATCAAGTTATCTTTGGTGATAATCTAACTCCCATAAAGTTACTCACCGAGGCCGAGTCATACTTGACAACGACTCAACAATCACTCGCTATCCCTTACTTAACACGACTATGAGATTTCTACTCGCTACTCTCATTTAACTTCACCATCCTAATTCCTTCTACACAATCTTACCAAATACCCAATTGCGATACTCTAATTAACTGATCAAGATTCCCATACTTGCTAACTCTAATGTTCTGCCACAATGTACACACAACCTTGGGCCACATCTCACTGTGGGTCTTCCTAGTTGCGATCACGAATCTGTTAACTCCCAAGTCAAACACTCTATTTAAATCAAATCCTCTCTAAGGATTATTCTAATAAATCGATTTATTTCTCAATGCCTCTCCCAAAGATTCACAAATCATCCACTAGACCACCACTATCTCATTGCCAGTTCACCTCCGAAGATACTTTGCAATTTAGTTCGATTAACCCTTTCTTATAAGAAGAGGCAAATAGAAATAAATTTTAGCGCGAAGAAAAACGCTACCGCTACAGTAATTAAAATATCAAGAGAGACAATCAAATAACAATGATCTCGAGAATAAACAGATAAGATCATAATTGAGGACACACGTCCCACAAGCAGAGAATAACAAGCCTCAAACGGAAATAAAACTTTGCTTTTGAAATTCGGGAAAAACTCTTATGAGTAAGAACAAAAGCTTTAAACAAACTTCAATAACCTGCAAGTTTTAAAACTTGACTCCATTCTCAAATACTTCTACTTTACTTTTTCCTTTAACAAAGAAAGCGACTTTCTTTGGGTACAACGTCACCATGCCAACTCCACTAAGAAGAGATTTGAAGGCCACATCATATAGATCACTAGGGAGCTAATAAAACCTCTCAACATATCATATTGCTCAAAACAAATTCAGCTACCATATCAACATGAGGTCTGAAAGATCACATACCCAAAACTAGAAACCTTTTCACTTAATCCGTATCAGGCAAGCGGTCCAATCCCTTTATACAAAACATTCACTATTATCATCATAATCCCTTATTGACAATCACACTATCAATGAAATAATACACTCTTAGTGAAAGTCATCCGAGCCTCCGATCCCATCTTCATCCTCTCCGAAAGAAATACAACCCATAAGGTTAAAACAAACCTCTTTCATCAACATCATGCTATTAAATAACAATTTTCGCAAAGCACCAATTCGTACATCACTTATCATTTATCCATCCAACCATTAGTGCTGCTCAACACACATTTCGCCTATCATAGACAATTGACATTGGTATTCATCACGTATGTTCATAGGGCCCTACTGCTGCTTACCATCACCTATCCATTTATAAACACAAAGTCAACATTCCACTATATACTCGTGGTTTAATTAAAGATTAATAACACCATCTCCTTTAATCACCGGTTTTCACAGGTACTACCTCAACATTCATCTAATCGATATACGTATGTTTCAATCTTGTAATTATGTATGATCATCAAATAACCAGCTTTATGAAAATTTCCAAATTGATATCCTTTAAGGCATCATTCAAACACATCCTTAACATAACCATCTCTAATGGGTAGACTAATCCATAGAGACAAATTACTCAGATTATCCAATAGATCTACCAAATTCCACAATCTTAATGATCGACTAAATCATCGAAGATCTCACACTTCTTAATAAATCTCGGTTTACTAGTAAGTGTAAGCATACCTTTACTCATAGTTCACCAAGAACTACTAGAAGACATCACAACTTTATCAACTTCAATTCCAAGGATCCAGGTTAAAACCAATTATGTTCCAAACTACGTGTCCTACTTGATAGCTCAAACATTATCAATTAATTTCTTTTGACTATAACCTCACATTTAACCACAAAATGTCATCGCTAAGGTTTAACATTTTCTTTTGTAAAAGAGAAGAATTCAATTTCAACGCTCAAAATACCTGTAAGAGATACATTGAGTCAAAACTTCCACATACTAAAGGACTTACAAAAGGAAACATTCATTATCCAAATCATCAAGCTTAATAAATGGGTCAAAATCTCCAATATGAAAGATGGAACAACCATGAAAATAACAAGTTCGCCAATTAACAACGATCACAAATAGCAAGAGCCACTCAATGCATGAAAGACAATTATTGTTCTAGGGAATAATTAGAGACCCACTAAAACCCTCAATTGCAAATCGACAAGAATTGGCCAAACTCAAACTCGGGAAGAGAACAACCTTTCGGAGAAACTCATCCTCAACACTTCTAACTATGGTATTTATGGTAACTACTTCCCATTCCCATACACAAACGGTGGTGTAACTCGCAACGCCCAGAGTCACAACCACGACCTCAACCTTCAAACGCTCGGTTATCCCCACACATAATAACTACAAGATATTCTATGGATAAACCAGTTCAACTCTTAACAGAATCTTCAATACAACATACAAAAGCGTAAATGCAATGCAAAACCCAATCCCACCTATCAGCTTAGTGTGTCAAGTTTAATAATTACAATACCACTGGACCTACACCCGCTCGATACCAATCAGAACACCCCACTCCAAATGAGCCTGAATGTTACAAGAACTAAACTAACTAGAACAATCTATAACTTTTTCGATGAATTTCCTTTGTATAAACAACAAAATCGAGGTACTAACAGATAACCATGGCATTTATTATTACTTCTATAATCCAAATCATTCATGCATATAAAATAATCGCATGCGATTGTAATCAATTAACATCATTCTCATAACCATGAATAATCCGACAACCAACATCATAAAACATCCATAGATGGTTTCCACACGCTTATTTATTCTGAGTGAAACTAAATAGCAATTGCATAAATGTTGTGAGGTAGTGCGTGCTTTCCAATGTCTACTCCTCCCATGCATGACGTTTCTTGCGTATACCTATAACAAGACAAAGCAAGGGTGAGCCATACGACTCAAGAAGTATCAACATGGTTGTAATATTCATATAGACATAACATCTAAAAACAACTTTATTCAACATCGTTATGACATTTCAAATATTAAAATGAAGATAATGCTATGCACTCTTTGATCTTTATCTCTTTCGCAATTATCGGTAATGCGGGTATTCATCCACAATGAATACCCATGCTCATGCTCTCCGCACAGTGGGACCAAGAGCCCATACATCACATGTATAGGGACCTTTGCCCATCATCAAAATGACGGGGACCTCAGACCCATTGCCCACATTCCATGAATGTGGGGACCTCAAGCCTGTCATTGCATGACAGGACCTCAACACTTACTCTCGGTCATTACATGACCAAGTCTCAATATGCTCAAAACATGCATAAGTACTATGCAACATCTTTTCATTTAATGTAATTCAATAGGTTCTCATAGCATGTAAGCAATAGCATCATGAAGGAACCTTAAACACAACTTGCAAACATCAACATAACTAGGGTCATCACATCAACATCTTCACATAGCAATAATAAACAATACACAACCAAATCATGACATGCAACCAATATTACACTTAAACCCGAATACTTGCCTCAACTGCGGCGAGCAATGACGCGAAGAGGTTGCTGCCCTTGGGATATCGCCCACCTGGACAAGAAGATAACCCCATACTAAGACTTACATACTGGACCAAAATCAAATGTAATAACACAATTGAACTCGTTAAACTTCTTAGTGTTTCTAACTCTTCCAATTTCTAGCGATCATCACTGCAGACAGCCGGCTTCTAAAATACATAACTTTCTGCTCAGGAGTCCAAATAAGATGATCTTGGACTTTCTGGAAAGATAAATAAATTGCCTAAATAAACCTAGTTGGGGAGGCCCTCTGATTCGGCCAAGTTCTAGCCCTACGAACCACTTTAATCAGAGTAACAATTATACGCCGGGTTTCTGGACAGAAACAAAGAAACTTACATAACTTTCTCTACGGTCATCCGAATTTAGTGATCTTTAGTTTTCCTTAAAGCTGAGAGGTTTAGCTTCGTTTTTCGTTGTGGTGAGACCTTCTGGAAACACCTCTAACAATGCGTTTAAGTCAGGTTGAGCCAATACTGTCAAAATAGATACCTTCCAGAAACATCATTCCACCAAGAAATTCATAACTTTGGCTACCGACGTCCAAACGACCTGATTCTTGTCGGAAATGAAAGATAACTACGATATATACAACTTCCTAGGAGAAGCCCAGACCCAAAACGGCACTTATCAAAATCTTACTTAATTAACAAATTGACTGCAGATTCTCATCAAGATCTCGGGACAACAGCACTAAAATCGACATAACTTTTTAACCGTTAATCGGATTTGGCTGTTCTTGGTGGCCACGCGAACCTAACAGCAAACCCCACATATCTCCAGGAGACACTAATCCCTGAATCTGCCCTGAACTAACTCAAAACCGCGCGTCAACAGGAAGACAGATTCAACCGATCTACACAGGAACTACCATCTAGCATATAGGAGACAAAAACACATAAGATCGGTCTACCAAAACTAATGGGGATCACGAAATTACCCATAAGAACAACGTGGAACGTCGCTGAAACCTTCGCGATGACCTTCCCTCATCTCCCCCTTCCTATTCTCGTCTTCCTTCTCCTTTCTTCTTCTTGGCCGGCAGCCACAAGAACCTTCTTCACCGGCATCGGGGAGTCACACCAAGGGAGGAGGCATTACCATGGGGTGCTGGACTGGGAGGAGGAGGTGCAGGGAGGAGTCGGCCAAGGGGGAAGAGGGAGGAAGGGGTGGCGGCCACCATAGGGGAGGAGGGGAAAAAAGTGGGAGGTGGCTAGGGTTTTGGGAGAGGGGGCGCCTCCCCTCCCTTTTGGCCGGCCACCACATGGCCTAATGGGCCTTGGCCCAGGCCCAGGTTGCCAGGATTTAGCAAAAATCCCCTTCTCTCAAAGCTGTTGTTTTTATTTTCTAATTAGTCCTTCTCTTTCAATAATTATTCTCTCTCGAATAATCATTCGAATAATTTTGGGATATTACAATAGCAGCTCAGAAGAATCTCCCTAAGCGTGCTTATTTCCAGTCGGAAGAAGCTCAAGAGCTCCAGCACATCAACGACTTTCTGGAAAATCTGACCTAGGAACTCGCTCGAGCACCAGGGTATGATCTTTTTGCCGAAGAGATCACACAAAGGCTTCGCAACACGATGGCCAAACTCGAGCGTCTTCGTCGACCACAACTAGGGAGTCGTAGCAGTACGACTCCATCTTCTGCCAGCCGTTCAGACAATTCATCACATGGAAAACGACATGACCGTCGCCCACGTCGTTCTCCTGAGCCGAGGAAAACTCGTTGGACGACTAGAGACCAACGAGCTCCCAGGAGAGGTGACTTTTCGCCACTTCAGGAGCACAATGTACGGCGGTAAGCGGAATACGAGGAGTATTTCCCTCGTAAAGCTGAGGCCTATCATAGGCCCAGTCCACCCGTAACTGGATATCGTCGAGTACGATCACCTGGTGACGTTAACCCTTCTTTTTTGCAAACAAGGAGGCAAGAAGTTTGATGGATCTCAAAATCCCATCGAATTCCTCCAGCTCTACACTACAGCTATTCGAGCAGCAGGAGGAGGAGAGCATGTCATGGCAAATTACCTTCCGACTGTACTCGAAGGATGGGCTTGATCATGGCTTTTAAACCAGCCATTCGAATCGATCTACTCGTGGCAGCAACTCTGCGATCTTTTGCTGCCAAACTTTCAGGGCACCTACAATTGCCCTGGAAAGGAGGATGACCTGCACCGGATAAGACAGAACGATCATGAAACGCTACGACAATTCATCAGGCGTTTCAGTCAAGTTCGAAATTCTATTCCGGAAGTTTCTGACTCATCTGTGATCAGGGCTTTCAAGCAGGGAGTCTGCAGGAGGAGAATAACAGAGGACATCGCTTTACATCCACCCGCCACCGTCGCCGAACTCTTTGAGATGGCCGATAGATGTGCGACTGCTGCTGAAGTAGTCGAGTGGAACAATACTATCGACCACGAAGATGATATCCCTCAAGAGCTGGGCGAAGGTGGTAAGAAAAAGGATAAAAAAAGGCTACAAAATCCAAGAACAAAGCAAAGAGACGCAAATCTCCATCTACCGGTTCTAAGGAGGTCCTGGTCGTAAGCGACAAAGAGCCACGCAACTCCATCCAGAATCCCGATCGAGGCAAAGGTAAGCGCCAAGATCGGAGGAATGACAAACCCAGGTGGTGTCCTTTTCATAAAAAAGAAGGGCATGATCTTCGTAACTGCCGAGTTTTCTTACGGAAACTCGAAGACTATTACTCTGGCAAGGGGCCACTTCCTACTCTTGAACAGGTAGGCCAAACAAGTGGACAGAAGGAGTCGGATGATGAGGAGATGTCATTCCAGGATCCGCAACACACCATCGATCACATCTATAGGGGATCTTCGACATACGAGTCGCAGAGACAGCTGAAGGCTGTCGAACGTGAGGTAAACACAATCGACTCACCTCTCGTCAATAAGTTACCGAAGTGGTCGAAAATCACCATTACTTTCGAGAAAGGTGATTGTCCGATCCCTTCGACTAGACCAGTCGATTTTCGATCGTGGTCGAACCCACCATCAACAATTGTCGAGTCAATCGTGTTTTAGTTGATGGTGGAAGCTTGCTAAACATACTATTTACGAGTACCCTGGATGAGATGCAGGTACCCAGGACAAAGGTAAGGCCGGTACGATATTCATTTCATGGAATCGTACCGGGGTCTTCGGCCAAACCAATTGGTCAAGTTTCTCTTCCTTTAACGTTTGGCTCACCAAGCAATTTCAGGACAGAGAAATTATCCTTTGATGTGGTCGATTTCGATACGGCATATAATTCCATACTCGGACGACCTACTTTGGCAAGATTCTTAATAGCTACTCATTATGGGTATCAATGTCTTAAGATGCCAGGTCCCAAAGGAGTAATAACGATATATTGTGAGAAGAAGATGGCGCACTCCTGCGACCATCGCTCCCTCGAGATGGTTGGACAACTACCAACTCGAGACGAAAGTCAGCCTTCGACTAGCAAGTCAAAGCCTAAAGCTGCACCTAAGCCGAACGACCAGGTCAAAGAGGTTCCTCTGGACGCAGGGGAGCCCTCGAAGACTGTTCGCATTGTGAATTCTTCCAACCCCAAATAGGAAGACGCCCTCATCACTTTCCTCCGGGCAAACGCAGATGTCTTCGCGTGACAAGCATCCAACATGCCCGGAGTCCCCAGGGAAGTGATCGAGCACAGGCTAGCCTTACGGCCTGACAAAGTACCCGTAAAACAAAAGTTACGGAGATTTGCCCCTGATCGACGAGATGCTATTAGGTCAAAATTGGACAAGTTGCTTAACTCAGGCTTCATAAGAGAAGTTAACCACCAAACCCTGTAATGGTTAGAAAGTCGAACAGCAAATGGCGTATGTGCGTGGACTTTACTGATCTTAATAAAGCTTGTCCAAAAGATGATTTCCCTTTACCTCGCCTCGATCACCGTTGACTCTATCGCAGATGTGAGATGTTGAGTTTTCTAGATGCATACTCGTTACCACCAGATCGGATGTGTCGAGAAGATGAGGAGAAGACCGCATTTATTACACCTTTTGGAATATTTTGCTATGTCAAAATGTCATTCGGCTTAAAAAATGCTGGAGTTTCTTTTCAGCGGTTGATGCAAACGACTTTTGCTCCTCAACTAGGCCAAAACTTGGAAGCCTACGTTGATGATCTAGTCGTAAAAAGCAGCAAACAGCTCAATCATATCACAGACTTACAGGAGACTTTCGACAACCTCAGAAAACACCACTTGAAGCTTAATCCAAAAGTGTGTGTTCGGGTCTCTTCAGAAAATTGCTTGATTCTGGTCTCTGCACGAGGAATTGAAGCAAATCCTGAAAAGATAAAAGTCATCACTCAGATGCGCCCCCCGAACACGAAAAAAGAAGTCCAGAAACTCACAGAATGTATGGCGGCATTAAGTTGTTTTATAGCACGTCTGGGAGAAAAAGGACTGCCTTTCTTCAAACTTCTAAGGAAACATGAGGGCTTCGAGTGGTCAGAATATGCTAACCTAGCCTTTGAGGAAGTCAAGAGGTATCTTACGAGTGCTCCTGTTCTGGTTTCCCCGAAACCAGGAGAAACACTCTTAATTTATCTAGTTGCCACACCACAGGCAGTGAGTGCAGTGCTGGTCGTAGAACGTGAGAACATCCAACGACCAGTTTACTACGTTAGTGAGGTTTTACACGGACCTAAGGAGCGTTACCCTCAGGTTCAAAAACTTCTATATGATCTCCTCATGTCTTCGAGGAAACTGCGGCATTATTTTCAGGTGCACAAAATAGCTGTGTCGTCTGAGTTTCCCTTGGGAGCGATCCTCCAGAACAGGGAAACAGCGGGACGCATGGCAAAATGGTCAGCTGAACTTGGGAGTTCGACATCCATTCCGTGTCCCGAACGGCCATTAAATCCCAGATCTTGGCAGACTTTCTCGCCGAATGGACAAATCCTGAACCTGTTCAGGATCCCAGTACGATTCCCACGACTAGTGGATGATGTACTTTGACGGGTCGCTTATGATAAGTGGCTCGGGGGATGGGGTGGTCCTGGAATCTCCTACCAGAGAGACCTTAAAGTATGCCATACAATTAAACTTTCAGGCCACTAATAACGTGCCAGAATACAAAGGTTTGCTAGCTGGTATACGAACCGCAAAAGTGCTCTCAATTCGACGACTACTCGTAAGAGAAGACTCTCAACTAGTCGTGAATCAAGTCGAAAAGAGTACCAGTGCTCTAATCCGACCATGTACCGGTACTTATCGGAAGTTCGAAAGTTAGAAAAGCACTTTTTGGGCTTTGAGGTACAATTTATCCCTCGAAAGGATAATTTCCTCGCAGACCAATTGGCTCGTCTAGCTTCCTCCCAAGCCCCAATACCGAAAGGGGTGTTTCTAGAGCAACTTCAGAAGCCGTCCCTAGTTGAAAAACTAGAGACGCCTCCTATGGAAACAGCCTCTCTAGAGTACGAAGATACCTGGATGACTCCCATCTACAAGTATCTTCAAACGGGTTCCATACCCGACGACGATCTCAAAGCAGATCGATTATCCCGAAAATCCAAATGTATACTTTGGTCGAAGGTGTCCTTTATAAAAGAGGAACACAAGGGGTACTCATGCGATGTATTCCGCAGAGCGAAGGATTAAAACTCCTTCACGACATAAATGAGGCATCTGTGGAACTCATGCTTCTTACAAAACGCTGGTCGGTAATGCCCTTCGGCAAGGTTTTTATTGACCAACAGCCCTCCACGATGCTAGGGAGCTTGTTAAAAAGTGTGTATAGTGTCAGTTTCATAGCAGGCAAATACACCAACCGACTCAGGCATTGCAAACAATTCCTCTATCTTGGCCTTTTGCGACCTAGGGTCTTGATATCCTAGGACCGTTACCCAAAGCTCCAGGAGGTTTTGAATTCCTTTTTGTGGCCATCGATACGTTCACAAAATGGATAGAAGTCGAGCTCGTGGATCGATAACAACGGAAGCAGCAAAAAGGTTCATGATGAGATGCGTGATCACTCGATTTGGAGTACCAAGTCGAATTATCACAGACAATGGCAAACAATTTACGAGCGCAAAATTTTAGGAATTTTGCGACGAGTTGGGAACTCGTATATGTTACGCTTCTGTTGCCTACCCCCAAAGCAACGGGGCGATCGAAAGAGCGAATGGCCAGATAATGAAGGGAATCAAGACCTGAGTCTTCGATCAGCTTGTAAAGCGCTCGGAGGCTTGGGTATAAGAATTACCTTCAGTATTATGGGCAATTCGTACGACAGCTAGCCGAGCTACAGGAGAAACACCTTTCTTTCTAGTTTTTGGTGCCGAAGCCATGCTTCCGCCAGAACTAAAGATCAGGTCAGCACGAGTCAAAAAGTTTAACAACTCCATCCAAGAATAGCTTCGAGCAGACGACATCAACCTGCTCGAGGAAAAGAGGGACCAGGCTTTAATCCGTTCCGTAGTCTACCAACAAGCCCTGCGCAGATACTACGATCGTAAGGTCCAACCTCGCGGACTCGCTGTAGGTGACTTGGTATTGAGGCTTATCAAATCCCAGTCTAATCAGAACAAACTTTCCCCCAAATGGGAAGGTCCTTACATCAGAGTCGGTTACGCGCCCAGATCTGATGCGACTTGCAATGGAAGATGGTCATGTTCTCTCAAACTCTTGGAACATTGACCGCTCATAAATTTTATGTGTAACAAGCTTCTACGACAATAAAGTATCAGGTTCTCCTATCCTTTTTGTCTCTTTTTGAATTTCGCTTTTATTTTCGACCATTTTTTATATGCTCATTCCCCCTCTACACTAGTCGTAGAAAGGACATCACATCTAGTCAAAGTCTCTCCTCTCTGCATGTGGTTCTACCCGCTGGAAGGAGCTTCCTAGTGTCGCCTTGTTCTTAACTATTGCTACTAGTACAAAGTTTTTTGGGCTCAGAAACATGGTCGAAAATTATAAAGCAAATTCATGTCACCTTAGTTTATTTATTCATTTTGAAAAATACTCTAAGAAGAGTGCACTTTTAAGATTCGTTCGACTGCTTTCCGATTAACTTGAGTAATTTCAACTGGCCGGAGGAAGAAACACACCTAGTCGAAGCTTCTCCTTTCTACACGTGATCCTGCCCACTAGAAGGAACTTCCTAGCGTTGTTCTGTTTCCTACTTTTGCTGCCAGGGCAACCTTACCAAGTATAACGAAAAAAGTCAGATGAATTTTCTAAGGTCCTCTAGATGTTTGTTTTACTCAAGTTGTCGTTATTGATTTGATTAATCTAGTCGGAGATGGTAATATCACCTAGTCGAAGCCTTTTTTCTCTGCACGTGGTCCTGCCCACTAGAGGGAACTTCCTAGCGTCGACCTGTTTCCACTTTTTCGACTAGTATAAGATAGTCGATACTCGAGAACAATAAGTAGAACAAACCTCTCTGTTTTCATAAACCCTTTCTTTACTATCTTCTTAGTTTATTCCCAATAAACTAAGTAGATAGTCGAGGGCTAGGATAAAGTTATAAACATGACTTCATTTCTTAGTCTTAGTTTTTTCGAGTTATCATCTTACGAGTTGCTAATTACTCTACGAGATGCTTCGCAGGGAAAAAGGAGGAGAAAGGAGGAATCGCTCATATCTGGTCTGATTATTTCTTCCTTTTTTGTTATCTTACGAGTTACTAACTGCTCTACGAGATAATTTGCAGGAAAAAAGAAAGGATCATATATTTATACATCACCAAAAAAGACTTTTCTTTACAAGAACGTATTACAGACTACTCTGATAAAGGAGATTCTATCTGCATCTCCTCCGCGACCTTCTCGCCAACCGACTGCATCTCTTCGATTAGCTTTTCTACTTCAGATTCGGTGCAATCGAAGTCAGCTTCAACAGAATGTTGATCAAGGTTAGGATCACGGGCCTTGAGTTTTGCTAAAACAAAGCTCACAGCTCCTTTGACCGCTTCCCTTATCGAATCATTCTGGTTGGTCTTCAGAGTAGATACCAACTCTTGCAAGGTACCGACCTGTTCTCCAATGGCACTCGTATGAGCAGCCATCGTGTCATAGCGAGGAGCAACCCTCCCAGCACGAAGCCCATCGAGTACATTGTTCAGAAGTGAGATGTTGTCTTGAAGATTGATCTTCATCGACTTCGTCTCCTCCTGGGAATAAGTCGAAGCCTCGTGGAGTTGTTTTATTTCAATCAATCACTCTGGAAAGAGTAGGGATTGATTAGATGAAACGACTTTGCGAGAAGATAAAACAAATCAATAGCAGGTAAAGTTCTACTTACCCGCTAATTGAGAACCTAAGTTCTCAATTTCTTGATCTTTTTCCTTCGCGATGCGGGAGATCTCGCAGACGACCGAGGACTTCTCCTGAACCTTGATCCGAAGAGCCCCCCACCTCGGCCTGAAAGGCCTTATTTTCGACTTCTTTTTCTGCAAAAGAATGAGAGATTAAGAAGGCGGAGACCAAGATCAAAAGCAGTCGTAGCTCCACGTACTGTTTATTTTTTCCTGCAATCTTTGAGTTGCAGAGTTAGTCTCCTGAAGCTTCTTCAGGAGGTCGTCGGCCTTCTCGAAGTCGAGTGAATCAGCTAAAGTCTTTTCGTCACTCTTAAACCTGAAAGATTAAGGGTAGACATGAATACACAGACAATCAGTCGTAAGTCCTTCTACGACTACCCCATAATCGTAGGTCCTCCTACGATTTCCTTCGGTTGTAAGTTTTTCTACAATTAGTTACCAGTCGAAAGTTTTCTACAACGACCTTCTACGAGTACCAAATAAGTAATCAGTTTGTAAAACGATTACGAAAATCAGTTACTCACCACCTCTCTGCTTGCTCACAGAGTACTGCCTTCTCTTGTCGTAGTTTGACAAGTTGCCGATTGTATTCGCAAATCGTAGCGACTTGCTCACGGCTCTCTACAAGGGAGAAAAACGATAAGAGACAGAGATAAAACCATATGTGAGTATCGTTGGATACTTACATTCATGTTTGACCAAGCAAACATGGAGACTATTTGTGATGGATCCTTCAGCCTATCCATCTCCTCGACTCATTTCCACCAGACCCCCTCGAGACGTTCATTGTCGAAAACATCCTCGCAATTGGGAATGCTGCTGGGGTGTAGAACTCGGTCGCGAGATCGGTAGGCAGAAGATCCTACGATAGAGTCAGGGCCAAAGAAATCAGAGCAAAAGTTGAAGTACTCCTCTTCCTCTAACTCAGTGACGGGAACACCACCTGGAGGGCCAGAAAGAACGTCCTCGACAACCTCCTTACTGGTGCGGTGATCAGAACTCTCACCACCACCGACCTCCGGTGTCTTCCTCGAGACCTCTCTCGCCTCCTCTTCAGTCTCTACGATAACTTCGGTAGTCGTAGCAACTTCGACAACCTCAGTGGTCATAACGACTTCGGCAGCAACGACTTCTTCCACCACGGGAATAGTAGCTGAGCCTTCAGCTACTACCGCAGTCGCACCTTCGATACTTGAAGAGGCGATAGCGGGCTTCTCCTTAGGAGCATCCCTGGGGGCTGAAGACGTTGGGCTAAGATCACAAAATGCAGAAGTAAGTCAACTCGTAAAAAACAAAGAGTAAATGCAGTTCTTACACTTATGTTTTCTTACATACCTCTGCGTGCTGGACCTAACTCGAAACTTGGGAGCAACCTTCCGACTAAGGTTTTTCGACTTCTTCTCACCATCGCCGTCGAGATTCAACCGAGTAACGGAGTCTCCTCCTCCCGATTTCGAGTGGTCGAGACCCGCCTCGACCACCTTAAGACCATCGCTTCCTCCGCCTCGATCCTACCGAGAGGCGCTTCCTTCACGAAAGACATGAAGCTTTTCCAGTTCTCCTTTTCTAGCCGCTTTATAAAGCCATGAGAAGCAGAAACTGCGAAAGATTCGTTGTCATAATAGAAAGATACCTTAACCTTGGGGACTTTGCGCTTAAGGGCAAAGGCCTCTTCTTCTGCTTTCTTCCTCACCGCAGCCATGTCTGCGGCAAATTTAGCAAAAGGAGCAGGAGAGGCCGAACTCAAACCCCCCTTGTCGCCGACTTTTACAAGTCAACGTTTCTTGGTTGGAGGGGACTTCGTCGACTTCGCCTGCGCAGTCGCCCCAATGACCACCAAATCGACTTCCTCGTTGTCTTGGCGGTTCTCCATGCCTACTTTCTATTGAAAAACAGAAAAAGAAAAATGGTCGTAAGATCTTCTACGATCACTAACTGGTCGAAAGTACGACCAGCTCAAAAGTCGTAAGTATTTCTACGACATTGTATAATCGTAAGTCCTATTACGATTATGTCCGGTCGTAAGTTTTTCTACGATCAGTATCCAGTCGTAAGATTTTCTACGACAAATACATTAGTCGTATATCGTTTTACGACAACAAGCGCCTAAAGACAAAACCATTTTTTTCAATTACCTTTAGGCGCTCCTCTTTCTCTTCTGCGGTCAAAACCGCAAGGATTTGAGGAGCTGCTAGGTTAGACGGACTCTTCTCATAGACGAGCCTGATGAGAGCGTCAATCTCCCCCTGTGGAAGATCTGTACACATAGACAACACGATTAGCAAACGAAATCAGGATTAACCAAGGACAAAGCCAAAAAAGTAAGTCGTACTACTCACCGTCCTTGTAATCCCTGGTTGGGTCGTCCTTTCCCGAGTACCTCCACATAGGAGGAACTCGTGTCTTCAAAGGGCTGATGCGGCGCGTGATGAAGTCCTTCACCACGTGCCAACCGGTAAGCCCCTCCGACTTCAAGTCTTTGATGGCTTGAATGTAAGGGGATATCCGGTCGAGATTACTGGGAGTCGAATCCCAGGAAGAGGACCTCTCGGCGGCCTTCCCGGCGAATGAGAGGCTGTCCTCCTTGGTGACGTCCCAGTAAAACCACTTCTTCTTCCACTCCGGCCATGACGATCGGGTAAACATCTAAATGTACTCCTTCGACTTACCGTCGTGGAGCTTCAGACCGCAACTACCGGCAATCTTGGCTTGACGAGCCATTTCGTAGTAGTACTGGAAAAGCTCGAGATCCGTCGGAATCCCTAAGTAAGCCTCACACAAGTACACAAACACGCTCAGCATTGTGATGGAATTAGGACCAAGGTTCACTAATTCCACCCCGAAGTGCTCAAGCACGAGTGTGAGGAAGGGATGAGCAGGCAATCGGAGGCCACACTCGCAGTACGCCTGGAAAACCGAATTTGACCTTCCTCTCCCGACGACCAATGTTGTTCATTCGCCGCAATCCACTTCACGAGTAGTCCCTCGGGGATCTTCTCGGCGGTGACCAGAGCAGTCATCTTCGCATCATCCATCTCCGATTCAGCCCACTCAGAGATAGTCCTAGCCATTCTCTCTCAAAAACGAGAAGAATTGGATATGGGAAAAACTCCAAGCAAGAGCACAGAATCACCGATGGCGGAAGAAATGAGAAAGCAATGAACAGTCGGGGTGAAAAGGTAAGAACCCTAAGTTTACGTCCACGGTCCGTTTTATAACCATACGCCTAGAACGAAACGCCGTGGAATCCCAACAGTCTCCACCGCTTCGGGAATTGCTCAAACGACAGACATTTGATCTGCCCGTTCGAAAGTACCAAGACTCTTTTCACACCTCAAGTGAAATTACCATCTTGACCTTCGGATCAAAAGCAAAGCCGATTGGAAAAGTTTTACTTCCGGTCATAAGGCCACGATTACTCCAAAGTCGTAAGATCTTCTACGACTATCCTGTAATCGTAAGATTTCTAACAAATTGCCTCGATCAAGCATATTCCTGGTCAAGAGAAACATATGTTGAAGAGTTTTTCCTTCAACATTTTTCCTACGACCTCCTAGTGGTCACAAGATCATCTATGACCCTTCAACCAAGTAAGCTATTTTCGCTTGAAGCTGGGGGGCTAGATGACGAGGATCTAATAATCTTCATTTTATTATTCCATAATCATGTAATATGACGTCACATGGTATACCCCTTAATATTATAAGGGAAGAGCAAGATAGGTGACCATAAGATCTTCTACGACCACCCCCCCTAGTCGTAAGTGTTCCTAATACTATGGTGTAATCGTAAGCCCTGCTACGATTACGTCCAGTCGTAAGTCTTTCTATGACCAGTACCCACTCGTAAGTGTTTCTACGACTACCCCCTGGTCGTAAGTTCTGCTACGACCAGTCCTGCCACGACTTCCTCACGATTAACTGGGTCCACTCGTTAGAAGGCCCATTTATTGGTGAGAATCTAGGCAGTCCAATTACGTAGTTATACCTGAAATAACTACAGATAATACTCCACTATCTCTGACTGATAACCGTTGGACAACATGGGGAGGTTACTACTCCAGTAATTACTCTCATTATTACGCAATAATGAGCGACTAATTAGCCTTGAACGACAACCGCCACCACAACGTAGTATAAATAGGTGTCTTTTGGAGATAGAGGGGGAGGCTTTTTGAGAGATAATCAGTAGCAGTATTAGCGGAAGTCTTTCCCCTGATTGTAATCAGGATACCCAATACAGTACACACAGGAGTAGGGTTGTTATTCTCTCAAGAGAAGGCCCGAACCTGTATAAAAATCCCCGTGTCTCTTTCGTCTGTGTGATCAATTGTGGAGACCCCCCGAATCAAACAATCTTTACGTAAGTTCGGTTCTAAAACACCGACAGATCTATGTTTATTATCTTGCTATGCTTCCTATGAATTAATTATCCATGATTGCTTTATCGTTATGCTTGCGTTATTGTGACCCACGAATGGGTTTTCTCTTTTCTTTTTCCAGATTTTCCTAGCCAATCCAAATTCAAATGCTAATAACTTTTGCATTTGAACTCCAAATTAAGTTAAACTGGTTTCTAAACTTTTATTAAATCTTGAACTTTCCTAATAGGAAAAAATATATGAATTTTCTACCTTTTAGAATTTATTTGGTTTTTATTTGTGTTTCTTAGCTTTTGCCGATTAGATATATCCTACTTAGCCATGCTTAGTTTTGTCCTGTATTGCAATGAAATATTCCTTGGATTTGAATGTTACTGCCATTGTCACATTAGGAATATTTACCACTAGTTTAGGATAGCTTAAGTGAAATTTAGTTGGCACATGTACAAGATGCTTAGGCATGCTTATATCTTTTTTATGGAAAACTGTAGGGGACACCCGTATGGTAAATATATTAAATACAAAAGAATATGTACAAGAATGCAAGAGACCCGACGAGGGTGAAGTTAACAAAGAGAGTCCATAAAAGAGACTAATTGATCTTTAAAGGTTTCCTTCACAATAATCATAAGAAGAGTGATCTCATTTTCGAATAGAACTTTACAGGTCTCAAAACAAGGGTGGGAGTCCTCAAATATTTAGCCATTGTGTTGTTTCCATACATGCCACGACGATATAATGAAGACCTCCATGAAAAAAGGGTGCTGAAAGGCAAACCGAGCTTGATATTTAAAGCCATGCTTATATCAATCCTAGTTCTGCTAGGGTGTGTTGGACCCAAGAGTAACAACCCCAAATCATCTATGTATTCTACACTAGCCAACAATAAAGAACTCTAGCCAACAATCATCTATGCTAGGGTGGCAGCAAGGGCTTCAATGTCGATGAATACGATGGTGATGACTCGGGTCGACGACTAAATGGTGGCGGGGACCTCTGATGGGGTTTTGAGTGCGCGCAACGGAAACGCAAGGACCAGGCGATGCTTTCAAACCACTCGCGAGAACCAATGGTCGTCGACGACGACCAAAATGTGACGGTGATGGGGTGGTGGCACAGCGGCTTGGGCTACTACGCTGCGACGACGCTACGATGCTCCCCGGGTGACGAGAAGGTGTGCACCAGATGGAAGACGACGCGGCGAACTCGGAGAGGTACCAGATGAGGATTGGAGCTCACCGATGGCGACCAATTTTGACGAAGAACGGCGGTAGAGGAGTTAGGTCTATTCTTCAATTCCAGCGAAGGGGATGCAATCTAGGGTTTCTTGCTTCAGCAAAAAGGCGGCTAGGGTTGGGGCGAACCTCATGACGCGGTCATGGCTCTAAATAGGGCTCGGAAGCGAGGAGTTTGCGAGCGGCACAGCGGCGGGACGCGGCTCGGACACAGACTGAGGAGTCCAGGAGGAGAACAACTCGGAGATGAAGGTGATGTGGCAGGTGGGCCCAGTCGTCAATGGAAGCGGCTCAGACATGGTTGCGTCGCACGTGTCACAACGGCGACCGACAAGTGGGACCTCAAGCTCGCGTGCGGAGAGAGAGGAATGGAGCGGGCTGCAGCGGAATTGGGCCGAAAGTGGAGGGAGATGGGCCGAAGGCTAGGGTTTCGGCCCAAACGACAGACTCGAGATTTTTAATTAGTTTTATTTTTAGAAAATATAAGAAAACCCAAATAACACTTTAAAAATAGCAAATGCACTCGGAAAAATTCTAGAAAAATCTAGAAAATATATCCAAGCACATAGAATCCAAATAAAATAATTTTGACAATAGTTGATGTTGAAATTATCCATATTAAATTGTTTTTGAATTCTAAAAATTCCAATTAAGCTTTAACTTTAACAACAAAAATTCAAATGGTTCATTTTACTTTTAAAACTTCAAAAATAGACCAAATTTTTGGGATGTTACAAACCTACCCCCTTAAAAGGGAATCTCGTCCCCGAGATTCGGGATGACTAAAGAATAGGCTCTGTCGCAGGTCTAACTTAAAGACTTACCAGAAGTGACGATCTGAACTGCTTGAACTTCTTCTATCATGATGTGGTTCAGTCTTCCTCTTGATGCAGTTGATGAAGTCCTGGTAGATTGATTGGGAGTCTAGGGTATTCCTCTTCTTGCTCCTGGCTGGTGTAGCTCCCAAATTTGAAGGAAATGGTGTCGGGGCTTTGTTCTGTGAGCAACTGTGAGCATAATGACCTTTCTCGAGGCACGTAAAACAAACGACTTCTGAGAGTGGACCATCTGTTGGTGAAGCTTGCTTCCATGGGCATTTCCTGGCATAGTGACCCATCTCACGACAGTTGAAACAGGTGATTCTTGCTGCATGAGAGGAGTTCCTCTGTGATGGCCCCACCATGGATGTGTTTGGGGTCAAACAGCTGGCTGGATGGTTCACAGTTGTTTTTTGAGGCATTAGCAAGCCTAAACTTCTGTGTTCTTACAACTGTGACAAGTACCTTCTATTATTTTTACCACCAGCTTCTGGTGTTATTGTTGCAATTAAAATAGCTTCTGGAATGCTATCTGGGTGACTGCTAAGCGTCGCTGTGGGCATTTATTGGCATAATATCCCATATTATGACAACTGAAGCATCGTATTCCCGCCTTTGATGTCTTATTCTTTTGAGGTTGGCCACCATTGTTCTCGCTAGATGACTGCACCTGTGGACGTAGTGCTGATCCTGGAATCATGGGTGGGGTTGTTGTTGGTGCTTGGTTAATTTGGTTCATCATGTTGACTAGGTCTTCAGCAGCCTGATTTTGTCGATTCATCATTTGATTCATATTCTGCATCATCGTGTTCATGAAGTGAGCCTGGGCTGCTAGAAATTGTACCATGTTTGAATCTGCAGCTCTAGGTACTGGTGACTGACCACTAGCATTGGCATTGGTATTGGCATCATTTGACCGAGGACAACTGGATGTGTTGCGAGTGTCAACCATCTACGATGATTCTCCACAGGTTTAATAGGTAAGATAGAGAAGCAATGCAGATGAGAGGGAATAGCAAAATAGACGAGGTAGACAAGGTAGAGAAGATCCCCAAGGACACCGACAAAGAAGGCATAGCTGAGACGCTATGAAAGAACCACTAAACTCTTCGAATTAAAGTCTTAGTGTGACTGTAACATAATGCTTGACAACAAAACTGCAGCTCCCACATACACACAACCCAAATAAAGACCTATTGCAACAACAATCTAAAACGCAACTAAAGACTCTAATAGGACGGCTTCTTATCTGAACTGGACAACGAAAACTCTTCATAAATGACTGGAACGAAGCGACAAAGATACTCTTCACGATTTCCGGTGATTGGACTTCTTTCTTCTGGACTAGAGAAATTAATGAGGCGAGAAAATCAATTTAAAATTATAACACAATATTCAAAGAAGATGAGAAAAGAATAGACTGATAAGAGTAGAATATATCGAGATGAGAAAAGAATCAGAACAAATGAGAGAAGAACAATCACTTAAATCAAATTAAGTTGATTTGATCTAGAAAATAAGTTTTGAAGCTTTTAGCTAAAACAACCACGCTAACTAAGGTTACGTTCTACAGTCGATATGACTCTGATACCACCTCTATCAGAACCTGAAAATGCATCTCAGGAACCCTCTGTGTATTCTGAACTAGTTCCAGATCAGTAGCTAGCTCACACAGGAAACAGTGATGAAATACCATCCATTTATTCAATTTAGCTAAAAAGATCTCAAATTAACAGATAGTAATAAAAACCGTACCTTATGGTCAAAGTTTACTTAACTTGCCATGCAGGGCTAAAGAAACAAATAAACTCTTGCAGCGGAACGAAAATCTTGAAAATGCCAATCAAGATGCCCACAGGCAATTGAGTGGAGAACGCATCCTAATCCGCAAAACCTTCATAGTCTTCCTTCTTAAAGAACTCTTGAGCTACCTGATATTCTTCAACTGAATCGTAGAAATTGAAGCCGTGAGTACATAAAGCAATCAGCAAGTTATGGGAAAATGTATGCAAATAGTATTCATGCATGGCTTGAACAAAGGTTAGCTATATGGCTCATTTACATAAAGCAGCATTGACGATAAATACAATAAATAGATTGAAATACTTAATTGAAAACAATAATAAGTAATTAAACAATTTTTTGAAACAACCAGTAAACTACCCATCCACTTTCCAACCAAACCAAAGATAAGTGAATCCCCTATTAACCAATCAACACAACCCACCAAGTGAATCACCTATTCACCAAACGAACATTATATTCATCCAGTGAACTTCCTATTCACCCTCCGACTCATTTTATAAGAAACTCTACCTCCCGTGTGAAATCCCAGGCACATCCATAACCACGGACACAGCTATTCGGATAGTTTTACACTCTACAGAGGTTGTACAGCTTGACCTACAAGAGACAATCATCTTATACCGTCCGCTCACACACTTCCATAGGTGTGTGACTAAGAGATTATCACAAAACCTTTCGGAAGTTTCATCTCAGCAATTGACTCTCCTGTTGTACCTACAGCCACCCAAAACCTCATCGTGGTTGACGTACCACGTTGGACAGGGAAGCAGTGAACCGACCCGTGATGTGACCTTAGAAAATGATACACACCTCCACCCATAAACTACCTAAGATGTCAAAAGCCAAAACTCCACAACTTACTAAGTTAGGCCCATCCCATACAAGGCATGTGGTTGCACGGTTAAGGTCCAGTTCAATGACGCATAAGATTAAGTCCTTGACAAGTTACTTAGACGAGACTACCATAAACCCACAGTGTGTTGAAACACCCGCACTATCCACCGACCACTCACCCGAGTGAAAACCATTTTGTTTAACCAAGACCAATGACACACCCTGTCATGGTACACAAATTTTAACAACTGTGGTACACAAATTTTAACAGCTGTCACTACTACAAAACAGGCTATAGTAGGCACCCCATCACAAACGGGTTCATTTGGAACCGTCTGTGTTGGGTCTGTTGGGACGCGGCATTTGTACTGCCGGCCTATCACAGACGGTTCTTATTAGTAAACGTCTGTGATAGGCATATATCACAGATAGTTCATGAATAGAACCGTCGGTGAAATATCACACACGGTTCTATTCCTAAACCGTCTGTGATAATCTTTCGTATCACAGACGGTTTATCAATAGAACCGTATGTGAAATATCACGGACGGTTCTATTCCTACACCGTATGTGATAATCTCTCGTATCACAGACGGTTTATCAATAGAACCGTATGTGAAATATCACGAATGGTTCTATTCCTAAACCGTCTGTGATAATCTCCCGTATCACAGACGGTTTATCAATAGAACCGTATGTGAAATATCACGGACGGTTCTATTTAAAAATCGTCTGTGATAATCTCCCGTATCACAGATGGTTTATAAATAGAACCGTACGTGAAATATCACGACGGTTCTATTTAAAAATCGTCGGTGATATTTGTATATCACAGACGGTTCATATTTGAACCGTCTGTGATATCCTCGCACTATAAATTCCTCCCCTGCCCATTCCCACCCCCTGCCCATTCCCATTTGAGCCGCCACCAGGTAAACGCCCACTGCGCCGCCGACAGAGAGGGAGGGGAGGAGAAGTAGAGGAGAAAGGGAGGGAGAAGGAGAGAAATCTCAAGAGATTTGGTATTTTCGTCGTGAGCTCCGAGGGTAACAATCTATAACCCTTTAGAGCATCTGAAATTCACGTGCTTAATTAGCCGGTTCAAATGGCTAGATTTGATGCTAGGAACCGATTCCACACGTGAAAGCTGCCTATTCCGTAGCAAAACTCTAGGAACTGATGCAAACTTTTGCATCCGGATGCAAGTGAAATGGAATAATATTTTTCATTGGGTGGTTGGCATATGCATTAAGTTCTGTGAGGGGGAAGGAAATGGAGAGAGAGAGCGGTTGAGAGAGATTTTATTAATCTAATTTGACACTATATATTTTGTTACATGTGTAGCGTAGATGGACCGAAACTGGATGTATGGTATGAACCGTGTGAGTCAAGAGTACATTAATGGCGTGGTTGCTTTTAGAAGAGCCGCCGATAGAAGGGGATAAAATTTATGTACTGTCCATGCATTGATTGCGGTAATCTGAAGATGTTTACCAACCCAGCGCAGATAGAAGCACACTTGATTCGAAGGGGTTTTAAAAAAGGGTATACATGTTGGACCAGTCACGGTGAAGAGCGGATTACACAAGAAGTTAATAATGACGACATCGCCGAGGAAGTCAACGATATGCCGGATATAGACTGTGCTTTTGATGAGGATAGGTCACACGATGACAATCTGGATCAGATGCTACGCGATGCAAAAGAGAACTACAGTGAGAGAGAGTTTCGTAAATTCGAGCACTTAATGAAGGACTTAGTGAGACCTTTGTTCCCTAGCTGCAAGCCGGAATACACAAGGTTGTCAACCGTGATTGAACTACTTAAATTAAAGGCAAGCAATGGTTGGTCTGATAAGAGTTTCACGGCGTTGTTAGGTCTCCTAGTGGACATTCTTCCAGAGGGAAACATGTTGCCCAACACCACCTATCAAGCAAAGAAGGTTCTTTGTCCATTGGGAATGGAAGTAGAAAGAATACATGCATGTCCGAACGATTGTATCCTCTACCGTAAAGAGTATGCAGACATGCATGTATGTCCTGTGTGCAAAGCATCCCGATACAAGCGCCGAATCATCGCTAGGTTGAAGCAAGGACCTCCTGCTAAGATGTTGTGGTATCTGCCTGTGATCCCACGTTTGAAGCGTTTATTTGTGAACCCAAAGGATGCAAGATTGGTGCGTTGGCACTCGAAGGACCGTAAGAAAGATGGAAAGCTAAGACACCCTGCTGATTCTGCTTAGTGGAGAAACTTCGATCGGAGCTTCGAAGAGTTCGGTGCAGAACCGAGGAACATAAGGTTAGGGTTGAGTATAGATGGAATGAATCCTTTCGGTAACATGAGCAGCCGACATAGCACCTAGCCTGTGAATCATGTACAACCTTCCTCCTTGGCTGTGTATGAAGCGGAAGTACATTTTGATGTCACTACTTATCCAAGGGCCAAAACAACCTGGGAATTATATTGATGTGTACCTAGCACCATTGCTGAAAGATCTTGTGACACTGTGGAACGAAGGGGTACAGATATGGGATGCGTACAAACGAGAGAACTTCACTTTACACGCCATGTTGTTCAGCATCATCAATGATTTTCCTGCCCTTGGTAACCTGTCGGGCTTCAGTACAAAAGGAGCCAAAGCTTGTTCGCACTGCTTAGATGCTACGAAGAGTGTATGGCTAAACAACTCGCGTAAAACTGTATATATGCGTCACCGTAGGTTCCTTCCCAAGAGTCACCTATACCGCAAGATGAAGAAACAATTCGACGAAAATAAGGAGGACGGTTCAGCTCCAAGGGCTTTTAGAGGGAAAGATGTCTATGATATGGTTAAGGATATCGATGTTGTACTTGGGAAGGGACGTCAATTAAGAACCCGTCAGAAGAACATCTTGAAGAAGCAGTCAATTTTTTGGGACTTGCCTTATTGGGAGCACTTAGAAGTTCGCCACTGCATCGACGTCATGCACGTGGAGAAGAATGTATGTGATAGCTTGATTAGTTTCTTACTGAACATTAGTGGCAAAACAAAGGATGGTGTTAACGCACGGCGAGACTTGGCCGATATGAACATAAGGATCGAGTTAGCACCGCAAGAGATCGATACAGACGAACGTATTTTCCCCGCTTGCTACACCGCCCAAGGCCGAGAAATGAATCGCGCGAGCTTGCATGGTGTGAAAGTCCCGTCTCGTTACTCTGCTAACATTAAGAAACTTATTTCTATGCAAGATTTGAAATTAATTGGTATGAAGTCGCATGATTGTCATATGCTGATGACACAAATGCTTCCTGTTGCAATTAGGAGTATCTTGCCGAACAAGGTCCGAGTGGCAATCTTGAGTCTGTGTTATTTCTTCAACTCAATTGCTCAGAAGGTCATCGATCCCTAAGGACTAGATGCTCTACAGGCCGAGGTGGTGACGACTCTTTCATCTTGAGATGTATTTCCCTCCGTCATTTTTTGATATCATGGTCCATCTCATTGTTCACCTTGTGAAAGAGATAAAGATATGCGCCATGTGTTCCTACGCCATATGTACTGCTCGAGAGGTACATGGGAATTCTCAAGTCCTATGTACTGAATCGATCTCGACCGGAGGGCGCATCATCGAAGGTTATGCAACGGAAGAGGTAATTGAGTTCGGTCGACTACATGGCTCGTGGATCCGATCGGTGTGCCTCTATCTCGCCATGAGGGGAGACTAGATGGTATCGACCATCGGAAGGAAATCAATCACTCCCAACCGATACATACGCCAATCCCATTTCACGGCCTTGCAACACATGACCGGTGTCCCCGCACATTGACGAGCACAAAGACATGGTACGCCAATGAATCCAAACCGATCGGAGGTTTGGATCATAAGATAGCACAACCGCTTGTTCAACGAATGGTTAAAGGTGCGAATCATCGAGGTCATCAAGTGATGATACGCGCTATGGTTGGCACAAGGGCCACAATTTACAATTGTCACATGGCAAGGATACGACATAAATGGGTACACATTTTATACGATACCAGATAGGAAGAGCACAATCCGCAATAATGGTGTTCAGATAGATGCATTCAGTACCGATGGGCTGAGGAGCTCCTACTATGGGAAAATAGAGGAGATATGGGAGCTCGACTATGTGCTTTTCAAGATCCCCCTATTTTGGTGTCGTTGGGTCCATCTCCTACAAGTGAAGGTTGATAAGTACGGCGTCACTGCCGTGGACCTTGAACGTGTCGGATACAAAGACGAACCATTCGTACTGGCTAATCGAGTTGTTCAAGTCTTCTATGTAACTGACCCGGCAAATAAGAAACACCACGTAGTTTTTCATGGAAAAAGGAGGATTGTCGGAGTTGAGAATGTAGTGGACGAGGAAGAATACAATTAATTTGACGAGTTGCCTCCTTTCGGAGATGGCATCAGGCTCGAGGAAGAACCCAGTGAGGAAGCTAGCTATATACGCGCCGATCATCATGAAGGGCTATATTTTAATTAAGAATTTACTCCATTGTAATTAATTTATTCCATAACATCATGTGTTATGGACTTGTAATCTCTCATATATTTTGATGTCAACGTGGAATTTTCATGTGTTAATGTGTAACGAACCTATCATCTTTGATATTAATGTCAATGTGGACGTTCATTGTAACCGACAATTGGTTTTTGAAGTCAAATGTGTTATGAGCTTGTCATCATACTTGTCACCAGGTTTTGTCAGGATACCACAGATTGTTAATAGGTTTTGTCAAAGCTATCACGCACGGTTCTATTATAGAACCGTCAGGATAATGAATCACGCATTTGTTCTAATATATAACCGCTTATGATATGAGCTTATCTCGCATTTATTAAATTGCGTAACCGCTCAGAATGCCTGACAAAACCTATTGGCAATCTGTGATATGAGTTTATCACAGACGGTTCTATAAACAAACCATCTGTGATACGTTCCATATCACAGACGGTTTTAGATTAGAACCGTTTGTGATATATCATAGACGGTTTCTTACTACAACCGTCTGTGATATGGAATGTATCACAAATGGTTATTATTGAGAACCATCTGTGATTTCTTATCACAGACGGTTCTATTAAATAACTGTCTGTGATAGCCTCTTTATAAGGTAGGAACCGCTAGGGTTTTGCTCTTACTCGTCAATTCCTCTCCCTCACCCCTGAGTTTATCGCGCGCTCTTTTGCCTCCTCTAGGGCTCGCCCGTTCACCGTCGCCTCCGACCTTGACACCGCTGCCCCCGACCTCGACGCCACCGCTCCCGACCTTGGCACCCCGGACTTCGATGCCCCCGACCTCGGCGCCCCCTACACCGGCGCCCCCGACCTCGCCGTCCCCGACCTGGACGCCCCCGATCTTGGCACCTCCGACACTACCACCTCCGACGCCGCCGCCGCTCCCGACCTTGGCACCCCCGACCTCTTCGCCCCCGACACCGCCGCCTCCGACCTCGGCGCCCAACACTAGGGTTTTGCTCTTACTCGTCACTTCCTCTCCCTCGCGCCTCCCTTGCTCTGTGATGGGTTCTGTTGATGCTCTGTGATGGGCTCTGTGATGCTCTGTGATGGGCTCTATTGATGCTCTGTGATGGGTTCTGATGATTCCTTGTTGATGCTCTGTGATGATAGTCGAAATTTGAAATCATATAGATAATTACAAACAGACTTGAGCTTAAGCATATTGCTTTATATGGTCAGTTATAATTAGTAGCCTTTATACTCTTTGTTTTCAGTTATAGCGGAATTAAGATTACACTTGTATGTTTTCTGTGATGATTGTCGAAATCTGAAATCAAATATATGATTAAAAACAAGACTTGAGCTTAAGCATATTGCTTTATATGGTCAGTTATAATTAGTAGCCTTTATACTTTTGTTTTCAATATAGCGAATTAAGATTACACTTGTATGTTTTCTCGTGATGATAATCAAATCAAATCAAATAGATGATTAGAAACAAGACTTGAGCTTAAGCATATTGCTTTATATGGTCAGTTATAATTAGTAGCCTTTATACTCTTTGTTTTCAGTTATAGTGGAATTAAGATTACACTTGTATGTTTTTTGTGATGATAGTCAAAATCTGAAATCAAATAGATGATTAGAAACAAGACTTGAGCTTAAGCATATTACTTTATATGGTTAGTTATAATTAGTAGCCTTTATACTCTTTGTTTTCAGTTATAGCGGAATTAAGAATACACTTGTATGTTATGTGAGATATTTGTATTTCTATTCTCAATTTGTCAATTAGGCTTATTGTTGATATAAATTTGTGAATTATTTTGAAGGCATATGATTAGATGTTTTGTTTACAAAATGCTTTATGTGTTGTAGTTTGAGCTCAAGATCTGTTCTGTAATTATCAAAATTGATTAGTGAAGAGATTTTGATAGAGGACTGAGATTGCATAGACTATGTCTTATGCAATTTGTCAACTGAGAGCAATTTGTCAGTAGAATATGTTTTTAGTTGTTCTTATTACTTGATTCTATTTTGTTTCTATGTCTTCATTAAAGGCTATTCTTCTGTACATGAAGCATTAAACCTTTGCTTAGCATTCCTTCGTCGATCCTAACACACTTGAGTGTACCTTTGCTTCATGCCAATCCTCCACGACATGAAGCAAATGGTACAATCCAGTATGATCTGTTGGAATTAATTATTGTTACATATTTATGCATATGTAAATTATATAGATAGCAAGTAAGCGAGATTGTAGGGGCACCGTGTTCCCCGCCGTCGCTGATGCCGCAGATGGCAGAGGCACTATCTTCGCCGCTGTTACCAATGCCGTAGATGACAGAGGTGTCGTCTTCGCCACCTAATCCGTCGACGATAATGATAATAAAGCGAGATGGCAGAGGAGAATCAAAGATGCTCAGTAGGCCGATCGGTCATCACGAGGTCGTGAGTTTGGGGTCCCTCTCGCCCCAAGAGCTCACATGGCGAGATTTCGACCATGTGCGGATACTTGTAAGGAAACGGTCCCCATCACCACACCAAGGTCGAAGGATCTCATTTAAAGAAGCGAGAGGCGCGCTGTGACGTAACTTTTACAAAAGTTCACTATCCCGAATGCATATGGCACGCGTGGAACGGACGGCGATGCTCACGATTGATAAATCATGGAGAACGCTCAAGAGCATTCTTGTCACGGCACGCGAACACGGTCGACGCCTTCGCCGCAAGTAATGGATTCTGACGCAGAAAATGGGACGCCTTTGTTGCTATAAAGACGACGCCGAATTTAACAAGGAAAGTGCGCACACAAAGCTCTCCGCATACTAAACACTCATCCGCACGCACTCGCACCGCTGGGTACGCAGTAAATACCACGAATGGGCGCGAGGAGGAGAACGTGTTTCGATGTCACGCACCGCGTCCCTAGCCCGGTTAAAAGCGAGGCAAAAGTCTCATCTTCGGCAAGATTCTTTCACAAACCCGCAGACTGTGAAGTGTCTCAACGTGTGGTAAGTATGTCGAACTAACTAGTTGTTAATAAGTGCATATATAACTTCATAGTGTCTATAATAACATGATGACCTCTTACAGCGTGAATTGTCTGCCCAAACTTCCCAAGGCTCCTTCCAAGTAGACAGGGAGAAGGATATACTCTCTACGGCATAATTCTGAATATGAAGACGTCCAATTACCGATAGACGACATCAAGGTAATGTACATCTATGGAATGCAGCAAAGATAGACCTATAGGACACCTTAGCTAATTACGTATCATTTTGTAGGAGCCGACGGCCTGCAAGCTCCAAGTGAGGTTAGTTGGGTCCATTTCTATTGAGGCTGGGCGGGGGATGGTGCATCCATACTAGGAAGGGGCAAGGCAAAGATGGTGTCCAGTGGCACAGTGGTTACGCTGTGGTGGAGGTGGACATGGTACATGAACATTTCATGGCCGTCCCACCGAGATTCGCCGAACGAAGAGATCACAACACTAGGGGATGTTGTGCGCGCTTATCCAAAGGCCCAAGAAGAACATCGCCCGGACCCAAAGAAGGCCGCGATCTCAACACGACCATTCCTCTCCAACGGACCTCAATGACTCCACCTCATATTTCGCCTCGTAATGCCACCTTATCGGTTCGTGGAGAAGACGCCAAGGAACAAGAAAAGCGTGCCACCGTATCAGTCCCGAGTCGTCGCAGAAGACGCCAATCCTTAAGACCAAATCGAAATCGATGAACGTTAAGGCGCCTCTCAAGTCCGCAAGTCCGAATATCCGAAGTACATCATCGAAAACCGCTGTGCTCGACGCAGATTAGGGCGTCTTTGATATGCTTGTCGCTTTGCATGCCCGGTACTTGGAGAAGACCCAAAAGGAGGGGTGCGATCATCGAATCACCGCCGATACGAGCATAAGCATTTCTTCAACAGACGAACCACTTCGCCGTGGGCTTCAACGACTTATATGACCTATTCAACCTCGTTGGTCTTAACGCCTCACTTCTATGATGTTGGACACTGTAAGTGCATACAATCAAGTTCTACATTCACGTAATACCGATAAATATCACAACTCATTTCTTATGTATAGATACATGATGAAAAATATCCAGGAATGGAAAGAATCGGTGGGTTTCCTTGACCCACATGTGGTATCATTGCAAACCATCCAAGCAGACTCATCCTTCGTCGAAATACATAATGCGTGCATTGCTTCGTCGCAGTAACATGAAGTACATCGTGGTGCCCTACAACGAGGGGTAAGTGTCACTACTTGCTCTACAAATTTTATTTGTACTTTATACTTAAATACTAACTTAGGTTTAATGACTATAGTAACATACATGAGTAGGTACCACTGGATCCTTTTAGTCATCATACCAAGGAGGAACCATGTGATATAACTTGATTCCCTAATCCGCAACAACCACAAGTTTAGCATTCTGGGAGGAATACTCGACAGGTATGCTCATTTCCCTCATATATAACTCTATTTTAGTCTTCATTAGTTTGAAATGGTCGAGGATAACTTTTTGGAATCATGTAGGTCGTTCATTGACTATGTTGCCAACAAAGGAATATACGATGGAAAGAGCGTCGAACTAACACACAGGACAAAATTTCCGGTACACGCTACAACACGATAATCCTATATCATACTTCATAATAACGCATCTCGAACTGATATATGTAATTCTATTTTTGCAGTGCCGCCATAAAAAAAATGATGAGTTATGTGCAATCTATGTTTGCCATCATATGGAGCAAATCATTAGAGCTAGGAAGAAGGATCCCGAGGTTTGTGAATCTCGAAATAATTATTCACTATTTATAAATTTAAATATATATGCTTAACACTTTACTCTTGCTAGCGACAGGCCTTGAATATAGATTTAGATGGACTCTTTGCGAATGAGATCAAGGACATTCGAGGAAAGCTCTGTAGCTTTATCATATCAGAGATAATTAAGGACACCGAAGAATTTCACTCCGTTGTTGACCCAGCGCATCACCCCGCCAACACTTCTCAACCACCTGCAAACAATTGACTCAATTGTAATCCAATTTTTTTTGTAACAATACTTGAACAAATGTGATCTTTTGTAATTTATTTTGAGTAATGATCAGATTGAGTTTGTCGACAATTGATTATCTGTGATGTATCTGTTTTTCTGTATGCTTGTTTTCATAGGGCATGGCTAGCAAGTCCTGAGGCTAGCCAAAAATCAATAAAAATGTAGTTAGTGTAATGAACTATCACAGACGGTTTTTTAAAAACCGTCTGTGAATGCCAGTATCATAGACGGTTCTATAAACGAAACGTCTGTGAAGTCAGAGTATCATAGACGGTTCTGTGTAAAAACCGTATGTGAAGTCAGAGTATCACAGAACCGTCTGTGATACTCTGACTTCATATACGGTTTTTACACATAACTGTCTATGATACTCTGACTTCACAGACGTTTCATGTACGGAACCGTCTGTGATACTGGCATTCATAGACGGTTTTTATAAAAAACCGTCTGTGATATTCATATCACAGACGGTTTGCAGACCGTCTGTGATAACCACCTGTTATCAGAGACCAACTTATCCAAACGGTTCGAAAACCATCTGTGATGACGGTTTCGAACCGTCTGTGATGACTATTTCTGTAGTAGTGTGTCAAGATTATTCATTATGACACATGTGTAGTGAACCCATCGTAACTAAGCAAAACTAAGCATCAATATGATACCCATGTTGGTAATACAAGTATGTCCAAATAAAATTACCCATGCTAAGGTGGCAAAGGATTCATGGCATTTAAATAATCAATGGAGGCATAATGACAATAGGCAATAGCTAAACCCGAAACAATTTGTATAAACATAGCATGCAGTTGTATAAAACAATATACTTTTGAAATCATAGGTTTAATATGATCAAAGGACCATGAATTACCTTAGAATAAATCCTAAAATTGATCTTGATCTTGGTGTACTTCTCCTTGTCCAAAACTTCCCGAAGTATCAACGTCACTCGCAAATAAGCAAATAAATTAATTAAATAAATAATAGAAATAAAACAAACTCCAAAAATTAAATAAAAAATCTCAGATAAATAGATATAGAATTTAGATGAATTTGGGAATTTGAATAGGCTCAATCGAGTTCTGATGCAAAAGATATGGGCTCTAGAAAATTGAAATCACATAAAATACCAAAATTAGAATTTATGGATTTATCGAATTATTTTTCTAAAGGAAAAGGGATTATGACATCAACATGACATCACTAGGTTTCTCGCCCAAAAGAAGCCAATCGCACATGGAAGTGCCTCGCTCACGGTGGACCAAGCCCACCGAGCCATTGGATCGGGTTTAGGTTAGTGGCACGCGGCCGATGTGGTCGACACGAGGATGACACGAGGGCACCCGAACCGACGTGGTCGGATGAGCCGCATGCCAAAGTGGCAAGGATCTATCGCCGAGATGGATCAACACCGCAAGACGAACGGTGGCAATCGTGGCACACGGTGGTTATCGCCGATGCCGGAGCTCGTGCAAACACATCTAACGGTTTCGGCGCGATGGTGGGTGGCGAGAAGGGCTTCAATGTCGATGAAGACGACGATGACTACTCGGGTTGACCGCTAAACGGCGGCGGGGACCTCCGATGGGGTTTTGAGTGTGCGCAACGAAAACGCAAGGACCAGGCGATGCTTTCGAACCACTCACGAGACCCAATGGTCATCGACGGCGACCGGAACGCGACGGTGACGGGGTGGCGACATAGCGGCTTGGGCTACTACGCTGTGGCGATGCTACGATGCTCCCTATGTGACGAGAAGACGCACACCAGATGGAAGACGACGCGGCGAACTCAGAGAGGTACCAGATGAGGATTGGAGCTCACCGACGGCGACCAATTTTGACGAAGAACAGCGGCGGTGGAGTTAGGTCTATTCTTCAATTCCAGTGAAGGGGATGCAATCTAGGTTTCTTGCTTCAAATGGCGGCGGCTAGGGTTGGGGCGAACCTCGTGGCGCGTCACGGCTCTAAATAGGGCCCTAAGCGAGGAGTTTGTGAGCGGCAAGGCGGCGAACGCAATAACACTGACCGAGGAGTCCAGAGGAGAACAACTCGAGACAAAGGTGACGTGGCAGTGGGCCCACCATCGCCAGGCGGCTCAGATGCGGTTACGTCGCACGCGTCACAGCGACGACCAACAGGTGGGACCTCAAGCTCACGCACGGAGAGAGAGGAACAGAGCGGCTACAGTGGAATTGGGCTGAAAGCGGAGGGAGCTGGGCCAAAGGCTAGGGTTTCAGCCCAAAGGACAGACTCGAGATTTTTAATTAGTTTTCTTTTTAGAAAATAGAAGAAAACCCAAATAACACTTTAAAAATAGCAAATGCACTCAGAAAAATTCTAGAAAAATCTAGAAAATATATCCAAGTACATAGAATCCAAATAAAATAATTTTGACAATAGTTGATATTGACATTATCCATATTAAATTGTTTTTGAATTCTGAAAATTCCAATTAAGCTTTAACTTTAAGAGGAAAAAAAATCAAATGGTTCTTTTTACTTTTAAAACTTTAAAAACAGACAAAAATTTTGGGATGTTACAACTACCAGCTTCAAACACTTCTGTTGGTGTGCGCCTAAGTGATTATCATAAGGCCTTTACAATGCGCATTCCAAATTAGTCATACCCGCTAAGGTTTCACTTCCTTTAGACTAAACCATTCACGGAAGCCCCTCTGCGCCTTGTGGAATAAATTAAAAGTAGGTGATTCGACACCCACACATCAACATGACACAACTAATAGTGAAATGTTACAAATTAGTTAGACAGTATATCCTATTCCGCACTTATGGTAGTACAGAATGGCTTAACAACCCGCACTCATGAGACTCGGTACTTAGTTGATTTAGGCAACTTCCAAAAATAACCCTTGGGCCTCAACCATTCACTGAATTGAGCCCATGAATAAAGCTGCACCCAACAACTATCCATTTCACCTAAGTCCAAATCAGTTTTTAATTTTATTTTATTTTTCAAGTCATTTGTAAACTTCGATGACACGCCAATGCTATGGATACAACATAAACCACAATTCATTTTTGGTTGTAAATTCCCAAATCATGTATTTCAAGTCTAAGCATGGCTAAGCTTAATTTTTCCCAAAATATTTGAGTTCATACTATTGTACCAACTATATTTTATCTAAGGTGACAAGGTATGGATATTTCAATGTCAAAATTTGGCCATACAAATGTATTGGGATTAACTACAATTTCAAAACAGATATTTAAATTATATTGAATAGAAATAAGCATGCAATAATAATTTAAAATAGAATTTAAATAATTTAAAATACTGAGATCAAAAATGTAACTTGCCTTGGTCAATTAATTGTTGTTCTGAAATGGCGTCGAAATCTAGCTATCTGAAGTCGTCGAAATCTATACGCGAAAATAAGCCAAATTCAGACAAAATTCAAATAAACTCCAAATTAAATAATTTAGATTCTGGGAGATAGATATTGAATTTATATGAATTTATAAATTTGAATAAATGGAATCAGAGCTAGAACGAATGAGAATGGGCTCTCAAAAGATTCAATTTCACATGAAATGATAGAAATAGAAATTTCTGAATTAATTTTGTAAAGGAAAATCAACTCATTGTGTCAGCATGAGGTCAACGAGTGATTTTGATTTTATGACTGAATTATTTCCAAAATAAAAAGGCTTTGAGCCATTGACGGGTGGGCCCCAGTCTATGGACCAGGTCCACAAAATTGTGTATAGTCCATGGTGGACTGGGTGCGTGGGTGATGGGGCACATGCCATGTCAGCGTGACACGTGGGCTACCACACGGACGTTTGCACTGAGGTAGAGCATGCCAGGCGCACACGCGCCCTATGTGGCGCCCATGGCGCGGCCAGCGCAAGACACGGGACCCATGGTCACTAACGCCACGAGCCACGCGACCGGTGGCATGGGGCACATTAGGAGAGGAGAGATCGGGAGTGTGACACTCACCTTCGCGCGCTAAGCGCGCAAGGACGGCCAGGCTACGAGAGAGGCGACGGTGAGATTCGATTGACGGCGACACGGTAGCTCCAACGGTGGCGAGTGAGGACGAGTAGAACGCTTGCCTCCGGTTTTGTATGCACAACTTCTTGAATGTCTTCATTAGTTCCCGACTATAGAATCGTCAAGAAGTTCGATGCAAGATGCCTCATGCACCATCGGGTTTCCATGTCATTCCACTAGAAGGGGGTTACGTCCCATTCTTCATGGTGTTGAGAGCGACAACAACCTGCATTGCGGTCACGATAAGGCATACGTTGGGTCGGTCTCCCATAACTTTTCGCTTGACATTTGCGAGGAACCGCACCAACTATCTCGTATTCTCATTCTTTATGATGGCAAATGCAACCAGAAGAAGATGGTCATTTGTATCGGTCATCACCGTAGTGAGAATGGTGCTATTGTACCGCACGGTAAGGAAAGTGTCATCCATTGTGAGCACCGAACGACAGAACTTGAATCCCTATATGGCCTGGAAGAATGCCTAGAAAATACAGTCCAATGTGAAGCAATTAGGGACTCCATCAGGATCTTATCTTTTCATCTTGTTTATGTATGTGACGGGGTTTGCTTCAATAATCTGGTGAAGCATCCTTCGCACAAGGTTGTATTCCTCCTCATATGTCCCATACATGGACTCGATCATCTTCTACTTAGCTTGTCAGACCTTGTTGCAGCTGACTAGATAGCCAACCAGATTTGCGACGTGTGACAACAGTATCTTGGGGGAAACGAACACATCATCCACAACTAGATGGCTGATGAGGCTTGCCACATATGCAAAAGTCACATTCCGATACTACTACAGCGGCTCACTCAGCTCGCAAGTGTGGTCGATAACCGTTGTAACCGTGAAGACCGTTCCATAACCCTTCGCCTTGTGAGTGTTGAGCATGTCAGGGCAGCCTTCCACTACACACTTTACTGTATAATGGGCTAGGTTGGACCAGTACTGTAACATCCTAAAACTTGGATTTTTATTTCAAATGTATAAAAAGGTGAACTTTTTAAAACTTTTGAACATGCATTGATTTTCTGGAGCTTTTGCATATTTTGTTGCATTTGAAAATTTTGAAATCAAATGAAACATACAACTCAAATTGAAACTCCAAAAGAAAACAGAAACAAAAACTTGTGATCATCATCTAGAAATAATTTATTCAAATACTATAATAATTATCATGAATAAATATAATTTTTTCCAAATTTATGGGACTAGATTCAACCCTTAGAATTTCAAACTCAAATCAATAACTTATTATTGGTTTGAATTTAAACTATACAAACTATATCTTGACCAGTGTGGTTTAAGAATTTTTAGGCATACTAGACCTTCCTAGGAACCCCTCTGATTAATTTCAGACTTTTAAGAAATTTAATTCTATTTTTAAGACCCCAGTCAAAGTAGAGAAGCTAATTTAAACCTCAGTCAAACTTAACACTATTCCTTGGGCTCAAACCACTTGGACTTGGCTCGACTGAACCAACCCGACCCGCACCACACCACGCCCTAGCTTAGTCCAACCCTCTCACTTAAGCACGGGCCATCCGAATCGATAACAACCGTCCGGATCAGTTGGAATGTTTGGACCACCGAACAGCCCGTGTGATCTGGACCGTCAAAATTCAATCGGACCGACCAAACGATTGGGAACGTTCGATCGTCCAACAACCCACTTGATTAGGGCCATCCATTCCCGATTGAACCATCCAAGACTTTGCGATCCGAGCAAGCTAGCTTGACCCACCCACCTAACTGCATCGTGTCGCACCAGTCTCGCTCGCGCGCGTGTGTGAGCCTCTGACCACTGGGGCCCACCTGTTGGGGTCATCTTCTTCGTCCCGTTGGGCTCGCAGGTGAAGCGTGCCATGTGGCGGCGATTCCTTCCAAGACACCGGTGGACGCCGCCAATCCACCGCCTCTTGACCACTCCGGCTCCTTGATTGACGTCGCCTCGCTGCCGCCATCGCCAAGGATAATACCCCGCACCCCCTCATTTTCGCCATTCTTCCTCCTGTGGCAGAGGAAGAAGAAGCTCCTCGTGTGTTTCGCCAGTAAGCTTCAACCGGGTGGTTCCTCCCTTCTCTTTGTTCCTTACTGTGTCCATTTTTGCTAATGCAGACCCTTGTTATCGCTTGTAGCATATAGTCCATCTTCGTGCTCTCAACAATTCCAGAGCACATCTCTGAGGGACACCATCGTGCCATTTTTGTCTATGGTGAGTTTTATTTGAAACCTTTCGCGTCATATCGTGCCATCTAACATGACTTCGAAAACCCCTAAACCTATTGGGAAAATGCATGGCAGGATTTCGCGGATTTGAAGGGATTTCAAATTCGGTCGAAGAACAACCCTTTAGCCTCCCACCTTGATCCAGTAAGCCTTTGTCCGATTCATTGTTTCCCTAGCATCTCCGTAGCTTCTTTGAGATATTTCGAGCATTCACTTGTCCTAGATCTCCTCAGGGTTTCCTCTCCCCGTTGAACCTCACCACCACTGTCTTCTTCTCTAACGCCGTCGCAGCTCCAGCCTTCTCAGAACTTCGCTGAGCACCTCTGTCGCTTAGGTAGCTCCCTCAGAGTCCCTAGAGGCTTGGGCACCCGCTTATCTGGACACTGCGGAGCTATATCGCGTTTTGCTTATTTGTCGCATTTCTCACCGCCGCTCAACTCGCCGCTGTAACCACTCGCATTAACTGTGCATGGCTATTGTGGACCTCATCCAAGTCTTGGCCAGCGCCGCCATTCTGGGGCAGGCTCAGCCGCCGTAACCACTCGCATTAACTGTGCATGGCTATTGTGGACCTCATCCAAGTCTTGGTCGGCGCCACCGTGGCGTGTATCGCCGGCAAGCCACCGGGCAAACGCGCGGGACAGAGCTCCCATTGTCGTATGCGGACAAGGACTGTAGCAACGTCATTAGGGTATTGATTCGGTCATTTATTGTCTATTCATTGCTTTATTACTAAGTGATGTCTTAGCCGAGTAGATGAGCCACTTACACGTGGGCCCTCAACCGAAAACGGTTATGACAAGTCTATTCGAATAGCCTCGTCCTAGGTTATGGACACGCTTGGTTAGGTCTTTACAAGAGTTAGACTCAACATTTTCAATAAAACTTGAATTCGGGTGGTACGAATGGGTAATTCGTGCTATGTTGTGGTGGCTGTTGGGAAGTCACCTCTAGGATGTTATTTATGCTTATTATTGTTGTCTCGCTGTTATTTAAACAAATAAAAATAGCTTTGCTAAATTGCCTTCAATCTATTACATTATTGTAAATGAAAAATTACTTTATGTGTCAAATGAACCCTATAGCCTTCTCCTTTGATCCAGCTTGCATGTAGCTATGTATATGCTTATTACTCGTAAGTCTTATGAGTACATTTTTGTACTCAGTTGCATTGCTTCATTGTTGCAGAGGAGGTTGACCCCCAAGGGGTTAACTATTGTGAGACTGACTTCGTGCAGGACGACTAGCTTGGCAGTTCAATCGGTTGCCTTATAGGTAAGGGCAAACCGGTTGGCTTTTGTTTATCGCTATCTTATGGCCTTTGCTTCCGCTCCTACTTTAGTTATTTACCTTGTCATTTGGTCAATCGACCCCTTTTGTAATAACTCTGTTATGTATATGTCTTTTGGATATTGTACCATGTCATATGCGGTAATGTAATGACTTGTGTATGGAACGGATGCTATGTTTTGTGAAGGGGTATGTGTACCACTGTTCTGGGAGGTACGTAATATCCCGAGGGTCGAGTTATTTGATTTGTAATACTAGGACCAATGGGTGGTTAAGTATTACAAGCCAAATACTCCGGGTGCTCTCGCAGGTACACCCAGTACACACGACTAATGGACACGACATACCATGCTATAACTTGTTGCACGACCACCTTGCTTGGAAAGTGCTGCCCAGCTGATAGGGTGTCTAGATCAAACCCCCACTACGACCCGTCTTCCTATCGTAGTACGAGCAACCACTCGCGAGATCATTCAATCTGAATGACACGTAAGGCACCTCCGTTGATACAATTCCACCGACCAAACCCCCACCCCCCGCACCCTGGGGTGCATCCACCTCGCTACCATCCGAGCCTAGGTCGGCATCCTCATCGGACTCACTCTCGGCCGGTTGGTCCAAAGAAACTCATTGCGATCAATGCGGCCAACCTCTATTGTCCCGCCCTCGCTTGCACAAAATTCTCCGCGAGTCATCCTTCATAGTCTCTTTCCAAAACAGGCTCCTTGGGCTTCGTAAAGTCTGCATGTACTAGCCTCATGGAAGGCTACCATTCACCTTGTGTAACTCCCATACGCCATGCCCTCCCTATTCGTGCGTATAATCGCCTCAATGATAAGCTTCTTCGTTGTTACCTCCGTGTCAAACTCCTCTCGATGCTCCTCAAGTCATGAATATTCATCGCATCTAGGCCCTACTGAACACCTTGTATTGGCATCTTGATATGTCCAACCCGCCTAATCGCCTCTGTATGAGACTCACCAAAAATACAAGCAAGTCTTACATGTTGGACATTACCTAAAGGCCACAACAACCCACTGCATATGTTACCATCAATTCACTATTTCACTATTATTTATTGTACACAATCAAATAAACAGTCGCACTATATAGTCTACATTTCCATACCTCACCAAAATAACTACACTTCCCTACCTCCCCACAATAATGACATCCGGGTAATCAGTGCATAATAAAAAAAAATTACTAATGTTTTGAAAAAAAAAACTAATAATACTTACGACTAATTAACTATGACTAATTAATTTGGACTAAATAACCACGACTAATTAATTACAACTAACTAACTACGACTAATTAATTATGACTAAATTAATTAGAGCTAAATTAATTACGACTAAATTAATTATGACTAATTAATAATGACTAAATTAATTAGGATTAAATAATTAGGACTAATTAATTACAAGTAAATTAATTAGGGCTAACTAATTACAGCTAATTAATTACGACTAATATATTATAACTAAATTAATTACAACCAAATAATCACAACTAACTAACTACGACCAATTAATTGCGACTAATAATTAATTATGACTAAATTAAGTATGACTCAATTAATTATGACTAAATTAATTACAACTAATTAATTATGACTAATTAATTATAACTAAATTAATTACGACTCAATAATTATGACTAATTAATTACTACTAATTAATTAGGACTAAATTAATTATGACTAATTAATTACAACTGAATTATTTATGACTAAATAATTACTATTTATTTATGACTAATTAACTACGACAAAATAATTACGAATAATTAATCATGACTAGTTATTTTAACACTAATTACACAGTTAATAAACTTACCGATGACAGGGAAAATTACCTCATCTAGAAGATCTTCGCTTGATGTCGAATTTCTCTTCTAATACAACCGCTAAACACCGCTCTAAACACTCGCAAATCGGCAGCAAAATCGGAACTAATTTCAAAGGATCACGCTACCTCTCGCTCGCCTTATCCTCTCTATCTCTCTACGTCGAGCGGAATGGTTTTGGGGCAGAGGATGAGAGCGACGTGCGAAGGGTTTTATAGCAGTGCAAAAGAACTCAGCCGATCGCGAAGCGTCGCTAGAGCGACGGGGACACGACGTGCAACGGGACAGCACGGTGGAATTTCTCCGCATGTGGTGAACTGGGGGAATCCGGTGGGGATGCGATGGGCGATGGGACGGTAAGAATTGGATTCCCTGCCACCGACGCGTGGCACATGCGGCATCCGGGCCAGGGGCACACGTGAACAAGGCATGTCCATGCCCCTGGTGCGCGGACGAGGGTGCTCCGGGCCCCTGAAGTGCGAACGAGGGGGTCTGACCTTCTGGCGCACGGACGAGGCAGGTCTGGCGACTCCACGGTACCATTTTTTGCTTTAATCTCTAGAGGGGCTAGATTTGTTGTTCCAGCGCAAACAATGCTATTTAAGGCAAAAACTCACAAAAAAATCTTTCAACATTACTTTCATTTAATTAATTTCCTGAGTATTTGGTATGGGAAAACGTGTGGGAAATGATGCCGTGGACCATGGGCTAGTGGGCTATAGAGCGCCTATTACCACTGCAATAGTATGTTGTCACGGTGAAGGCTGTACTGGGCTTTTCTCGGCTGAGGTACCATATGGATGGGCTTTCGTTTCATCTTCATTCAGTGTACTCATCCCGCAGCTGATGGTAGCTAGATTTGGTGATGACAAACCAAACAGTTTGTTTGACAGTTACAAAAGGCTTTTATTCCAAAAGATATCCAGACAACGAGGATATTCAAATGTTTCTTCCATAAGGCTAATTTCATCTTGTAAGCTACTAATCTCCATTTTCCCCATGTGAACTACTCCAATTCTCCAGAATCATCAAATAAAATTCATTCTTTCTTGGTCTAGTTGTCTGCATTTTACTTCTAACACTTTTGTTTAACTTGAGCTCTACAGCTTGGCCATTTTCCAAAGCAGGTAGTAGGTACTAGGTAGTACTACTGGCTTTGAGCCACATATTTGCATATGCATCAAGCAGGTAGTAGGTAGTAGGTAGTACTACTGGCTTTGAGCCACATATTTGTATATGCACCCAAGCATTGGGCAATATCCGTACCTATCGTCAGAGCAATGTATTGGGTCAGGGCAGTAAAGGCAGGCACACACACTCACAAAGGATGGATGGATGGATGGATGGATGGAGCATTCTGCATTGTTTAGCCACAGTAGCAACATTTAACAGGGCACACTGGATATGGCGACTTGCAGGCATGGCCAGCTCATGCAGGAAAGGAAAAGCCCAACCACAGATAACGATTTTTCAGGTGCATCCCCCCTGCAGGAGTGCAGGGGCTCCAAATCCACTTGACATTAAAATTTCAAGAACTCTAGCGATAGTAGCAGTATATACAGTCACAACCCAGAAACATTGTTTGCCAAATAGGTTTTGCAAAAGTTAAGTTTAAGTGGGCATTATAGAAGTACATAAGCAGATCATTGTGTATCTTGAGTTTCAGCAAATGGATTGGTGTAGCACAAATGCAAGATCAATATGAGTAGGAAGGTTTCCCAACTTGGTCCTTGATTCCTTGCATAAAGCCATCATAGGAGGACTTTTTCTTAGTTTTTGTTTTTGGCACAGATTGGATGGATCACATGGATGGCTTGTTTCTGCCATCCAGTAGCAGTTTATAATTTAAATTTTCAGTTAAAAGAAACTTCACTTGAGTTTCAAATAACATTGTGAGACTGGACCTGGTTTCTAGTTTCAGCTTTTGTGTGGAGGGCAATATACAAGTACACATTTGTTCAATTGAGCACCTAATGATCTCTTTTCTTAGACATGGACCTGGTAGAGAGTGAGTGAGAGGAGAGAGAAGATCTGCCACACTAACACCACATAAGTATTAGTGCCATGTGGATGTCTTGTCAGCCTTGTAAAAACCACTTCTGGATCTCTTTTACACTGTTTAACAAGTTCATCGACATAAATGCACAATTTCAGTGATCTAGATGCACCCACCTTACATATTTATATACCTGTGGTGTAATTTACTCTAAAGTATGACACTTTTAAAGAAGGTAAGTAAATTGCAATTAGATGATCACAGCAATGGTGACTAGCTCTATATCTAGTTTGTCCAGTTGCAAAACCTTCACCTAAGCATCTTTTGTCCATTTTTCAACAACAATACTAAAAAAGAGATGAACCTTTGTCCAGGTGCATGGAATGCTTGGGGTTGAAGAATACGTGTGTGACGGCAGGCAGAACTCTGTCTTACATGTTGAGTTATTATAGTCAAGGCTTAAGACAGAATTAATGAAAAGGGGGTAAAAATTTCAGTGCCAAGGTATTGAAAAATTTCATGCACCTAAAAAAGAAATAACTTGTCTATCAACTTCATTTTCCTCATGCAAAGCTACACTGTCTGCAGATTGTCCCCAAAAATGAATTTTTATTTTTATTTTTCTCATAAGAGAATCCACCATGTTGCTTGGGAAGTTGGGATCCTAAAGATGGAATGGAAGTTGGAACTGGAAAATGGCAACCACTTGCATAGCATGAATAAAAACAGCACCTAAAAATATATACATTTGACCAAGCTGTATACATGTTATTCGCATTTGATAATTGATAAAACAGTTCTTGAGATGACCTCGGAAACCTCAGCACTCAAGTTACCAGATGTTTAGGTAACCGGACTGTTTCATTAGAGAGTTACTGATCTTCAAGTGGAATTTTTTGAGCAGATAGTATATTTTTATAGGTTCAGGTAAAACACTTCAAAGACTTCATTAATCTAGGATTCAAGGAAGAAAAACACATTTACCCACATCACTGCTAGCAAAATGGCAAGGACAAGCATCTGCTATTTTGTCTCCTAACACCGGTATGAACGCAGATGCAGTGCATCTGAAACAGCCCCCCAAATCAACATTGTACTAATTAAGTACTGTTTTTTGTTTTTCAAAATAGAAAGTCGGCATCAATAGTATGCTCTGCCTACTTGTCTCAGTTGTCTGTAGTCTTAATTGTACCTACTTTTCAGCGTATATCTCACCAGCAATAGCAAGCTCCTTTAGACATTTATGTTGCATCCACTGAATCCATCCATCTCAAAAGTGCTACTACCAGATCAACAGCCCTCCGATTTCGTCCAAACCAGTATATAGCTATGTTACCCCGACACGACGTACGGGTACGGTGATACCGCGAAACGGTCATTCTTAGAAACATCAATATGGCGATACGGCAAATATATATCTTTAAAAATAAAAATTAATATAGAGAGGCTAGGAGAGATTAGACAGTTGAGATGACTTACCCAACAAAATTGGACCTCAAATCCCTGAATCCATTATCAATATTCAATAAGACAATGAAATCCAATGCAACAATATATTACCACCCTGCACTCCAGCAGCACTCAGCCACTTAGGACTTATGGTCGTGAAGGATACGAAGCATAAAGCCAAATATAATGGGTGTGACTAGCGCTAGGACATATGGTCCGATAGCTAGAGTCGTACGCTCATGTCAGCCACTTAGGACTTATGGTCGTGAAGGATACGAAGCATAAAGCCAAATATAATGGGTGTGACTAGCGCTAGGACATATGGTCCGATAGCTAGAGTCGTACGCTCATGTCGCAACATGTTTTTCCGCTTGTTGCAACATGTCAAAAAATCATATGCAACATTATCTTAAAAATCTCAGAATCAAAATAACACAAATATTTTCAGAATCAAAACAACACAAACATCTGAAGGACACCAACATATCAAAAAAAAAGATGCAACATCTCAGAATTCATATGCAAGATTAGGGAAGAACAGGAAGTATAGTCCAAACATAAGAAAAAATCTTGCAATATCACCATGAACAGTATACAATATTTTTTTTTGACAGTCGCAACATTTTTTTTAACGGGTCATAACATCTCAAAGAACAGTATGCAACATTTTTTTCGACAGTCGCAATATTTTTTTTCAACATCGCAATATCTCAAAAATCCAGATACAACAAATTCGGAAAGGGGCTGCAACACAAATAAGAAACACCTGCAACATATCGAAGAGGAGGCAGAGGAGGTACAACCCGGCACTGCGCTCGCCCGGCCAGCCAGGGAAGAGGACCACCGCACGGTTGCCCCAGAAGAAGGTCATGTGCATCATCCTCGGCGCAACGTGGTTCGAGAAGCAGTGGCATCTCCACTCGGTCCTCTTCTTGGTGAGGAGGAGGAGGCTACCAAGGCTGTCGACAAGCTCCCATGCCCTGTTGTCGCCACCGCCAGGGACGAAGTCGAGGGAGAAGTGGCGATTGTTGACGGCAAGCTTCGGTAAGGAGGGAATGAAGATGGGGCTGCGGCCATCAACTAGGCATGCATGGTAGTGGTAGTGGCTCGCAAGAGGAGCTAGCTGCCGACGGTGGAAACAATCAAGGAAGGTTGTGTTAGCAACAATGCAGCGCCATCGCTTGCATGTTGTCGCGGCGTGGACGAGCCAGAGAGGCAAGGTGAGATGGAGGAGGATGAGCTTGAGAAGCCAGTCGGGATGTCGTGCAGCGTCGTCGGGCCGGCCAGTGTGTGAGGACCCGGGGTATTTAACTAGTAATACTTAACCTCCATATGGTTCTATTATCACTACTTAAATATCCTAAGCCTCGATGGACATGTGCTTCCCAGAATTACAGCACATATACATCTTTACAAAATTATACATCATTTCCATACATCACATAATACCAAGTCTAGCAAAAGACATACAATGTATAGAGTTATTACAAAAGAGCCGACCGGCCAAATGACATCGAAGTGACAATTAACAGCGGAACCAAAAGCGTCATAAGATGGCTATAAACAAAAGACGATCGGTTAGCCATCACAACCCATAAGGGAACCGACCGGGCCGCCCAGCTAGTCACACGATCCGTAGGAAAACTCACGAAGTCGATCCTTGGGATCCACTTCCTCTCGCAACAACAAAGCAATGCGATTGAGTACAAAATGTACTGCAAAACTTATAGGTAACAAGCCTATACATAGCTACATGTGAGCTGAATCAAAGGAAATGGTTATATGGTTAATTGGACGCATAAAGTAATTTTCATTTGTAATAATGTAATAGATTGAAGGCAATTTGTCAAATCTGTTTTTACATGTTGAAATAACAACGAGGTAACAATAAATAGCATAAGTAACAACCTAGAGGTGCCTAACCTAATAGCCACCACAACATAGCACGAATCCCCGATTCGTGCCACCCATCAAGTTTTAGTTAAAAGGTTGTAGTCTAACTCTTGAAAGACCTCCCCAAGCGTGTCCATAACCTAGGACGAGGCTATTCGAATAGTTTGAAACCCTGCAGGGGTGTACCAATGTACCCACACTTCAGACCGTATTTTTGCCACATAATTTAGCACACTTCCAAAGGTATGCCGGCACGGCTAAGTCCTACAAGATATTTCCAATATTGTGTCTTAACTACTAAGTGACAAGGGCTCATCCAACGAATCCTAAATCACAGCAAGATGCTCCTAGGCTCAGTAGTAGAGGATAAATATTTACCTACAGATTATGCATCTAATGGGTCAACTAATCGACAATAGTTTAAAACAAGATAGCAATGCATACATAGAATTTGCAAACAACATATTAGACTTTGAAAATAATAGGAGCAATATGATCAAATGATGCTACATCTGCTTGCCTTGCTAGAGATCACAATCTTGTTGCTGTGGATCACTCTCAGGTTCAATAAATTCTTCGGAACCTATCGCACGAACGACAAAATCCAATAAGAACGAAGAACACCGAAAGAAACTCAAAATCCAAAGTCATCCAAATTCCATGAAATTTACACAACAGCAAGGTCATAATTTTAAATGAATTTAGCAACAATAATCATTCATTTTGGACTAAGCACGCAAAAGTTATGGCCTAAACAATTTCTTTCAGCTGGAAATTCAAATTCAATTAATTTTGGGCACTGTTCATGGCACAATTTTCCAGAAAGTTCTAGAACATGAAATTTTTATGGTACGTAGAACATGGCATTCTAAGAACAACAAAACTGGATTTACTTCATTTGGAGTTAGATTGAATTACTTATGATTTTTCTAAGTTGTGAAACTATGGCATATCATTTTTCAGAGGCAAATACATGAACAAAACCTATCCTATATTAAAGTACATTATCATAGGAATTTAACAAATTTTAGTTTGTTAAATTTGGAGCTACTAAAATTACTTATGCATTTTTCAAGTTTTAATCGAATTTCTAGATAATATTTAATACCTAGACAAGTTAATTCAATATACAAATTTTTATGGTATAGAATATTGCCTAAACATATTTTTAGACTAAAGTTTAGTTAAACAGAAATTTAACACCACTGGAATCATCTAAAATAGAGCTAAAATGGATTCGTTATGAATTTTTGAAGTTTAATACCTTTTTCAGTTGACAAATAAAAGCTTACCAGAATTAAATCAAACTTATCAAAGGAAAATGATGTGGACGAACGTGGGCCGTCGATATGGAATCCAACGGCTTAGATCCCAGGGGACGTTCAGACGGTCCGAACGGCCCAACAGATCTGAGCCGCGGATCTAAAAACGAACTGTAACAAGGGATTGGAACACCCCGCGGAGGTCTAGACCGTGAGATCAAGATCTCATGGTCCAAAGGAGAGGGGAGGTTCGGACGGTCCGAACTGCCCAAATGATCTGGACCGTTGATTTTAAATCCGACGGTCCACAATCAGCAACGCGTTGTGCACGCGCACAGCGCGGGGATTAAAAACGTGGCCCACATGTAAGTGATACAAAGGGCTATTTAGGACAGCCATTAATTTCTAAACCCAATGATTAGTGATGAATAGTATTAATGGTGTCCTAAAGATACCGTGAAATTCCAGCGGGGTGTTTTAAGTGGCTGACCCACATGTAAGTGGCACATTAAGACTTTTAGGGCCGCCATTAATTACTAACAATGATTAGTAATTAATGAGCCCAATCTTTGTCCTAATGACCACGCTACTGTGATTTAAGCATACGGACTCACATGGCAGCGACTCATTAAGTTATCTTCGGACAACCATTTATTGCTAAAGCAATGATTAGCAATTAATAGTTGGATCTGTGTCTTAATGACACGCTACAGCGCTCGCTGCACATGTCCGACAAAAACCCGAGTGCGAGGGAAAGCTCGTCGCCAGCGGCTCCGGCCACCGCGACGGCAACTAAAGGCTAAAATGGGTTCGCAATAACCTTGCGCACCCAACGGAGGTACCCTCGTCGGCGACAGTGGCCTAAAACGCCGTCGAGCCGAAAATAAGCGACGATGACCAAAACGGCCGAAAGCGAAAACAGCTAAAAAGCTCTGTGATGTCCAAAGAAGCGGGTGCCCAACCTTCTAGGGACTAATAAGAAGCTACCTTAGCGGAGAGGACCCAAGGTGGTCAGAGAAGCTTTGACCACGGAGAGCTTGCCGGAGTTAGGGAAGAAAGCTACGGGAACGCGGCCTGAGCAAAATGAACACCACTGGATAGTCAAAATAGCTTCAACCAGGCCCACAGAAGGTTCAAGAGCAAGTAATTTGGCAAAAGAAGCACTTACCGGAGTTGGAGAAGAAAGGGGATGATTTCGGTCAAAAGATTCAAACTTAAAATTAAGTGATTCCTGTGAATGCAACCCAAAATTAAGTTAGGGGGAATGATTATGGGGTTAAGGAGCTCAAAAGGGTACAAAAATAAAGAAGAAAGAACCACTGGAGCACCAAAGCACCAATAGAGCTTCACATCCTCTAATGGCGATTTAGGGATTTCTGTGGTTTTGAGTTCCAAGAACAAGGAAGGAGCTAGGGGTGTTGTAAAGGGACTGAAGGAGGAGCTTGGGGTGCTTTTTATAGCCGAAAACCAACGGGCAACTTGAGAATCGAAGTCCACGGTGAACTTGGCTCACAAACTGCCATGGCGAGGTGAAGAGGACAGGAGCAGCTGAGGAACACGCCTTTGGGGCCGAAAGCCTGGTGCGCATTAAATGAGGGCTCAAGAGCCGATGAGGGTGACGCCATGGAGGTGACAAAATAAGCTCTCCCATGCCATGTGCTCTGTCGCACGCACACGCAATCCAGAGATTGAAGATGACCAATCACGACGAGGGCCCACATGTCAGTGAGAGGGGTTAAAATGGCTTGGTTTGAAAAGAACTAAGGGCTAGGTTAAGACACAAAAGCCGAGTCAAAACATTTCAGCCCTTAGATTAGAAACGGACAGCTGAGATTGATTGGGACGTTCGGACGGTCTGAACGACCCAATCAATCTGGATCGTTGAAAGGAAATCCAACGGTCGAGAGCGCCCACGCTTATTAAACAGGCCCGATACGCTTAGTTGGTTGGGCTAGACCAAGTGGCTCGAGCCAGACTTGGGCTCAGCGCGCGAAAAGGACGAGGCTCCCAGCGGTTAGATTAGGATCTAACGGCTGAAACGGGAAGCGAGATTTCGGGGGTCCGAATGTATCACGCGACCTGGGCGGTGTGATCAAAATCGGACAGCTCACCACGCACACCCATCTCGGACCGACCCCCACATGCGCTAGAGGGTTGGGTTGAGCCACAAAGCTTGAGTTAAGCTCGAGTCTGACTCGAACCCAACTGGTTTGACTTAGGGTTTGGATTTTAAGGCTGAAACTTAGGAAGATTTTTAGATGTAGCAAACTAGCCTCAAAAATTCTAAAAATTTTACTGGATGTTCCTAGCTCTAAGATAACTCTTGCATAAATTTTTCAGAGGTTTTTATGTATTACATTTTCCTCCAAAAATTCTGCAAGGTGCTAAGCTAGGGTTTGACTCTTAAAATATTCAAATAATTTCTAAAAATTGTGAAATTTTTCAGAGGAGTCACACAACAGCCCTAGAACCAAGGAAAATTATTTTCAGAGGATGATCACAAGATTATCTTGAAAAGTTTTCAAAGGGTCAAGGTTTAGGTCAAAAGAGGCTTGTGACTTTGTATTTTCCATAATTCCCTTACAAGAATTTTCAAAACATACATACAACAACAAGATGCAAGAAAAGTTTTAATTTCTACACATTTTCTTACATTGGAAACACAAGCCAAGATTTAGGATGTTACATAGTGATTCCTTCCTCACCAGTGAGCTGGGCTGCTGGGGGAAGAATGCAAGTGAGGAGCATTTGAGAAAGGCACAAACGGGAAGAAATGAACGGGTGGTTGAAGTTGCTGGGAGAGAGCGATGGGGATAAGATGTAGCGAAGTGAAGTGTGGCGCGGCGTCTGGTGCGTCGAACGTCTGCCTATTACTATTGCCCAAATATAATTGCTCCACATGAGATAAATTTCTAACCAACTAAACGTGATTGCTCCATCTCTTCAAAAGTCCCTCCTTCCTCTTCACATATTAGCACCTCAAATTCAGGCTCATCAAGTGTGAGATCAGCACCTTGAAGAATGCCAACACCATCAAATGTTTCAAAGCCATCTCCCCCAACATCCCACATTTGGGTTGGCCCTATGTTATAGTCATCAAATTTTCTTGAAAGAAGACACAAGTTGTTATACACAAACACTAAATCCTCAAACACATTCAGGAGTGAGTATATTTTTGCTCCAATGGCAAGGAAACACTTATGGGTGTGCCCAAGGTAGTGGCTGCTTCAACTGCAGCAACTTCCTTATAGAGTTCCTCAAGGATAGGTATAGTTCTCAAGGATAGGTACAGTCACCTTTGTACATATCTTAACACATTTGTTTGCAATCTTTAACAAATACGCTTTCACTCTAGAATACCTCCAAGGTATAACGTGACCACAAAATCGACATTCTGATCTTGCATTTTCTCCTTCACGACCACCAGTTCTGTCATGGTGTTTAACATGTCTCCACAGAGGAAATCTAGGATCCACCTGTTGTCCATCACTAGCACTATCACCAAATGCAGACGAATTCACACTACTACCAGTTTCTTGCAGCACAGGAATGTGAGAGCTTCCGCTAGCTATCATAAAGTAAAATGCTACCCCAAATAATACCACACTACCATCTAGGCATCCACTGCTAGAGAAGAAAAATAAAAGGTGACACAAAATGAGAAAAATGCAAGTATGCAAGCAACACAAACTCACCTAGGGAGAGGGAGGGAGCAGGCAACCGGGGAACTCCTCTATAGCAATGGTAGCGGTGAGATTGCCTTCAAGCGGCAGCGGCACCGTAACTTCCAAGCAGTAGTGGCGGTTGAGAGGGAGGAGGAAGAGCGGACCTCCGACCAACAGCGACGACGGAGGTGACCAAGTGGTGCGACCGAGAGGGAGCCAGGGAGGAGAGGGTGGGAGGCGGTTCGATGCGTGCGAATGGCCAAATCGAATAGGGTTATCTGGGAGTAGGGTGAAAACGGATCGGATAGTTTCCTATCGATCCGGACAAAAACGGATTCGGAATGTCTCAGATCGGATTTTTCTCGGATGATTTTCGGATCGGAAACGAAAACGAATACGGTAGGCATGCTATCCGTTGGATACGGAAACGAATACGGATTATCCGGATAAGACGGAGTACGGATATCCGGATTTCAGCCCAAAAGAGAAAAAGGGATTTTAATTGATTTTTGAATTTCAGAAAATGCAACAAATCAAATAGTCTTTTAGAAAATAGCAAATAGAGTTCCAAAAATCTTAGAAAAAATCAGAAAAAATTCGTTGAATTATTTTTAACTTAATAAAATTAATTCCAACTTAAAGTTGGTTTTTATTTTTGTATATAAATTATTTTAAATTTCTAAAAATAGGAAAAATCTTTTTAAAATCCAAAAAAAATCAATAAATTAATTAAATATTCTTTTTCACTTTAAATCAAATAAAATCCTAGAAAACTCAATAAATTTTATTTTTACATTAAAAACTAGGAGATTAAATAATTGACTTTATTTTATTATTTTTCGTTTTTAACGAGGAAAACTCTTTTAAATCTCAGAAAATTCAATAAAATAATAACTTTATTAATTTTATTTTTGGTAACATACTTTGGGATGTTACAGTCATTTGCGTATAGATTAACCATCCAGTTTAATCGATGTTAGTGTGAACTAAATTTTATGTATATGATGAACTAAGTGTGAATGTGTGATGACTTTGTGAGTTATGACTTATGAGCTAAATATGGTAAACTAAGTGTTATATTTGTGATGAACTAGCTAATGTAACTTGCTAGTGCCAATGTTATGTGTGATTGCTGAAAATATGAACAATTCATGAATGTTTACATCAAATAAATTAGTTATATGTTTTCGTTAATTTCTGGCATACAATTTAAGGAGTTTTCATGTTCCGAAAAATATCTGTGACCATATTCGTTTCGATTCGTATTTGCTCCGTATTCATATTCGATACTATTTATATTCGTATTCGAATTCGGGATATTCGTATTCGTATCCGGAGTATTCGTATCCGTATCTGAAAAAAATATAAAAACAAATATAACAAAATCATTATCCGTCCATTTCCGATCCGTTTTCACCCCTACTGGGAGGACAACCTAAGTGTATAGTTGGTTGTTGGGGTTGGGAGTGAAGGTATTAGATTGGGGGTTGTTGGGGTTGGGAGTGACGGTTTTAGATTGGATTTTTCTTAGGCTTCCAAACGAGTGGTGTTAGGCCTTGCGTATCGCTAAGTATCAGAAACATGTCGGGATTTTATTTATTTATTTTTAAGCTGAATTTTGCCGATACTCAACAACACCGTACCACGGCGTATACGGAAACGGTTGTTGAGTGAAGTATTGGGGTATCATAGGTATATCGTGCTAGTTAATGAACCTAAACTATCACAAGCTAACTGCCATGAATAATTTACCTCATAAATGATTAATAATCTAAGAGGGTTTACAAATGAATAGGTCTAAATTCTAACTGTATGATCTCTTCAAAATTCTCTACCTTCCTTCACCAGAGGAACCAAAGCAAAAGGCAGGCTGTTTTCATCTTCCTATACATTTCCTTTGTGCAAATGTTTTGTGATTGTATGGACCTAACCTGGCAGAAATTAGTAGCGAAGTAACTATTAATCAAGCTACAGAAATCTACTGATATCGAAAGAAATGAGAACAATCAGGCTCTTTCAGTTTTTCTGAAGGACTCTATACAGTTCATCTCCCAGTGCTGCTAATGTGACAGGTTTGTGGATCAGACCGTTTATTCCTGACCGCTGGCATCGATCCCGCACATTGTCGTCGCTGCTTGCTGCGAGGGCAACAATCAGCGGCGGCCAACAATTGCTCCTGAACTTCTTGATTGCGAGGGCTACTTCAAATCCATCCATTGTATGCATGGTGAGGTCAAGAATCACCAGCTGGAAAGACGGCTCGGCACTGGCAAAAGAGCTCATGCATTGGATGCCGGAAGTGACCGAAAAGACTCGGCAACCAAGCTTCTCCAGGAGCTTGTGAGTAACAGCCTGGTTGGTGTCATCACCGTCCACAAGGAGGACATGGAGTCCGCTAAAGTTAGGAATTGGTGATGATCGGTATAAGTCTGAGGATGCTCCAGAGACAGGGTCACATGTTGCAGCTGGAAATGGAGGGCGAGTATGATAGTTTCTCCGAGGCCTTTCGAATCTGATACTAACCAAATATTGCCATTCATCATCTGCAGCAGAACAAAAGGGCTCACATCAGCAAAAACAAATTATTTGGATTATATATCAGACCAAGAACAGATTGGTAACTCGAATAGCTGATTGAATATATTGTTGACAAATACTAAGTGTCATAATTAGATTTGTTGAGAATTTGATCACAAGCATAATAAAATATATTTATGGAAAACAAGCATCACTACAACAAAATGTTCAACTAGTAGTTCAAACTTCAAACAACAGGAAGAATTAGAATAAGATGATTTTTGACTAAAGCATCACTACAACAAAAGGATGCAGGAAATGAAAAAAAAAATCTCCCAGTAAGAACCAGTTTGTCATGAAGTGGTAAAGATTTCATAGCTTTGTGCGGAAAGTACGTTGGCAGAAAAATCCTGAGTGGTTTGACAGTTTGAGAATGGTGTATAACTATATGTGCTAGCTTGAATTGTTGATAACAGTATGAAAACAACAAAAACTGCAGGTTGCCAGGTTGTAACAAGTTTCATAGCACTCCACATTAAAAAAACTCTAGTACTTTCTAACATCTAACAATTTTTCCATATCTCATACAACCAGAGGTGAACGTGTCAAGAAAGTTACAGAACACACTTTAGATCGAGGAATAGTTCTTTGGCAATACAACCTTGAAGAAATGTGGAGTCTAAACCACTATTATCGGTAATATGACACGAGAAGCAAGAACCATGAGTAACATAATGCATGATGTGAATCCAGTGTGCTTCCTATTGGATATGGAATGCTCAAGAGTTTTTTAGTATACCTGGACAATCTTCTTGCACATGTTGAAGCTAAGCCCCATCTCGGAACTGTTAGAGTTGGGCACTTGACTTATTTGGTTGGACGATGAACTCAAAAGATTGCCTTTGGATTTTCTAATCCTAATTTCAAACTTCACACATACATAACTACCAGAGAAATTTGCTCTCCGCAGCATCCAGTCCTGGTTATGCCTCTCTTCCTTCTCATTATAACTATTCACATATAACGAGAGACAGCCTGCATTACATCGGTGTATTAGAGTACCTACCATGTGCAACACAATATGGAAAACCCTCTTCTCATCACCAATGACCCTTTCAGGCAAAGAATTCTCCACTTGAAACTCAAAATCAACTCCCTTGCAACCAGTTAGACATCTTACAACACTGACTGCTTCCTTTATCAAGGAATGAAGGTTGAATGGCCTCCTCACCAAAGATAAATGCTCATGATTCATCGTTGATGTTTGCATGACATCATTCATCAATGTTGAGGCAACACAACTTGTCTTGACGATGGCATCCATTACAAGCCTTTGCTCGGGATTCATACTTTCCTGTTGCATCATTGAGACAAGCCCAAGGATTGAGTGCATTGGCCTTCTCATTCCGTCATACATGGCACTCTGAAAGGAATTCCTAGCTTCAGTTGCCATCATGGCTTCATGCTTTGCCTGCAGTAAGTCTCTATGTTGCTCAGCAAGCTTCTCTCGCATCAATTGAGACTCCTCCAGAACTGCAGCATGTGATAGAGCGACTGCAACTTGATCAGCAACTACTTCAACAATCTCCAACACCTGTTGACCCCACCCTAGTGAACCATCCTTGGGTAAAACCAAAACCAAGATAGCATATCTTGTTTCCATCACTTCTGGAGTCCCTCCTTTGAAATTTGACACCCTCAACATTGGCATCCGTATTGCAGCTACAGCCCCTGCTTCAAGCTTGCCTCTGCTTGCAATCCCAAGCGCTGACCCTGCCCCAAGAACTTTTGCATCCTTTGTTGCCTTTATTTCAACCACATCCGGGTCATCGATTGGAATTGAGCCACTGTGCGACTCTGTTATCTCCCTTTCTCTCAAATGATGTGTCAATATCATTTCAGTCCTACTCTCATTAGGCATCCATACAGCACAATTCTGCAACTCCAACGTCTTAGAGAGTTCGACCATGGTGGTGTACAAGATTGTGTGCCTGTCAAGTGACTTGCGTATCTCTTGCGTGAGCATCCGCACATGCCAGCTTGCCTCCTCTTGCCTCTTCATCATCCCCACTTCACGGTCCAGCTCTCGGGCCTTAATCCTCAAGAAGTTCTCCCTGACCTTCACCCTCAACAGCTGCGGTATCAGTGTCAACAGCGTAATCGCCGTTGCAAATGACACAAGTGCAGTCAAGAACTTGGCAACTGTGAGGGCGAGCACAACATGGAACGAATGGGGTTCATATGTGAACACCGTGATAAGATGCGACAGCCCACAGAGCACGATGAAGGCGCCGAACTGCAGAACGATCCATTTCAAGGGGAAGAGGTCGGAGCACGTCGCAAAGTAGAGCAGCTCCAGCGGGATGGAGAAGTAGGCCGCGGCGATCAGGAAGTCGCTCACCTTCTGGCATTGCAGTATGTTCTCTGTACTCCAGAGGCTACCGTCGCCGTCGTCGCAGCCGCCACAATGGCTGAAATCGACGGGCGCCGCCGACACTGACAGCAGCAATGAGAAGAGAAACAGGAGGATCCACAAGAAGGGGATCCTCTGCAGCACTACTCCTACCATCGGCTCTACCAGGCTTCATTCATACCCACATTTGCGCAGGTGTGTTGGAGTTGTTCATGGCAATTTATGCAGCAATTCAAGGTACCAATTCTTGATCCCTCGGCGAACACATCGATCTGTCTGCAATCAAATGTAAAAGGCAGTTAACATCAGAAAATATTTCTGTGGGAAACAAACCAAGATCTGGACAATCAAATCGAACCCTCAGGTCGCAAATCCCCACTTTAATATCAACAAAAGACGAGATCAAAATCTGATCCGATGAATCTCGCAAGATAAATATCCTCGACATAGGAGATCAAGAAGCCCCCCAAATCTAATAAACCAACGAACGCGAAACCCACAAAGAAGCAGCTATAGCCTCTCAATTCAACCATTTCAAAAAAGGAGAGGCCAAGAACCAGCAATAAATCAAAAATCCAAACAAAAAAAAAAAGCAGGAAACCAAGGAATCCTTCTCACCTGAGTCACCCTACCATCCTGCCGCGGCAAGCATCAACAAGAGGAGGAGGCTCACAAGGCTATGTGAGGAGACAACAAATCTCCAACCTACGACACGAGTGCTACCACCATGTGGCCTATACAGTGGCCATGGATCAAATCAAGAAAGCTCAGCATTAGGAGCCCAGAACCCAGCCGAACCATATAAGCAAGAAGAGAGAAGAGAGGATTCTTTTTCTCCTCCTTTCCTTTCCAGGGGGGGAAGGAAAGCAAGGAGAGGGGGAAGGTGCGGCAGCCGGGTGGGTGCGGAGGTGGTGGGTGCGAGTAGACCAGCAGCAGAGTGCGAGTGCGAGTGCGAGGTGAGGAGGAAGGAAGGGGGCAGACGGGAGAGGAGGAGGAGGAGATGTTTTGGAGGAGTCTCGGGCTCGTGCTGATTTGGTTTGGTTTGGCTCCGCCTCCCACTGTTGCTTTGGCTAGGTCCGGCCGCCAGTCTGCCGGAAACCACTGCCGGTTTCGTGGTTTTCCAATTGGCCATCAAAATCATTGGGCCTGCCAACGCCACAACGGCGCTGCCCTCCTTATCCAAACTAAACTGTTTTTAGGTACTGTTGATCGTCTCCCAAGAAAATAAAGCCCGTGTTAATCAAGTTTAGTTCAGGAGATTAATCTCTTCTCCCCCAACGCCATCTCGCCTCCCTTCCTCGCGGCTCGTAATGTTTCTACGGGCGCTCTTGTTATCCGGTCCACCTCCACTTCTTCACTTATAGTCGTCCCCTCATCTCCACTGTTGTCATCAAAATCTAGCTTAATTCTTAATCTCACCATAAACCGTCGTCCGACTCACCGATATTGTAACAAGTCTTGTGCCAACCACCACCTACCGCCTAGGGAATGTGAAGAGCGTAATGTAGAATATCTTCCCTTGTGTACCGCCATACGACGGGTGCCTATTGTTTTCCATCTTTTTTGGTATAGAGTGGTAAGGACATCTATAATTCCATCAAAAAAGGACATGTAATTATCGCACCATAAATTTGAGAAATGCTCAGCTTTGATAAATTATAACCATTAAGTATATACTCACCTTTCTATAGAAACAAAGGGTGTTTTACACCCCGGTTCCATTTTTATTAACGAAAACTAGAACCAGGTTTCAAAGCGTTTTCACCGGACCCTCCAATCATGTTCAAAGTTGTAAGTGCTACCACATTACATAAAAGACTACGGCCTCACCGCACCTATTACATTTTCGTACGCTGTCTTATACATGTCACTCTTACCCTCATTGTCAAACGTATCTACATCCATGTAGCGTTGGCCATCTCTAGCTTATGTCTTGTTTATTTGGTTTTCACACGCGACCAACTAGCTCGACGTCGTTGCAGCGATCGTCTGTATCTCCACGTGATATGCACACGCCTCAACTTAAGATGTGTGCATACACGTTTGTTCCGGTCTTCCGTTGTAAGAGAAATCTGGTAACTTGAGTTGCAACATTGATGAAGGGGTGAATAACTAAGATCCAGTCGAGACTAGCAAACCTCTTAATCGCTACACCACTCCTCGATTGGTTACCAACCGTGCCAAACACAATTGCCTTGTTCACAAAGAACTGCTCGAGAGAATCCAGAGAAACACAAGAGCAACAACGGAAGATGAATCACTCAAAATTGAATGATTAAGTTGAGACTTCGATTATGACGAGAGGCTTTATAATAACAATAGCTAAATCAATAATCAAAATATGATCTATTGGTGACACAGCACCCAAATGTTTATACCAACTTAGGTCGGTCCTAGGACCCAAATTTGTAACTAACTAGAATTGTTCTTCCATACTGATAGCTACCCAGTAGAATCTTTGAATTAAGTCCGAAGTAGACTCCGCAATCGAAACAGAACAAAACTTCCAAGGTGTGTCGAAGCAGGACTTCTTTGTATAGTATTATAAGTTGGGTCAGAGCATAACTTCCTTAAGTAGCCTGGTCGGAACTTGGTCAAAACAAGATCTGGACAACGGATTGATCGAAGTACTGGTCGACATAGGTGGGTCGAAGGTACTGGTCAACGCAGACTGGTAGAAGGAACTGGTCGACATAGGATCTAGTTGGGCTTTATTCGTCGGACAAGCTCTAGATCTGGTCGATCACACCAGGGATCTGGTTGAACTTGATCAGAATCTGGTTGGACACACCAGGGATTTGGTTGTATTTGATCAACAACTTATCCATCAATTCTCTCGCAAGTAGAAACAAGTAAACAACAATCAATATAATTTGTTATGTAATTAAATAATTAATTTGCCCAAGGAACGAGTTCACCTGTTGTTCCAAACGATATACTCATGCTCGTGTCATTTGTCCTTTCGCATATGCTAGTTTAATACCCGTGCTTTACTACAGATTAAAAAAAATCATAGCCCCATCACGTCGGGTCGTCGACCATCATCGTGCTCAGAGACGCGATCTGGATTGTCGGTACCCCGCTCGTCGATCCAATGAACACCAAAAAGGGTAAGAAGCACGGACAACCACCAACACTAATTTTTAAATAGTGGAGATATCCATAGAAACAATGTCCTAAGTGATATCCTAGTCACCGTGTCAGCTGGAAAACTTCCTTGGTCTTGGACTCCAATCGACAGATGTAGCGATCCATCTGCTGCTTCTGTGTATCCTGACAGCAAAGGATTATTCCACTTCTTGAGCATCCCAGTTATCCTCCTCCATAGTACCTGCATATCACGCCACTGTTTATGTTGAAAATACATTTCATTCCTTTCTTTCCACATGCCCCGAACAGCTGCTAATGAAATCATGTGTAGAACTGCATTCTTCTTATTACTAATCCACCATCTGGCCACAGATTCTAAATTTGCACCCATCTGCACACATGTAATTAATGAAATGCCAGCCCAAATAACTCTAGCAACCACACAGTCAAACAAAAGATGTTGCGCAGATTCAAGAAGTATATACTCGTTCTATTTGATTTTTTTTAAGACCATTCAGTTTGATTTAAGTGACGTAAGAAAGGATGAAACGAATGCCTTAGTTTTGACATATGTTGCTCTTATTAATTGTATACACATAACAACAATAGGTAAGCAATAGCAGGGGAAATTGTCTAGAAAAACTAAAATAACTATCTGCAGATCAAAACTACTTAACTAAAATAACTTCAAGATTGGACTTAACTTAGTGTTATAAAAAAGAAAATAGGGACCTACTTTAACCCAAGGTTTCTGCAAAAGATTTTTCTGGAGGATATATACTGTTTTGGATGATTTTTTTTTTTTTTTGCTTTCTAAATAGACCTAGATGGTTTTATAAGTAATTTTTTGCCATAGATCATTTGGATTTTTGCAAAAACCCACCTGCAAGTGGAGGAGTTTGTCAAAAACACATATACATCTCAAAGTTCGTCAAAAACCCACCCGCAAGTTCTATATGGTTACAAATCAACCCTAGAGGGCAATTTACTCGCTGAAGCTCCTACATGGCATTTGCGTGGCAATCGTAGTAGACCGGTCTTGTGAACTATGAGTAGGGAAGACGTGCCAGCATAGGGTAGTGCAGACGCGGGAGAATAAAGTGTGACGCAAGAGCGAGAGAATAGATGGACAAGGAAGGACGGTCAAGGGTGATCGCCGATGTTGCGGTCACGTGGGAGGATTCTCGCGGTCTGGATGGACTTAGACGTGATCCCGGTTAGCAGTTCTTGACTTTTAGGAGCTTCAAGAAGTAAATTGGCCGTTTGAGTTTAGAGAATTTGCAACCACATATAACTTGCAGGTGTGTTTTTTACAAACTTTGAGATGGATGTGGGCTTTTCACAAACACCCCCACTTGCAGGTGGGTTTTTACCAAAAAAGAAAAACCCCTAGATTATTTTACACAACTCGTAGAAAATAACGACTATCACAAAGCGTTTCCCGCCACTTAAAACCCACTTCAACAAACTGCCTCACTCTTCTTCCTCCTCGGAACTCTCGTGTTTCTGCTGTGTGCGTGCTCACACCGTCGCTTACGAAGGTAGGAGGAACACACGCACATGAGGCCGGCCTCCCAGCATTCCCATTGACCAGCGCCCATCGCCCAAAACAAGATGCTGCCGTCCGTCCGTTTCACTGCGTATACATTGTATTATCGACCGCGCTATCTCGCTCTATACAAAACAGCACACGTGAAACACGTTAGGCTGTACGCATCTCCGAAGCCAAAGGGCCCTACAAAATTTCCATCGGGCCGGCATGGGTGACCACGCTGATCGGGGATCCGGGTCCTCTCTTTTACTACAGAGAAGTATCTAGCTCACAGTGTCCTCTGTTTTACTACAGAGAAGTATCTAGCTCACAGTGTTTTGAGTCTGCTGCTACAGCACCTTGTAGTGCAGTGTACTATACAGGAGTACTGTAAGAACAGTGCTGATTTTTATAGTAAACATGGATTGCGGTATCTATTTTACTGCTTGTTACTGTAGCATAAGCAATGCATGTCCAAAATATTTTTCACTATTCTGGTTAAGTATTAATTGTCTTATATATTTGTATCTCACAAATGTGATTGAGTTTGATCTTGAATTTTGTGGAGATATAGAACATAACCTCTCCCACATCTGGTAAATGTTTTAGAATCTTAAATGTGAAGTTTCATTAGATTCGCATTTTTCAGGTGATATTGTACCCTTACGTATTAAGCTAAGCCTCATCTGTGCCAAGGATTGAAGAATTGGATGGATGCTACTCTTACTTTGCAGTACGTACAGCTGCACTAACATGGTAGGCAGAGAGAGGCAAACAGATTCGATGAGCTATATTAGTTAAGTGTGAAGCTAAAGCAAGGTCGTTGATTATTTTTTTTCCGTCCAAAAGTTTATCCTTTTTGGAAGTGAGGAAACACGAGCTAGCTTGCATGTTTCGCGAGTGTGGGTTGAGAAAATCAGTATCCGGGAGTTAATTTGGTGCACGTTTAGAGTATATTTTGAACTTTGGCGGCCTGAATCCTATCCTCAGCTTTGTCCTATTTTTAATAATTGGAATACCATTTATCATTCTTTGTCCACTTCCGTACATATATATCCCCAACCACTTGTCGATTTTTTCTATTAAATATACCTTTTTACAACTTGTTTTAAAAATTGAACCCCTCCTTAATTTATTTTAAAAAATAAACCCTAACTTCCACATCACTATTGGTGGCCTTGCAAATGAACTTTTTTTTTTAGGGAAAACAGTTGGATCAAGAATGTCCGACTGCGATATAGTATTAATAATTATGAAAACAAATACTTACAAGGAGGAGAAAAGAAAGAGAATAAACAGGGAAAGAATTTATAGAGTTCTATCTATCCACTCTTGAATTGAAGGGAAATATTTCTTCTTTGCTCTATGGATAACCATGGCAAACTCAAACTTTAATTTGTCCTTCCAGCTTTGAAGGGTTGGATCTCAACGACTACGTTGTTTCTCACAATCCATATGCTCCAGCAGACAAGTATGTTAATCTCCACGAAAAATTGATAATGAAGACAATCCTTGACATTTCCTAGAGAGTAGTGCTGATACCCCCATCATTCTATTGGGACAGATTTGATCCTAGCATGCTCGTGCAAAGGAGCAATTGGAAAATAAGTCAAATAGAGTTTCCTCAACATCTTGTTGGCACAATTCATAGCTGTAGTAGGTCTGCAAAATTTTGTTTTTTCTTTTCAAAAGGTTTTTAGTATTTAGCATGTCCTTTAACAACAGCCAGAAGAAAACTTTGTGTCTGGGTTGACAATAACTTTTCCACAACCATCTCTAAATCATGTGACTTTGCTGATGCCCAATTAGAATTATGTAAGCTTTGACAGAAGAGAATTCCCCAGACAACCAGATATATCTCCAAACATCCTTGTCATCTGTAATATTAATCTGTTGAATGAGTTGTTCCATTTGGCAAAATTGTTGATATGCTTGGACAGACAGGGGGAGATTGAAGAATTCTTGAAGGTCCTGAGTTTGGCAAACTTGTGCTACTGTTATATTCTGAACGTTAACAAATGAAAAAAGTTCAGGGTTTTGAAGCATGAGAAGGTTATTATTCCATGAGTCTTGCCAAAAGGAAGCAGTTTGACCATTGCCTATGGAATAGTTGGCAATGCCTCTATAGACAGTGAGTAGTTTCAAATTATCTTTCCACCAAAAGGACCCTTCAGCATAGGTTGAGGGGAGGCGATTGTTTCGATAGTAAGTGATGGGTACCGGGGTTTTGGGTTGTTCGATCTTCACGGCATAGGTAAGATAAAGAGGATATCAGCGGGGATAACTAGCTTTATACTTGCCAAGGTTGGTTATGACTCATGCGTTGGGGAAGACGATCTGAACCTACAAGAACTCCAACCCGCTGTCTGAACAATCGCAGAACCACAATCCGGAACTAATCCACACAAAATGGTCGGAACTGTAGAGCACGAGCTAGGGGGACCCCGGGGGGATCCTTCTCGCGAATCCAAGAGAACTCACAACAACACAGGAGTAAGAACACTAGTAGTCTTACTACAAAGTACTATCTTTCATAGATTTTCCAAAAAAAACTCCCAAATAGTTGAATTATAGGAATATTTATACTAGGAATAGAAGTTCATCAGTTTTCTTGAGCAGCTGAAAGGTTTTCTTGGGTGGAACTCAAGCTTGACTCTTCAATTATCGCGCAGCATTTATCAGCTTGTGCGGCCTCCTTGTTCCTTTTCAATGCACCTGATCGTAGCGCTGTTAGACCTGATCGTAGAACTTGCAGACCTGGTCGTAGTACTTGCCGACCTAATCGTATGACTTTCCGACCTGGTCGTAGCGTTGGTAGACCTGGTCATAGGACTTGCTGACCTGGTCGTAGCGCTGGTAGACCTGGTTGTAGCGTTGGTTGGTCGTAGAGCTTTCTGACCTGGTCGTAGCACATAAGCTGACTTCCTTTGTTATCCCAGAGTTCTCCTCCATTGCTTGTATCCAAAATCTTCACAACGTTCAAATATGAGAATGCACAAAGTATTTGCATGAGGTAGCAGCCAATTCTTATTATGGTCAATAGGAGACTCGTTAAGAAACAAAAGCACCTGTTGGTTAAGAAGCTTGATTCGAGCTCTAGTCATTGGACCGGTGGGTGCTTTTTGTACAGTCTCATGCACGCTTGGAGTAGTAGTCGTAGGGATGTCCTCATCATCCTTCCCTTCTTGAAAAGGAGTCGTCCTCGACTCTGATGGTTCAAAATAGGGAGATAGATCTGAAACGTTGAATGTTGTACTAATGCCATACACTTGAGGAAGATCTATCTTGTAGGCATTATCATTGATCTTCTTAAGCACTTGGAATGGACTATCTGCTCATGAATGAAGTTTGCTTTTGCGTTTTTCTGGAAAGCGCTCTTTACGAAGATGTACCCAAACTAAGTCACCTGGTTCGAACAACATCTTCTTCCTACCTTTGTTTGCCTGTTTCTCATACTGCTTGGTCATTTTCTCAATGTTTTTCTTGGCTTTCCCAATCACAAAGCTCCACCATATCACATAGTTTCCACCACTTGCCTTAGTCTAAATTTTTTACCACTTAGTTGGTTAAATGCAACACATGCCATCAACGAGTAACAGCACACATCATACAGTTTTATCACAAAGTTCTATAATCACTTAGTCAAATTCATATTTACAACTAACATGTGATGATGACTCGTGCCATGGCTAAGCAAACTACTTGTATCTAACCAACCCACGTAAGTGCTACAATAATACCAACTAAATAATGAATCAACCTAGGGTGACAAAAGATCATGACATAACAATGGACAAGGTGGGTATAAACAAATAGGATGATTAACTAATCCCAAAGTATTTAAATAATTACTTAAGGTAAATGTAATAATTTGAATCAAAGTAATTTTAAAAAACTGGGTTCAACATGATATGCTTGGATAGACACGGGGAGATTGAAGAATTCCTGAAGGTCTTGAGTTTGACAAACTTGTGCTACTGTCATATTCTGAACGGTAACAAATGAAAAAAGTTCAAGGTTTTGAAGCATGGGAAGGTTATTATTCCATGAGTCTTGCCAAAAGAAAGCAGTTTGGCCATTGCCTATGGAATAGTTGGCAATGCCTCTGTAGACAGTGAGTAGTTTCAAATTATCTTTCCACCAAAAGGATCTTTCAGTGTAGGTTGAGGGGAGATGATTGTTTCGATAGTAAGTATGTTAAATGAGATTCACCCAAGGCAACTGAGCTTTATTGAAGAACTTGTGTAGGTTCTTTAGGAGGAAAGCATCATTCTGCACTGAAAGCTTTAGGACTCCTAGCCCCCCCTTGCCTTGCACTTTCGGTCGACAGACCATTTTCCATGATGCCATTGATTGTTTCTTTGTGTTAATATCTGAACCTCGCTACAAGCAATGCTTTTTGTACTTGTCTATTTGGTTGATGACAGTCTAAGACAGCTTTAGGCAACACATATGGAAGATTGGGAGCTGTGTGAAAACTGAATTCGCCATTGTCAACTTTGCACCATAACTTTGAAATGCTAAACAGCTAGCTAGCCTTCTTTCTATTCCCTGAACCAGGCGAAAGAAGTCCTTCACCCTTGGTTTTGTTAGACCAATGAGCAGCCCCAAATAAGTGAAAGGGCAAGAATCTAGTTGGCAACCAAAAGTTTTTGTTAGATGCTGAGCTTTAGGCAAATGAACTTTGTCACGCCACGGGAAGAGTTTTTTTTTTGCGAGTAAGGAAGTAGAAGTGTTTCGAGGGTTGCACTCAACCACAATTAATTTTATTACCCAAATATTACTTAGAAATAAATTTTACCTAGAATTAATTATTAACATATTTATATACTGTAGGGGCTTTGTCTACTGTTTTGTCTCAAAATAGTTGTAATCAATTGTACCATTTATCACTCCAAAAGTTTCCTCAGTTTGCAACCTACGCTCTGCCGTTACTTTTTCTATCAATCATAACGTATAATATGTCTATCCCGAGATAATGTGCACGAGGTTGAAGAAAGAGACGACGAAACTGAAAACAAGGATCTAGAAGATAAGTATAAGAAAAGACGTTTAAATTTGTAATCACTAACATTTTACAGCCGCACTTTTAAGGACATGTATCACACGATCACACTTAATTCAACAAAACTTTTCGTAAAACCGCACTCTCGTCATATACAATGTCACTGACACCCTGAGCCCACTACTTAGTTGCACAACCTTACAACCATCCCATTTGCTATCATGGGCACACTTGACATGCGGTTGACACATCAACATGCTTGAGTGATAACTTATTTGTTATTTAAACACATGTGCACTTAGTTTTCAAATTGGAAACACATGTCCACAAGGTCACCCAGCATTGAGTTATCAAGCATGATGACGCATCGACTATATGTCAAGTGCATCCATGTCAGCAAACAGAATGGTTGCAAGGCTGTGTGACTGATCAGTGGGCCTAGGATGCGAATGCTATTGCATAAGACAGGAGCGCGATTTTGTGAAACATTTTGTCAAACTAAGTGTGATTTCTATGATACATGTTCTTAAAAGTGTGGTTCTATAATAGTTTTGCCAATTGTAGCGTGGTTTTGTGAAATTTACTATATTTTTAATATTTTTATATTGAAATTAGTGAAACAAGTTATTATGCCAGGGGATTTTCCCAGTGGCGAAGGTGAAAGAGGTTCATGGCGTTACTCCTGAACCCCCAATTTTTTGAAGAAAAATCCACTGTATAGTATATACATGTAGTAGTAACACATCACTTATACACAAACTTACAAAGTATATTGTCCTGGCGTCTCAACAGGTCCAACTCATCCAATAGGCTAGGCCTAACAGCCAACGTCAGCCCCAACCAGCCCATTAGCCCAAGTGCCCACCAACTCACCAAGGCAACCTAGGCATCGATTGGTGTTTCGTTCCTGTTTGCCCTAGCCGCAATAGCAAGCCACCAAAGCGCATAGCAGCTACAGCGGCCAACGGGCAGCGCGCTGGCGCGGTGAGCGGGTGGCGGGAGGTAGTAAGCTAGCAAGAGTGCAAGCACGCGGTGGTTGTTGTGTGTCTCCGCGAGGAAGGCGTGTCACGGTGCGACAAACTAGGCTGGCGTGCCGGCATGGACTGTGGTGAGCTAGGAGCAGGGAGCAGCTATCGGCGTTGCGCTGTCACGGTGGCTCACTGGCGCAGCGGCCTTCCGTATTCTTGGACATCCGCTCATGTAATTTTGCACCCTCGTCACCAAAATCCTGGCTTCGCCACTGGATTTTCCAAATTGTGATAGTTGTTGGGTATACCACAAAATAAATTGTAGTGTTTTTCAATCTCAGAGTGGTAGGTAGTTTTAAAATTTTATCCAAAAAATATATCGGTTTTGCTAAACAACATTCGACTATTTTTTGTTAAAATAGTCGACTTTTCATCCGTCTGTTATGCTTTGAGATTTACACTTCTTCTCATCTGATGAATTGGATCTAAATTTATTATGATTTTTTATTCGGAACATGACAGGTTCACCACATTGCTGTATTTTGTTGGTATAGATTTTTTTTTTGTCTTTGTTTTTCCTTATTTTTGCTCAATCTCTCAAAGTATATGCTACATTTTGAATCATGTGATAGAAATATGAGTTATTAAGATTTTCGAGAATGATTATAGTGATCAAGAACAAAAATTATATAAATAAATCACTGTAATTTATGTATAATGAAATTATAAATGAACTGAAATTTAACTGTTTTGGGCTGAGAAAACAGTCAACTCTGGTATAGATGGATCCAAAAAATATATATCAGCTAGACACTATTATATAAATTGGATTTGTATGCATCTAACTTCAGTGTTTTATGAAGCACGCACGTATTCCCCTTTTTTTAATTCAGAGGTGAATAACAAATTTCGAAAGTTTAACCATTAATTATCAACCAAGTTGAATATCTACACCTTCAGATCGATCGATTAGATGTACAGTTTCATTAATTTAGATCGCTCGGTATATCATGGTGACAGTTGTCCGGTCTTGTTGCGCTTGCCGTATACTATATACATAGATCAATCAGCAGCGCAGCTCATATCCTAGAAAATGACATGCATGTTCATGTACCTGGTCTTAAAACTGTCTCCTCCATAGAACACGCGAGTGCTGCCTGCCAACAGCGCATGCCTGTACGAGGACAATGGGGCAGCCATCAGATGAACACCCTTGGAATAAACATCCCTTTTCTGGCAACGACGTCACTGGAGATGTGTACTATCGTGGCCATTATGCTCCACGAAAGAAGACGAAGTGACAGACCGGGGGAGCATGCATGGATGCATCGCTTTCGCATAGCATGGACTGATTCTCGGCATCAGAAAACATGTAGTCTTTTAACTTGTTGGGAGACTGTCAGAAGGTCGATCGTCTAATTAAGATGGTTGTTCCTTTCCTAATTGTACAGCTAGACGGCAAGAACACGGGAAAAAAAACTGGACTGGGTCGATATTTAATTCTCAGCATCATCAGAAAATAAACTTCAAATCTACTAACTTAAAGTTGGAGCATTGCCAAAAGTTCGATCGACCAGTTCGTCTCGGATGTGTTTTTTTAATGCGCTAAACACTAGTGTTGTTAAGTTGGGACACTGTCAAAAGCTAGACTGCTGGAGCAGTTGCTTCGAAGAAGAGGAATTTTCAAAGAGGGGGGCGAGTCTTATCTCCTTGTCTCCTGGCATTGCAGAGCCGACCATACTGCCCACATGCCACATAATATGACAGCTGCATCTTCCTCTTTGCAAAATTCAGTATCTCTGTCCAGAGATGATGATGGCCATTTCATCATAGCCTGGACGAAGTGGTACTACCAGGATGGCGATGCTCTGTTGGCCGAGGTGTGGGCTTGTCGAGATGGAGTTTTGAGTCAAACTGACAACCCAGTGGTGTTTCCACAAGGTGATTGATTACTGAAACGGATTCTCAGCAGCTGGTGCAGCTGGTAGGTTTTGCCGATCCTTCTGGAGTACTCGTAGGATCGGCACCAGCAGCGAGGTCAGGTTTTGCCGATCCTTCTGGAGATTCGGCAGGAACTTAGTGGGGGTTTCGATTTTGTTATGCTCGCCGGGTGGTGAATCTGGCGGCGCATCTATGCACTTGCAGACGCGTACGAGCGCTGCAGTACACGTAGGCTGACGTTAAATAGGTCAGGACGGCGATCTTCGCCATATATATGCCGTATATAGCGCAGGACTTCGTACGCTTGATGAAAACCTAGATTTCGGATGGTTCACATCGAACATCATGCATCTGTCGAACTTCTTATTGGCTCGCTTCTTGTATTCCATCGGCAGATTCAATAATGGAGGCCGGTCATCATTGTAATACCCCGGACTGCTTACAGTGCAGTCTATGTGAAGTTATGCGGTGAGATTAGTCCTACATCGCTGATCTACATCTCTAGACTAATCTTTTTACACGAAGCGATGACGAAAGCATAGGTATGGTACTATGTGTGTGTGCGAGTCTACTCTACGGTGAGCTGTGCATTGAGCGGATTTCAGACTATTATGTTACAATTATTTCTTTCTAAGACGTGGTCGCACTTCGCAGTAGAACTGATGTATTTCATCAAGGGTAAAAAAAAAAAATACATCAAAGTGGCACGGCTAGGCCAGTGCGAAGGAATACCACAGAGAATACAAGCAGATACAAGCGAGAAAAGGACTACCCTAATACTAACACATATAAATCTAGCTATGAGAACCTAAAATTATGCATGCAATGGAGACAACCCTTGCTTCTTCCCATCTTGTAAATTCCTCTCCGATGGTCCAGGCGATCTCTATCGCTGGCCATTCCTTTCTTCCTGAAAAATTCGAGCATTTCTTCCTTTCCTGTATATATGTACCGATCGTACTCATGCATATATTTTATTTGAATAGCCCCATTATTATGAGCTCGGATTCGAAGGCACTAGCCAGTACCAATAGAAAACAATGAGTGTTTTTTTCTCGTAAGTCTTTTAAACGAAATAGCAAAAACGCTCCTCTAAACGCCTTGACAAGGGAGGGTTCTATAACCAAACGGGAGCTTACCACGCTCCCTGCCGCGTACCTAGAATGCGGCAGGGCCCTACCGTGGTGTATTCGTGTTATACAGATGTTATTTTTGCCATTCTATTTGTGGGAAAAGTATATTTTTGTTATTTTACTTAAAGACATGCCATTCTAGCTAAAGACCCAAAAACAATCGCTTTCAATTATTAACTAGCCATAACCAGTCGTTCCAATTTATAAAACCATGTGCTTGCTAGATTAGTTTCCTGTCCAATTTGTAGCCTCGCTATTAGTATTGATGGCAGTGAGGTAGACGGCCCTAGGTTCCACACGGGACCGCATCCCTAACTGAACATGACAACCAAGACGCACACTGATATGAATCTACACCAAGATGAACGCTGGTCGGCAGAAATCTTTCATGGATTGTTGGAAACGATGCCTCCGCGCGCGGATGCCTCTTGTTACCATCCGATCACGAATTTACCAACGTCGATGCGCGATCGGATGGCTACGAGAGGCGTCTCCAAGCGTGGTTCGTCCTCCTTGGAGAGGTTTTCTCCCACTGAACATGCCCAGCGCAAGGTAAAAGTAGTACTGCGTCGTGTATGGCCGCTCGGATCGGCATCGGACGGCCATCATACCTCTCTTTACAGTAGTACCATGGCACTAGATGGATCTCATTTTCGTTTTTCTTCTAAGAAACTAGCAAGAGAGACACCCGTTATATCTATAAAGGAAGGGAGCTGGGCTGAGCCGAGCTAAGCCGAGCCGCAAAGTATATATTAAAATAGAATCTTAATTACATGATACAGAATTGCTTCAAACACTTTGTTTTCGTATTTTACTATTGTTGTATGGACTTATCTCCGTATTATTATGGGAGGAGGAATTGGGCGGTAGCAGCAGAGACAAACGTTAGAAAGAAGAGGATGCATCCCCCTTTGGAAACACTCCAAGCATCTCTAGGACCGACCCCCCAGAAAGCTCATCCAATGGTTAGTAAAGAAGATACTATATGTGTACCATCATCTGCGTGTACGTTCATGAAAGGTTGTGCTAGCTGAAAGTGGCCGGTAGGTCAAGGGAAATCAAGGGGATACGTATGCCTTTAATCTGGATGTGCCAGACAGCTGGTCGATCGTGCTGTCCTGATCTGATCTAGAGTTTTGTTTTGTTTTGTTTTTTTAGCGATCTGGAGACATCTCACAAGTGAAGCAGAAGCAGAAGCAGTATTCAGCTCGGTAAACATAAGTGTTAAGCTAGTGGTTACCTAGTAATTCAAGCTGCACCTTCTCATCCGAATGAACGCAGTTTTTTTAGAAGGGTACAAGTTGGATGCACACATACCATCACACACACATCCACAAGCGTACATGTTCCCTACACACGCTGGAATTTCTTATGGAGGCGTTAGGCCTCACTAGCGAAACGAGGGCAAACACTTTTTAACTAAACGCGCATGTTTTTGTGAGGTTCAAACTCCCGGAGTGGAACCAACCCTGGCGGACGTAGCTAGCCATCCGAGCTACAGCTCGGTCCTCAACTGAACACAGTTTGGTGTAACTTGCAAGTGAACATTGTGTTTGAAATTTGAATGTAGATATAGGGAAATTAATGCAAGACTGCACTGTTGTAACTGGGCTTTTTTATTTGCTACGTTGGGCCGGGGTTGAGAAGCCTGTACTATATATTGTAGCTAGGCTATGAGGATTTGGGCTTGTGTTGGGCACCAATGTTTCGATTTCTTCTCTTTTGTTCTACTTCTTCTACGCCTTTCCATACTGTCTGTTCCATGTACATACGCTGCGGAAATTCTATGCAATTTTGCTATGTCTTCACGTATGGTATGGTGGTATTTATACCGTGATGTTTTGGCTGATCAACGTCGACCGGCACCAACATATCTATATAAATCAGTTCTTCTCATAGTTTCGCACAGTCGAAAATATCAGTGTCATCCTCGCAAAAAAGAGAGAGAGAGAGGAAAATACCAGTGTCATGCATGTATATCAAGTGTAAACACCCCGTGGAAACCAGCGTAAAAGTCTGTAATAGTTCCCAAAACAAGGGGAGGGGTATTTATATGGCCAATATTTTAACTCTAGATTTTATTATGAAACAAAGATCATAAATAACTAGAGATGCATAAAGCAACACTAATAGCAAACAACTCGTTGTACTTACATAATAATTAGATTATAACATAGTAGTTTGATCGCACAACCAACTTACTGTCTGGTTTGATGAAAAATAGGAAGCATTGCAGGCTCGATGCAGTACAGAATGCAGATGAAGCAGTGAAGCGAGTTGTCACGCAGATATGCTGCCCATAAACCTTATTGTCGCCCCGTGCAAGTACTCTCTACAGTAATGGTTCAAAGATATCCACTCATCCTCTTTCCCCGTGCACGTTGAGGAGAAAGGATGGCTTGGTTCGACAGCACAACACAGTAAAACAGAGAGGAAAAAAAGAAATGGAAGTGAATTAATTGGTCTCAGGTCTGGACGTTTCCAGATCCTTTTAAGGTCAAGACAATTACTCTCTAGTAACTACATAATAAAGCATATAATGAACCACCGATACCTGCTAATTGAAAAACTAATTAATGGTAATTAAGCAGTGTTTACCAGCTCCTGACTATATCCCTGGTCTACGGCTCCGACCAGTGACCACAATGGTCTTCTGAGTGCTACACTGTGAAGGGATATGGTAGGCTACACTAGTTGATAATTCAAAAATTCTATCATATAAACCAGAAAGCCATACAAGTAAAAGATAATAAATCGTTATTACTAAACGTGCAATGCAGCTGAAGAAGAGTTAGAGTGGCCTGATCCAACATCGAGCATATCGATGTAGTGGTCATAGTCAATTGTCCGACGTACTTGGCACCGATCGTCTCCTCCAGCAACCTATCATGATCTTTGCGTAGGTCGCAGATCATCATCGATCAGCGCAGCATCAATCGCAGCAGCACTACTACGGTATCCACACGTTCAGGGGGGAATACCATACGTAGGTGTGTAGCACCAGCACACACGGGAAGGCCTTCGGAGAGATGACGGTTAGGGTTTTGATAGTGCAACTCTTATGTCCCAACAACCCCGTACACCCCCTCTTAAAGAACCCATAATCCAACCCGTTAAGTGTGCAACCCTGTAGGTTTATACGTAATCGATTATGTCTCGAAAACTCCTTTCCGACTACAAGTCGTTAGCGGTTCCTAGCAGAATATAACAACTCACGAATACATAAAGATAATATTGGACAAACCTTATGCAATATGATCTGCGACCAGGTTCTTATCACTTACGACCAACTTGTATCTCCATACGACTTGTTCACGTTTAGTCATGATCAGTTCGTAACTCCTTACGACCAGTTCGTCGACCAGTTACTGATCATGTTCGACCAGCTTACGATCAGTCTATATCTCCATACAACCAATTTGTATCTGGTCGGACTGAACGACCTACTTACGTATTCTCCTTTTGTCTCATGATATCTGTTTTAACTCCAGGTGAGATATTTGTCATCTACAGATTGTTTAATACTTTCTCGATATAGTGACAAATAACTTTGTGTAGTCGACTATTCAACCACTAGTGGTATGGTCATGTACTTTCTTTATCCAACCACATCAAGGAGCCCAGATATCTCTCCTATTGTGTTAGGAGGGGCAAACCCTACATCCGACCAGTCACGTCCCTCTGCATATTTCATAGCATACCCGAAAGCTACCTTTATAACTACCCGGTTGTGGAGTAGTATTTGGTAACCTCTAAGTATACTATTACACATGTAGAAAACTATGCTGATCTCAAGTCCAATGATCATACATCATTATTACTTGAGACTAACTAATGACATATAAAATTATAACAATCTCAATAGTGTGTCAAGGTAAGTCAATCCAACACCATGTTCCTCTAATATGTGTTCACATTATTGATTCGATATCTCCATATCCATGACCAGTAAAACATGATCATCAATCAATACATGTGTTAGTCGATAAGTCACTAGTAACATCATATAACTTAAAAAGCTTCACCAACAAGTTACATATTTGTTAATATTTATAAATAATAAATCATCCAATGAACATAATAACATTTGTTCTATAACTCATAAACATAGAGGTGATACAATCGTCTATATGATTGCATCTAGAGCATATCACCAACACACTGATCTTCCGACCACACTGGTCTCCAACGACCACACTGGTCTTGTGAGTAGTGTAGTTTGACCAGTATCAAAAAAGAGAGAAATACACGATTAGCAAAAGAAAGGTGGACTAGGTTCACGACACGTTCATGGTAAGTCACAAGTCACACGATTGTCGTGCGAATATATGCACGAGCTTGCGTACGTGCTATGTGTGACTTTAGCTATAGTCCTCCTTATATCACCTTATACCATGTGTTACATGTTTCAAGTGGTGGCAAATGACTCCATCTTATAAAAATTACTTTCCCACCACTTGGCTAGGCAGTATGGGACTAAACCATACATGCTTTTGAATTTAAGAAATAAAAGAGTATTTACACTTATGGGACTAATTCTAACATATTCTACAGATAGATATGAAATTTTTTAACATCAAACTTTATCTCATTTAGAAAATAGGAAAACGACAAACATCGAAAAGAATAGCGTGTAGAATTTGTCTCTTTCATATCTCCTAAGTACGATTGAGTTTGATTTAGAAACTTTACATAAATATAAATATAAAGTACCCTGTCATCTACATCTTCAATTTTTTGGGAGAATTTTAAATTTGTTCTGGAAGTTTTACACTCTATTTAGGATTTTTCATATGATATTTACCCAACATTTCAGTGATCTTACGGACAAAAATTACACCATAAGTCCCAAAGCATGATTTTGTAGTACTAATACATGAAAGAGTCCTGCTATACATACGATGATTTCATCGTCGTACGTGCTACGACACACGTAGTGGTTAGACAGGCGTCGCGCGCAAGGTTGAGGTCAGGCGGAGGCACAGGCGGTCGGCCGAGGCTGGCGCGGCCGGGTGCAGAGGAGAAGGAGGTGGCTCGGCACGAAGGAGGAGGAGGCCGAGTGCGGCGCCGGCACGGAGGAGAGGAGGGGCGGCACAGGAGGAGAAGGAGGCGGTCGATACGGGCGGAGGAGGAGCAGCCAGCACGGAGAAGGTGAGGGGTGGCCAGCGCAGGTGAACGGACGACCGAGACGTCGTAAGCGTCGTACGTACGTGAAGCATTTCCGTACATGAAATTGTCCAAATGCCACAAACGTGTGTCGAGAGCTAATCTTTGCCACAGCCGAATTTAATATGTAACACGATTGATGGGATGTCTTGCAGGTTGCAGCAGGACATGACACCTTAACCAATTATATGTGAAGCTCGGTTCGTCCTCCATTCTTTGCGGAATTTTTTTTTTTTAAAAAAAAAAAAAACTAGGAAGAAAGAACAAATGCTCTCCTGATGCGGCGGTCAAACTAAGAGCAAATAGAGAACAAGGCCATGTATGCTTTCAGAGCATCGGTAACATATCTGCAGTCTTTTGCTTCTTTCACCTTGCAGCTGGGCTGGAGTAAGTCAGAAGCAAACCATACGTACTACAGTCGATGCAACTCAAGTCTGTGTGTGCATCTATGTCTCCTACGTTCATGTTGCTACTGAGTATCTATTTGGCTGCCTTTGGGTGTCTTGTCATACAGGAAAGCTCCTGCGCACTTTGCAAACACATGTCACTTAGTCTTCCCTACAATGGTGCACATTGTTCTGACGGTATCTTGGTTTTAACATCAATAGCATACCATTTGTACTCAGGTTCCATCCAGCAACAAGACGACCTGCATGCTTTAATTGCATGTTATCTGTTCCATACACAAACACACATACATACATATATATATATATATATATATATATATATATATATATATATATATATATATATATATATATATATATATGTATATATATATATATATATATATATATATATATGTATGTATATATATATATATATATATATATATATATATATGTATGTATCTAGTGCTAATGGGTAATTGAGTGCTAAGGTACTAATACCAACTAGGAGCGTTGGATCTAGATTGAACAACCCAGATTTAGGTACTAATCTCACCTCCAATCCACTTATCCTTTTTTCACTAAACCCCCTACTGCCCTTCATTTCACATCTCCTTTCTATTCCCCAACCCATCGCCTTCCCCAACCCAGCCGAACCAACGCCACCGCACCTCCTGGTCCCTGGTGGCGCCCTCCAACGCCACCGTCGAGTGCTCCTTCCCCCTCCGCGAACGCGATCAGGATGCAGCGCCGAAGTGGGGCTTCGGGCCGGAGGCGAAGGGGGGCAAGGGGACCCCGAGGCCGGAGCCGTTGCGGCGAGGTGTTGCGGTGGTGGGCCGAGGGGACCTCGAGGCCGGAGCCGTCGTGGCGAGGGGCCCGAGGCCGGAGGTCTCCAACCACTCCAAGAGAGGATGAGGCATCCGGCACCGGGAGGCGGCGCCGGGATCTGGCGTAGGCACACAGCGTCGGAGGCGGCGGCTCGGCGCGGTAGAAGCCCGGTTCCAACGGTTGGTGGAGAGGCAGAGCACGGGGCGGCGACCCCCTCTCGTGCAGCAGCCGAAGCAAAGGAGGGAGGCGGCGCCGAGCAGAGGACAGCGGCAGATCTGGGCGGAGAGGTGGCGTGGTCGGGATCTTCCGGCGACCTGGAGGCGGCGCAGATCCGGAGCCTACGTGGACGAGATTGAGCCAGGAGAGGGGAGATGGCGACGGGGGCGAGCGCGGGTGTGCGGGCTGCAGTCGGAGGACGAGGTTGCCTCTCTCTGCACCGACGTCAATCACCTCGAGGACCTCCTCTCCTCCGAGAAGTCCAACCATGATGCCCGCACGCTCGCGACGTCCAGGTGCAGGTGGGCGCCATGGGAGCTTCGGCCGGGCAAATCAGCAAGAGGAGAGAAGGAGATGGGGAATAGAAAGGATATGGGTTGGGGAATAGAAAGGAGATGTGAAATGAAGGGGCAGTAGGGGGTTTAGTGAAAAAAGGATAAGTGGATTGGAGGTGAGATTAGTACCTAAATCTGGGTTGTTCAATCTAGATCCAACGCTCCTAGTTGGTATTAGTACCTTAGCACTCAATTACCCATTAGCACTAGATACATCCCTATATATATATATATATATATATATATATATATACCTTGATCAATTAATGAGATTTTTCAGTTTTATCATATCAATGGAGATGTACACAACGATGGGTACAGTACAGTGGGCCAAATTTCGGTCACAGTGGGTTTTGGTAACCGGTATCAAAATTTTACTAGGTTCAGAAGAGCCGGTTTGACCGAAAATCGGAAATTGTTGGCGAATTTCAATCGAAATTTTCAAGTCAAATTTTAAATTGAAAAAATCAGCCGAAAATCGGTTGAAAGTACTTGAAAATATCGTCCAACATTCAAATTTGTCGGAGCCAGTTTGAAAAAACGATTTTCACCGACACAGTGTACCCGGGGACCCACATGTCGTGCACGGAACAGTGTTATCAAGTACATGACCAAAGTACATTTCTACACTTCGCTTGCTTATATATGGCCTTCATTTAGCTCAGCTCAGCTCAAACATAGACTAGCTCTCACTTCCCTCCCCCCAAGCTACTACACCAAAGCACAAATCAATGGAGAGCAGAAGCGCAAGAGATCATGGCCACCTCAACCGGCAGCCGCCATGGAGCTGCTACAGCTTCAGCCTGACCGGCTTCTCGTGGCCGCCGCAAAGGTCGTCGTCGTCCTACACCTGCGGATACTGCAAGAGGGAGTTCAGGTCAGCACAGGCGCTGGGAGGCCACATGAATGTCCACAGGAGGGAGAGGGCCAGGCTGAGGCAGTGCTCACATAACCCTAATCATAGAGCTCCTCTGCCTCACCTCAACTTCTCGCCGCCGCATTGTGACGGCGATGGCGGCGCCACCCCGACGGCCGGGCCGGTCGTCTACAATTTCTTCTCGAATACGACGTCCGCCGCCACGACGAAGGCCTTGGAGGTGAGCTTGGAATTGGGGGTTGGAATGTGTAACGCTGCTGCTGGTGCCATAGAGGAAGACTTGGATCTTGAGCTTAGGCTTGGCTGCTCTTGAGAGTGTGACGCTAACGTGTGTAATCATGCAAGTTGCTATATGGGGAATCAACGGTGGTGTGTGTTGCACTGTTGCTATAGGCTAGAATATTTTCTAGGAATTAGCTATGTTGCTACAACTGCTACCCGTGGTCTGCCTTTGATAGTATGTCTCATGTTAATTTGGAAAAGGATTTGTTCAAGCAGAAGAACACTTCTGACTTGTAGCTTGGTTAGCACTAACTGTCGTGGGATCTAGTAGCATGTAATGTGCAATTAATAGTTCCCATTGGTGCTCTCTCTTTGAGATCGGTGTTTGTTTGTCAGAAAAATTTGAAGTTTATGTTGTTTCCAGTTTAAATAGCTAAGGCCTTTTTTCATCTATGTAACTCCTACATTTCCAACTTAATTAAAATATGAGCATCAAAGCCATGCATGTTTACAGTTGAGCTTACAACACCCAATTATAAAATAAATTCATGCCAAACTAAAACTGGCAGTGGTCTTTGTGGGCTACATATAGCGGCCCATTCTGAAGTAGGTACTGGGCAGAAGAAGCATGTATCTGGGCCATCCGCTTTCACGCTAGTTTTTCGCGCAGTAGATACACCGCAGGCAGGCCTCGTTGCTACAAAGACCATGGATCCCATGCATCCGCGCGTACGTACACGGTACGAGCATGTACGGACGCTTCCGAGTGTGGCACAAAGATCATGCACTGATCGCAGGGGTATGGTTTGTGTAAGCTAGTGATTAGTGCGCTCAACTTTGGAAGAGGCTCTCCCATGTTCGCATGGAACTCCATGTGCATCATCCAACCGTTGGATGTACTTCGAGATTCGTGATGCACTTAAGAAGGGGAGTGGGATTACACACCGGTTTAGCTTTCTCCTTCTCTATCTCTCTCCCACCTCCGGCGAGCCGCCAACATTGCTGAAAACCACACCGTCGAGCCTCGCTAGAAAACCCACAACCACGACGTTGGAACCCCGTCGTCGCACTGCCGGAAACCTCGCACGTGTCATCGAAAACCCCGCGCAGCGCAACCAGAATACATGCAGATTGGAGTGTCCCGTGCCTCACCGCCGATGGATCTGATCGCCACTCATCGCCAGGGAACCATTGTCGGTAAGAGAGGCTCACTCAGAGAGAGAAGGTGACGAGAACGAGACTCTAAACTGGTTTGATGCGGTCCTACGGGTGAGATCCCCGGTAAGCCAATCACGGTGGCGGACCCAACATGGGGCTAAGGGGCAGAGCGCCTCCTACTCCTAGTCGGACCATAGGTTCCCCCTAACACCTCCATCCATCGCCTACCATGCCTTCAAGCTTAGATGTTTTGGAGTACAAGAAGAGCAAAAAATAATAATTTGGGCCACAATTCCCTTATATGGGTTACACAAAGCCAGTGTTGGTTGTTGTTATCCGGAGTCAACTGGCCAAGCCCACTAAACACATCTATCTCACTCTAACTCTGCTCTCTCTTCCCACCAAGCACCGAGTTCCACTTCAATGCCTAACCAATTCCACCATCCCCATTATGGCGAACCCTAGCGACTAGCACCGCGGCCAGCGTACGGGTGTGGGCTTGGGCGTGCTGGGCGGCTCGCGCAGGTATGAGGTGCGACGACAGTCGGGTAGCACTACGTGGCAAAAGCCCGTGTGCAGCGTGGCAACCGACAGAGCAGGTAGGCAACGCTGACAATCGGACAGACATGCAGTTCACGATCGGATAGACGGACGACAACACAGGTAACCGATAGGGTCACCTCTAAATTTAAGTCGTGGGTTCGCCACTAGCCACTTACCTCCGTGACACCCGCACGCCTCTTAAAGCATGATGGACGGCTCAACACGTACACGCGGTTTCACTTTTCCACTCAAATCTTTTCTTTTTCTCTCGTCTCCGGCCCGTTGGTTTCAATAAAAAACACGGTTGAAGTCGATCAGCTACTGAATACCACTAACACATTCCACCTATAAATACCGTTGTTGTGCTGGTTAAGCGACGTGTAGCAGGAGAGCCGGGTCAAATCTCCATTCCTGTAGCATGACTACAAAATATGTCAGCAGCGAACATTTTCTGACGTACGCAGCCTGGATGTAACACAAGTTCGGTGTAACTCGACGGGGTTTTTTCCCCTCTAAATGGCACTATTGGGATATGATTAATAAAAACGACGCTCTCGTCGCCGTAATATAAAAAATAGCACAACGAACACACCAACCGTCGATATATGTCCACGTTCGTGCTCCCTACGCGCGGAGTTCATCTGGACACCTGGCACCCAGCAGCCCCCCTCTGCGCCACCCTAGCCCAGACACCGCCACCTGGCACTTGGCCACACCACCGTAACCCGAACATCCCCTGTCCGAACACCCCTAGCTCGAACTTCTCTCACCCGTCCACTTGGCACGTGGACCCGCCTCTTTCGCCCCTCTCGCCCGGACGTGGCATGTGGCCGCCTCCACTCCCCCCGAGCCCGGCAGCCCCTCTGTCGTGCCATGGTGGCACACTGCTGCCCTAGCAACCAACCATGTACCCTGTCGTGCCCTAGTGGCACGGTATTTGAACCTACCCTTAGGCCGGGTCGCCCAACGACTAGGGCACGAGCGTGTTTTCTTGAAAGCATCTCGTATCTCTTAGATCTTTTCCCCGTCCCATCTATCAACTCCATCACCTCGATGTCTCTGTCCTCATGCATGCGTTATCACAACGCACAGCACGCGGGATTCTCTCCTGTTGCCTCGCGGTTGTGCAAACGCCTTTGTGCGGCTATAAAAACCGACGTCATGTGCTTGCTTTCGCTCTTATTAAGGAATTCATTCTCGTTTTCGCACTCGTCGCTGAGAACATAGAGAATTGAACTCAATTTTTTTTAAGATTACGCGATGAATTAAGTAGTCTTTAGAGCAATGCTTAGGACCATATAAGTACAGTGAGGTCGACATCAAGGCAAGGTAATATTTTTGTTCTATACTTGTGAGGACCCCAGTTTATTTGGCTTGTAATGCTTAACCAACCACCTGACCCTAGCATCACAAATCAAATAAACCAAGCCTCGATATATGTATACTTCCCAGAACTGCAGTATACACACCTCTTCACAAAATTATGCATCAACTCCATTCTAAACATAGAGTCCAAACATCACGATACCAAACAGTAAACAACAAGGTAGAGTTATTATAGCAGAGGGCCGACCGGCCAAATGACAAACAGATAACAAAATAAACAGCGAAAGCAAAAGTGCCATAAGATGGCTATGAACAAAAGCCAATCAGTGTGCCTTAGCCCACAAGGCAACCAACCGGACCGCCAAGCTAGTCGTCCCAGAATCCGCACATCTCACAGAAGTAAGGCCCTTGGGGCTCACCTGCCTCCTCTGCAACAAAAATATTAAGCAAAGCAAATGAGTACAAAAATATACTCGCAAGACTGACGTGTGGACTAGCAGACCTATGCATAACTACATGCAGGCTTATTTGAGTGGAGGTTGTATGGCTCATTTTAGCACAAAGCAATCTTTATTTGTAATAATGTAATACATTTGTAAGCAAGTTGGCAATTCATTTTTATTGTTGAAATAACAGCGACAGAAATAACAGTAAGTAGATGACAATATCCTAGAAGTGACTAACCCATTAGTCACCACGACCATAGCATGAATTACCCATTCATGCTACCCATGTCAAGTTTTAATTTAAAGGTTGTAGTCTAGTTCTTGGAGGGCGTATCCGAGCGTGTCCATAACCTAGGACGAGGCTATTCGAATAGTTTTAACCCTGCAGGGGTGTACCAATGTACCCACACTCCAGACCGCCTTTTTGCCACAAAAGCACACTTTCGAAGGTATACCGGCACAGCTAAGTTCTACGAGATATTTTCAATATTGTGTATTAACTACGAGCCGCTCGTATGGATAGAAATCCATACGCTTACATGGTAAAGTCGAAAAGACAACTACCCACAAAGGGTAAAGCCTTTCGGACAACTACCATGCTCCCAACACCATCCCTCCTGCGACCCCCTGCGACCCGGAGCCAATACACGCCAAAGTACTAAGTCAAGAGAGGTCCCATACTCTCTAGTGTGGTTAGCACACAAAATGTTCAGAACGGTGGCGCAAGTAACTCGGTCCTTAAATGACTCGGGCACCATTCCAGTCACACCCAAAAGCACACCAACATACCGTTGTGTCCAAGTCCAAATCATTTTATTTTCAGTTTTTAGTTTTCACAATTAAACATAGCATAAATACTGAAACACAAAGTTACAATGATTTGTGTGATCAAGGTTACCGACTAAGTCGATAACCGCCAATTTCTACCGATAACTAAGCATGTCTAAGCATCGTGTCTACTAAGTGACAAGAGATCATCCAAAGATCTCCAATCACAGCAAATAACCTAGGCTCAGGTAGTAGAGGAATATCATTTACCTGCAGATTATGCAACTAAAGGGCCCACTAACCATATTTTAACACAAAATAGCAATGCATACATACCAGTTGCAAACAAAATATTAGTTTGAATATAAAAGGGATTAACATGATCAAACTGCTTGCCTGGTTGCTGCTGCTCAATATGTTGCTGAGGCTCACTCTCGATAATACCAGAATCGTCGCAATCTATAGATCGAGCAAAAAGAACGAATAAGAACAAGAAACACCGACAAAAACAAAAATTCAATTTAATCTCATGAGCACAAATTTCACACAGCAGCTAGAGCATGATTTTACAAAATTTTAGAAACAGAGAACATTTTATTTGGAGATATGAAGAATTTTCTAAGGTAGAAATACATAAAAACACCATTTAATTATTTATCAAAATTTTACGAATAGAGACATATCTAAAACCTATTCTGATAAATAGTACATTAAAAATGAAAATTTACAAAATTGGATTCATTCGATTTGGATCAAAAATGAATTAGTTATGAATTTTCTAAGTTTAATTGAATTATCAGTGCAAAAGAAAATCAATTCAGAAATTTTAAAAGCACTGAAACCTTTTTCTACCGGCACTCAGCCGACCCACGGTCACTGACCGGTGGGGCCGAGCGAGAAATAATGACCCGGTCAAACTTGACCCCGCTAGCGCCAACAGTGACGTCGAAGACATATTTTAGGAATACGTCTTTGGCTACCTAAAACATAATCCTAACCTATACACACCGAAAAACACGTTTCCTGAAAGAGAAAACGTATTTTCAAAGTTTACACAAACACTTAATCGGTAAAATGGGCCCACATGTCATGGACTCAAAGGATAGATAAACGACTAGATTAAGATTTCTAAATGCACTTAACTCCGGAGGGGTCCACAAGTCAGTGATATAGCTAAACGGAGATTAACACTAAAGAGGGAGGTTAAACCTAACGCTGTCGGCGGCTCACTGACGTTCACGAGGATGGCGGCGTGGCCGCACAGTGGATCTAGTGAACCAGCGGGTCTCTGGGCTAGTGGGTTATACCTTCAGGTTCACTGAGACCTCGCGAACTCGATGACGGCGACACAGGCCCACGGGGATGCCGACGGCGAGCTGGCGGCGAACGGAGGCGGAGAAGAAGCTATTGCTCCGCGAGAAGGCGCCACGGGCCGATAAGACTCGGAAGGTGCGCGAAGGATCGCCTCGGCTCCGGAGCAACACGCCCAAGATAACGTCGACGGCGAGGTCCGAGGCGGCCGGAATCGCCGCGACAGCGAATCACCGTGCCTGGAGAAGAACCGGACGCACGCCCTCAAAGATGCACCAAAAGCGAAAACGAATCCACCGTAAGTCTCAGTGGAGAAATGCGATCACAAAGGATCAGGTGCTGAGGTTAGAGACTCACCAGAACGCTCCAGAGCGGCTATGGGGTTGAGGCTGCCGGAGGCGGAGACGACGAAGTCGCTCCAGGCGATCCACTGGATACCAATGACCCGGACTGGGCAAAATGGAAGTGGCGTCGAGAGTGGATCACGATGGTGAGGTCGCGGGCTCAAGGGCGGCTCCGACACGGCGGCGCTGCCTTCGCTTCCCTCTCCGACCGAAACAAGAAATCGGGCGGAGAAAGCACGAGAATGGGAGCGAGGAGAAATGGGTGAGCTTAGTGGGTAGATGGACTCCCAGCGATCCTCCAGAGACGGACACACGTCCACGAAGTGGCAGCGACGAGCTGCGTGGCACGCATGCGCGAACGCCAGCGAGCTCCGGTAGGCAGCGGAGACGGCGAGGACGAACCTGACAAGAGGGGCCCACTCGTCAGCGACGGCGACGAAGCGGCGCGAGCCGGAACCAAGTGTGGCGCGATCAGTTGGTTTGACTCGATCAAGACGACGCCGACCGCTAGATCCTAAATGGACGGTCAAGATTCGATGGCATATAAGGACAGTCCGAATAGATCAGGCGCACATGGGCCGTGCGATCTGCATTGGACGGTCGCGAGTGATTGGACTCGGGCGGTGCGGCTAATTGGTGCGGTCGAGCCGAGCGGCGCGGTCGGACTCGAGTCGGGGTTCGAGTCCGAGCCCAATGAATAGTGATTTCAGATTTTGATTTTTAAAAGGCTCAGAGGATTGGGGAATTTTTAGAGGTAGCTCCGAAGCTCCAAAGATTTCGAAATTTTTATGGTAACACCTTTGGACAGAGAACAACCTTGCATAATTTTTCCAGAAATTTTTATGCACTGCATTGTTCCCAAGAAAATTCACAAGCTGCTGCCCTAGGGATTTGACCAGAATTCAAATTGGTTTGACTTGCTCTTTTGAAATAGCAAACAAAATCTAAAAATTGTGAGATTTTGCAGAGAGGTTACTAGGCTGGTCAAGAAAATAGGAAAAATACTTTCAGAGGATGATCACAAGTTTTTGCCTATGTTTTCTCCTTGGAGTCAAGATTTAAGTTATATGTTCTAATTGATTTCAAAAATTTCAAAAGCAACAAATCTAGCAAAAGCTCCAGAAATTCAAACATGCTCAAAAAGTTTTAAATTCTACTCATTTTCACATATTTGAAGTACAAACTTGAGTTCCGGATGTTACAATACTTTAGTTGTAATTATTTCAGTCGTAGTTAATTAGTGGTAATTTAGTAGTAGTAGTTAGTTAGTGGTAATTTACCCGTAGTTTATAAGTGGTAATTAAATTAGTGGTAACGAAGTGATCGTAATTAAATACTCGTAGTTTATTAGTCGTAAATAATTACTCATAAGTAATCTGTGGAAATTAAGTATTAATTGATTTATTAGTCATAATTAATAAATTGTAATTAATTTAATCATAATTTATTAGTGGTAATTACATTAGTGCAAATTAAGTGATCGTAATGACGTAGCTGTAATTAATTTGTTGGTAAGTAATGACTTATAGTTAATTAGTGGTAATTAATTAATCGTAATTAATTACAATTGATTAATGACGCATGTCATGTTGTGGGTGAGGGGGAGCCAGAAGAGCGACGACGGCCACGTGGTGGGAGGAGGCAGGTCCGAACGGCAGATGAACGGTTGAGATTGAATCCGGAGCCAGATACATGGTTGTAGACATGTGTGGGCGCCGTGCGTCCGTGGTGCCATTTTTAACAATAAAGCGAGAACAACGGTTTTGTAAAAAAAGGCCTAACAGTACCATTTAAGCAAAAACTCAATGACTTGCTCAAGAACTCCTTCCAGGGAAAAAAAAAAGGAAACAAATAGGGAAACTAAGACGAAAGAAGCAGCGCGCGCGAACGTACACCCGATCGATCGATTCCTTCCAGCAGGACGCGTGCGCCAAAAAAAAAACATTTCTTCCACGAGAACAACGCTGCCCGTTGCCCGCTCGGCCTGGGGCCCGCGGGACGAGTGCGTGGGGCCCGCGGCGCGGCGGCAGCCAACGCGAGGCGTCCACGGGCACGGCTGCTCGACGGGTGGGGAGGGCCCGCCGCGCGGCTGCTCTTTCTGCCCGCTTTTGCGGTGGGGTGCGACCCCGGGCCAGCTGCGTCTGCGCGCGCCTCTTCCTCCTCGGAGGGTGCCCGCCCGACACCGACTGCAGTCTCGCGATCATGCACGTAGGTTCACACTGGATCCGTATACTCAGGCTGCACTACAGAAATTGCCGTTTGAACAGCGATTTTACAGTCCATGCTGTAGCAAAAACTCTAGAAACAACGAAACATCAACTCTAGCAAAAATACGCTGTAAAATTTTACTGTTTTTTGAGGTGTTTGACGCTTGATATAAGCTTCATTTTAGATGGGACAGTAAAGAGAAAGACCTAATATATGTCATTGTGCTCTTTTGTATTATGCTATTTATTACTAATGCAGAGGATCTCCCGGTTCACGTTAGTCCGTCCAATTCCCTGATTCTCTCTTACCTTTCGACACCAAGTTTCACTTTCTACCTACGGTGTACCGACATATACGTGTGATGCTTTCGCTTAATTTAGCTGGATTTATTTGTTGTTCAAAGGCTTTTTGATCGACACCCAATGGATCAATTCAAACGTACGTGAACATTCCGGGAAGTACGTATGTAACTAAGGTTGTGGGGCCAGGGTAGACAATTCTTGAGAAAGCACGTGGAAAAAAAAAGATTGCACGTGAGAAATGACGTTTTGTCAACAGATTAAGGCTTTGATAAAATCCTTGCTTGTTGGGAAGATGGCACGTGGCCAATGTACATCCAGTCCAATAACGTTGAAGTTTAAGAATCTATTCTGGTATTTATCTAATTTAGAAGTACACACGCTTATGTGTTCAATGCCCTCGCTACATTCCCAGCACGTGTAGAGGGACGCACCCACGGATGTGCCTAGACGGTGTGAGTGTGATATGCGCCCGCCACCTTATACTTAATAAAATATATCCTACTTGCTTAAAAAAAATTAAAGGAAGCACACTAATTTGATCCCTGTCCAGAGTATGTTTATCTGAAAAAAATTAAAAAGAGACTTTTTTATTAGGTTTAATTTGCCTTGAAAAAGAGAGAGACTGGATTAGGATTAGGATGGCCACACAGTTTTTTTATTTAGAGAAGGGCTGTTCTGGTTCAGTTCAGGGGATCCACGTGTCAGTAGGATAAGGCGTCCGGGGTCAAAAAACGGGCACGGTTTGGGCGCCCATCATCCGGAGATTCCAAGCACGATACGTGGCGCCCAGCCGCAAGGGAACAGCGCCGGTGGGGACCACGTGGGGAGGCTTGTGTCCCTCAACTCGCCACGCCGGACACCCCGGTGGGGCCCACATGGCGTGGTAATCCGCGCCTGCAGTGCACTGTTTTCACACAGCTCTGAATCTCCTGTTCATACGGTCCTGGGTAGTGATTTTGTTCTTTTTTCTAATGCTTTTCTTGGAATTATTTTTTAACAAAAAAAATCAAGGCGACATAATGCCTCATGTGGTAATCTCTTTGACATTCACTACCACACGTAGCAGCAACTAAGTTAAGACATACTACGAAGATTCAAGCATTGCGTTCAACTACAATTTTTTTTTTAATGAAAACACAAAGCACTAGTTCCTCTTTGTGGGAGGCGCACAAAGAGAAACGGCACCCCGAGCATTAACCCCCGACCCCTCGTACACAATTGTTAGGTACCACCAACATCTTGGATGGGCTGTGAAGAACTTAAGTACTCAGTGACCTTCTCAGTTCAGCACAGCCACTAGTTAATCTAAAGCACATGTTACATTGTAGCTACCATCCTACTATCGTAGGGATTAATTGAGATCTTCCCTGTCGTAGGAGTAAATGTGGAGGAACTATGGCGCATAACATTAAGAGCAGTCTTCACAGTGATTTTTGATACAGTAATCTGCCACCGGCTGCTACAATGATGTTCGATATGGTAATCTGTCGCAGTTAATATTTTCCACGGTTGTTACAGTATTCTGCAGAATGCTGTCAGAGACGCTGTTCGCATAGTGAACATCCGCATCCACTGTCCTAGCACGCAAAACTATCGGTGTCTGGTAGTGCACCAGGGTACGGCGACAACGACGGACATCGACCTTGCAGACGACGTGGCTATCTATCCTTGGATGCTTTCTTTCTAAAATCTTATGTAGCCCGTCGTTGTTATTAGTTCATGTTCCGTCTAATTAAATATGTGGACTGTAGAGACATTTCCGGGACATAAGGATTTCATTGGAATTTATGCGCTAAGCAAATGCGCATGTGTGAGCTATGCCTCTATGTGTACACATGTGAATAAGCGCAAATTGAAATTATAGACTAAATTTGAAAAGGAGTTATATTTTCAAACCAAGCAGTCAACAAAGGGGACAGCTGCTTGAGCCAACACCAATTGCTTGGCATACGGAGCATACGAAATTTTTGCTTCGTTCAAGTTGGAAATCTGTCCGCAAAATTGAACGTAGTATGTGTTTGTTTTACAAAAATCGTAGTACAGAACTCTAGCCACGTACAACCTTAGCACGTAAGGTACATGGAGGTCTTCACCTGGCCACGAGTGATAGATATATGCACTAGAGAAAGAGCGTTTGCGGGCAGTTGGACCCACCAGAAACTATGTTTCCTCTTATTCGCATCTTAATTCTTCCCGTCTCCTTCATCGTTCCCCTCCTTGTTCGCCACCATCATGCATCCGTCCGTCTTCATGGCGCCCTGGCGAGCAACCTCCCCCCGCCCACCCAGCGAGCTGCTGGTGCCGTCATAACTCATAACTAATGGTCGGTCGCCCTTTATGCAGCCGCCGCCCGCTTCCACCACCTATGGTCGACGATGTACTTGCCACCTCACCACTCTGCTATGACCTAATGTTGTCGTCGTCATCACCACCCATAGTCTCGCGCATCGTCCACCGCCAAATCCCGTGGCCGGTAGCTCATCTTCTCCTTACCATCGCCGTCACCCAGTACCGGTATTACCTATCACCCATATCCTCTTCTCCCTAACCCTAAGTCAACCGCCGCCGCCGCCGCCCATCGTTATTGGAGGAGACAACCCAAGTTCGTCGTTTTCTTGCTGGTTCTGTAGCTTTTATTTTATTTTTGGCATGTGTCCTCCTGTTAGTCGATGGATGTCCGTTCCCTAACAAATTCGTTTATCTATTGCTTTCTAGGGCAATTTTTTGATCCAACACCTAACACACTTATGCCTTTATTGCTAGAGATTTGTTTGATCTAATATGCATATGTTTGCTATGCATATAAGAATACAAAATGGTATTGAGTTGCATGCACCTACCAATTCACCTAAAAGCTTAAATTGATGAGAAAATATAGACAACTTACTTATACTTCAACACTCCTCCTCACATGCACCAACTAATTCATCCAAAAGCTTAAGCTGACGAGGAAAGATGGACAATTCTCTTATACTTCAACAAATAGTACCACTAGCGCTACTATCGCCAGCGGCTGCCTGCTCTCCACGTCATCGTCGCCCGCTTCCACCACTCGCGGCCTTGCCGCTCCGCCACCTCATCTCTGCCCCGCCTCTACCGCCCTACCAACCTAACTATCGTCATCGTTGCCCCATCACTTGCCCCGCCGCTCCTCTTCTCTCCCGCCGCCACCACCCACTCATCGGTATTACCCGCTACTCGGATTTATGGTCGCGATGATCATTGAACCCAAAACCCTAACCCCTAACTCGATCGCTGCTATCTCACATACCGTCACTGTCGTTCGGCCGAGACAACCTAATTTTCGGTTTTGCCGTTTTTCTTTCTTTTACATGTTCCCTTCGGATGGTAAATCCGTGTATCCATTTCTATTCAGGCCAATCTTCCGATCATACTGTGGGAGTTGACACACTTACGGCTTTATTTCTAGATGTTTTGTTTGATCCAATATACTTGTGTTTGGGATGCATACCAGAACCAAAAAAAAAAAGAAGACGAAGTAAATTAACACGCAGCCGCCACGCCGCGCGCGGGAGGAGAGGAGAAGAGATGGCAAGCCAACCTGAACCACGCGCCCCCCGCAGTTCCCCGGACAGGTGTCACCACCTCGCCACGTCGCGCCCCCGTGGGCCCCACTCACAACCCCCACCTCCTGCCATTCCATCCACGCCACGCGACCACAGCACCACCCAAACCCACTTCTTCCTTCCTCCTCGTCTCCTCCCCTTACCCCCTCCCCTTCGGCTCTCTTCTTCCACCTCCCCCTAGCTGCCTAGACACACACACACATACGCGAGTAGCTTTGCATGGGTACCGCTCTGTTGCTTCGAGATTCCTGCGCCTGCTGTTCCTCCTCCAGCTCATGATCGCCCCCGGCGGAGGCGATGGTGATGACTAGCGCCGGCGTCAACATGCCCGGGCCCGGCGGCGACGGCGACCCCGCCGCATCGCAGGGATTCCGCCTGCGCAGGCGCCGACGCTTCGCCCCGCGCCGCCACGTCCCCGCGGCCACCTCGGCCGCCTCCGACGAGGGGTACGTTGCGAGTAGCAGCGGCAGCGGCGCCGGGGAGAAGATGAGCCGGCCGGTGCAGTCCCCGCCCGCGTGCTCGTCCGCGTCCTCGTCTTCGTCGTCGTGGTCCTCCTCGTCGGCCTCGGACGGATCTCCGGACAGGGAGGAGGACACCGCCGCCGTCGTGGCGGCTGCGCAGCTCGCGGCCGCTCCGCTGCCCGAGGAGGCGTCGACGGCGGCTGAGGTGTGGCCGGTGGCGTTCGGGTCCGTGTCGCTGGCGGGGCGGATGCGGGAGATGGAGGACGCCGTCTCGCTCCGCCCCGCCTTCTGCACCTGGGCCGACGGCTCGCCCATGCACCTCTTCGCCGTCTTCGACGGCCACGGCGGCCCGCACGTACGTCAGCGTCTTAATTACATTCCTATCTGCTAATATCGTCTTTATCCGTCAATTAATCCGAGTATTTCATGCTAGAATATTACTTAAGAGGCTACGCAAACAAAAAACATCTGCTGGGTATTTCGTTTATTTGCAGATTTAGTTTTAGCTTCAGTTTCATTCGTACTAAGAACAAAAAGAAAAACAACATTGATTGATTGGAAGAAAAAGCTGCAGCTCCATACCACATTTCACTGCTCTCCACCTGGCAAACCCCAGCACCTTCGAACTCGATCTCGACACGTTTCCCCCCGTCTAATTTTTGTTCCCTCTAGAAAATGATATTATTATTATTATGACTACTATTTACTAGTACGACCTGTGTTGTCGTTGCCTCGCTGGAATTTAATGGTTTCGATCGCACGCATGATTCGTGCAGGTGTCAGCGCTGTGCAGGGAGCAAATGCACGTGATCCTGGCCGAGGAGCTCGCCGCCGTGCAGCCACAGGCGAGCGCCGACGAGGAGGAGCGCGCGTGGCGTGCGGCGCTGTCGCGGTGCTTCGCGCGCGTGGACTCGCTGGCGGCGGTGGCGTGCGCGTGCGGGCGGGCCGCCGACCCGCCGTGCCGGTGCCCGCTGTCGGGGCAGACGGGCGCCATCATCGGGTCGACGGCCGTGGTGGCGCTCCTCGTCCGCGACCGCGTCGTGGTGGCCAACTGCGGCGACTCCCGCGCCGTGCTCTGCCGCGCCGGCGCCGGCCTTCCGCTCTCCTCCGACCACAAGGTACGTACATACCGTATATCACTGTACCGCGTACCAACTACCAAGTACGTTGCTCTTACGTGTCGTCATCTTTGTAGCGTCAGCAACTACGTACTAGGCCTATACTACTCTGAACCACGAAAATTTCCACATTATTATTGTCTTGAAAGGAAAACTTCACGATGGTATATATATAATCTTGAGGAGAAAAGGTGTGAGGAAATGGGACGATGGCGTTGCGTGAGTTTTATGGAACTGTGATGCTTGTGTCGAGTTCATAGCCTTGCTGGCTACTGGGAGCTCGACAGAGAGGGGAAGAAAATCCCAGAAGACCCATGAGTCGATCTTCAGATGTATAACGATCCTTTCAATCTTATGATGTATGGTCATACGTCATTGACGTGAAGTTTATGTAAGCGTCTAAAGTTAAGTTGAAAGATAAGGTGTCCTCGGTAATTTATTTTCGTCGGAGACAGGAGAGCGGAACGCTGTTATTGACATGCAGGGGCAGTTTGGGTAAATAGGTCGGAACTTCCGGGGTGCTTCGGGTTGACTGTCGCTGTCCGGCGCGAGGCCACGTGGTGGCGGGGGCGCGAGATTCTGGGACGTTATCGTTTTCTTGTTTGAGGGGTAGAGGCGATCGCTTTTGCGGAGGCGGACGGACACGTGTTGGTTCCGCGCCGGGCACGTGGGGCGACGCCACTGGTCGGCGGGCGGGGGTGACGAAGCTGCTGTTCGGTGGGGCCCGTGGGGGAGGGTGGAGGGGGTGGTGGGCAGGGCGCCACACGTCTGGCTGCACAGTGATCAGTGGATGCACAGATGAAGCGCCAGTGAACATTGCCTCAAATGTTGCTGCCGTACTGGCTAGTTTTGGACTGCTGCTTGGTGCTTGCTTGCTTGCTAATTATGGTGTGTTCTGTTCTGTTTGATCTTTCTCTCTTTCTGATGGGAGATATGTGGTATTCAAACCGTGCAGCCGGACCGGCCGGACGAGAAGGCGCGGATCGAGGCGGCGGGCGGCCGGGTGGTGTACCTCAACGGGCCGCGCGTGCGTGGGATCCTCGCCATGTCGCGCGCGCTAGGTATGTCCACGTACATGTCCATGATTGTTCCTTCTTCAGCGTTGTTCATGTCATGCATCGAAAATGTGGTCAAAACTGATCTGGAAAATGTTTATGATTCAGTATGTCTCGCACTGTCTATCTCGCTAAGTAGGACACATCTTCCGTTTAGGACCATAAGATATGGGTTCTATCTTTCTAAGTAGGACATATCCTTCGTTCAGGACCATTAGATATGGGTTCTAACCATGCCACTTGTCAAGCTAGTGTTCAGATGATGCAAAATACTAAGAACAAGAAAATGACACTGTCCATTGTGTGCACGTGTTTGGCCGGCCTCTTGCCTTCGCATTCGATTCGAGTTTGATCGCACTGTTGATGGGACTACTAGACCTTGAATTCAAGTACACACTCGTTGTGTCCTTGAAGTATTTGGGGGGAAAGTTTCTTCGAAAGAAGGTTTTTTTTGGGTTCGGTTTGTTGTTATAGTATAGGGTCCAATTCCGAGCTTGTTTATATGATCTTCTTGCTAGGATATCTGTCCGCCTGCAGCCTGTCCCTTCACAAGTTTGTGTTCAATCTGCTTTTCTCTGCTTGTGCTCGCTGACGCATTGTCGTAAACAGGAACGTACAAACTAAAGGGTGGTACAGAGTCATGGCACTTTAGTTTGCCGTGCCATTTGCCTTTTGGCTTTCAACAATGTACCAAAGCTCCTGTGTGAAGCAAGATGGCAAGACGTGTCCTTTTGTTCTTATACAATCATTTTGTTCCCAGCAATGTTGGGGGAATAGAAGTAAACAAAAGTTTTAAAAAGCAAATACTATATCAAAAAGGGTGATTTAGTTCGTCACTTTGCATCTTCTTAGGAAAGGAAACTTTGCATCGTACCATCTCTCTGGCAATTAAGAACTGCCGGGTGATGGAATCCAATTAGTAAACAAAAGTCTACTTAGGCTGTTCCTTTAAACTTTATGCTAAAAAAAGGCCTGTAAGTTTCGTGTCAGCAAGGTTATGAATATGACAATAGCATGGTGTTCTATGAAATTAAAGTTCTTCGACGCTTTTGTAACATGGGAGGATTTGCATGTCCAACCATACATACTTTTCTGTATAGACGCATACAATTAATTATGGATGAAAAAGATTGAAGGAATAGGACCTGATTCTAATGAGCTTCTAGTACATGCTACTTGGCAGTTGTTGAGTAGATAAACAGTCACATCACTGACCCCATGAGTTGTGCCATATTAATTGGCTTATCAATAAAATGACCATATGTACTCTCCACGTCTCACTTAGCATTCGGCATTGCCTGGATGGAGCTGTTTCGATTAGTTAAATTGTCAGATATGACAATGATGAAACATGGAGTGGAACATTAAAGCCAAACGTTCATCTCCGATTCGCCAATAGTGAAAGTGCTATCTCTTTTCATTAGTTCCTCGAACTGACCTTTATAAATAAGTGGGATAGGTTTGATCTCCTCCAGACGCGTATAGTAGCATCATGATTTCTAATATTTTTTCATTGATTAGGAATTAATAATTCTCACAACGATAGGGTCTGCTCGATACGATTCGCCGATTCCTAATCTTTTTCCAGTATCCTTGGTTAATGCAAAATTCTTTTAAAACAAAAAGGTTATTCAATTAATATCAACTCATTAAAGAAAATGGATGGCATGCTTAAGTTAGTGAATATGTTTCATTCATGTATAATGCGTACGCCGTCTGCATGTTTTATCCTATAGGAATTATACTATAGGAATTCGATAGGAATTGAGTTGTTATGGTAAGCTAACATGGTTCGTTATTAAACCATGGATTTGATTCACCAAATCCATCATTATTGTATGCTAGGGATGTTGTCCTGTGTTGTATCCTGAGCTTACCGATAGTGATGTTGCAGTATTCTCCATCCGGGTAGTGCCTGGAGAACTACCAATCAAAATGGTGCACAGATTCTAGCAAATAACTGTACCTTGCCTAGTTGAGTTAGATTAGAAATTTCCTGGTGGTGATATTGAATCCTTCCATATATGAAAGTTGGGCTGGCTCCAATGAAGAATCTAGTCAGACCCACTGATGTCTAAACCGCAAAGGTGTTTTGAGTATAGTACCCTACAATTTTCACAAATACCCAACATGTTCGACAGTGGTGTCACCTCTTAGTGTAATTCCCCTCCCCTGCATGTATAGTTCTTAGTTAGCTGTTACTTTTTCTCTCTTTTTTCTTCTCTGTTCTCCCTCTCAGTTTGTATTGCATTGACAACCATTTAATACAATGGTCATAAGGTAGAGTCTATCTACCTTTCACGTCAAAAAAAAAAACAAATACCCAACATGTTAGGTTACTTTCTTTTCTTTTAAGTTGGTATCTGATTTCATTCCCTCTACTGTCTTGATGCTCCTCCAAATTTGGTCAGTACCTTGATCTGTGTTGGCCTCATGATTTAATTCTCAGTGGTAAGTTAAACCTATGGTTGGCTAAATTTAGATGAAAAGTAAGGTGTACTTGGTACTGATGAAATAAAGCTTTAGATTTCTCGACTTGAATGAAACATGAAAATTGCAAGTAGCGTGGTCACCATGTTAAATTGTGTTTTGACCTACGTCTAGAACGCTAGAGTTTTCTTACTAACAGGGAAACACGTACACAACCGCAGCATTCTTTCGAGCTTTGAAGCATGCTTCTGTCTATTATCAAATGCTGCCTACTACTTTCATGGGATAGTACAGTGCAAATGAATCCTGTTATGACTCTAGATGCAATGGATCTGGCTTCTTTGGAGGGGTGGTGGGATTAGGAACTTTTGAGGGAAGCATATAATCCACCTTAAGGCTATGAAAAGAAGGCAATGTAATTCCTGACTTGGCAGATGTCCTGACTTGGGAGTATGGGACACAGCAAGCAAACTGGAAGTTCATTGTCTCTAAAATGAGTGTTAATTAGTACTTTAGTAGAGTGCTGGTTCGGTCCATAGGGAGGTGTAGGAGGTGCTAAACATCTCCGCTACATCTGACCATCCATCAAATAGGGGCGAAATTGTAATTTCGTTATATTATTATTTCTGGAGAAAAATGGATTAGCCACCCACGTTTATTGGGACGGTTAGCACAGACAAGAAAGTGGAAGCCCTCCGGTAATTGCTCTACCACTAGTCATGGTTAGACCGGCAAGGAGGCAATCCCTGTCGTTGTGTCTGCCTTCCAGTCTTGGCCGTCTGTCTGGTCGCCACTCGGCAGCTGTAAGCTCGGCATTTTGCTCTCCCATGAGGGGTGCCTGCTGCTCCTCTCCAATCACAACCAGACCCAAGCGTCCGCCGCCGCTCTTTCCTTTGATACTCAGTCAAGAACTGCCGTTAATTCGAAGTGGTTAGATTTCGAGTATGGATCTTTGCAGTGTTCGATATTTGTTGATAGTACATAGCGACATATGCAACCAAGGGCGGAGCTGGCCACGAGCAAGCCTCAGGCCGGTCTAGTTGCTTTTGATTCAAAATTGTATTTTTACTGATTTTTTAAAGATTTTTACATGAGCTTTTCATCTTTGGTCTCGGCTATTGCTCTAGAGGCCCGAGGTTCAACCCCGCCCCTATATGCAACTATGCCATTAATCGTTGTTGTGATTGCCACTTCCAATAACTGAAAAAGTCATCAAACTGAAAGAGGAAAGGATCGAACAGTATTGGAGAATAATTGTGGGGCATAGAGATGGCTTAATGAAATTACCTTCCTACCCCTTATTGTGGAGCACCACCCTTCTGCACCGGCAATGCACAAGCAGGTGGTGTTAGACCATCATAGTCGTTGGATTCTTTCTATTGAACTCTTTATATTGAACTGCTGGGAATAAAATGATGTACGGAACCGTGGCTCTAAGTAGTAATGATGTTTATAGTCCAAACAAAACATGCCTAGATATTCTATATCAGCTGTACTGGACTGTACTAATGGGGTGATTGATGATAGTTAATAGCACCTCCAGAACGAGAAGGGGACAGGTGCAGCCTACTATCCGATTATAGTACGTCGAACTATTTATTAGTGTACCTCTCGAAATTGACATTACCTTATTTTGCCAGTAGGTGTACTTGAAAATGATGTGTAGTATTTATCGTACTCATGCCCCATTTTGTTTGTCGTGAAATTAACTAGAATTATTGGAAGTCTTGTTTGCAACCTAGAGTATGTCCCCTCTTTAACAATTTACCTTTAGTAAGTACGCTAACATGTACCGCTGCATCATCATTGATCTAGAAGTGATGGTTCGTTGATGTACATGCGACATTGGTCTTCGCTTCTAAATTTTTTTTATCTGCAGGAGATTAGGTTTTGATAAATGGTTGAGAGCTGTTCTTACAAACATATTTCCGATGGTTTGATTCTGTACAAACATAATCACATAAATTCCCAAATTTGTAATATTCGAAAGTCTTTCATATCTACAGCTGACTCTACTTTTGAACAGGAGACAAGTTCCTAAAGCCTGAAGTGATATGTGAGCCAGAGATCACCATAACCGAAAGGACAGTGGAAGATGATTGCCTGATCCTCGCGAGCGACGGGATGTGGGACGTGATCTCGAATGAGACCGCCTGCGATGTCGCTCGACAATGCCTTGAAGATGGAAGTCCATCTAGAAACCTTGCTGCTGGGAGTGGCAAAGCCGCTTCCAGCAGCACCGGCGCGCCCGCAGCGGTAGGCCAACAGTCAGAGCCTCGCTGCTACCGCGCCGCCGCGCTCCTTGCAAGGCTTGCCCTCGGCAGGGAGAGTTCTGATAACATTAGCGTCGTCGTGATTGATCTGAAAGGGAGGGGGTAGGCAGATCGTGCAAGGAGTCTGGTTGTCAGATCAAAGCAGATTATCAGGTGGTTTCATTTCCTTGCCAGTTTAGCCTTGATAGCTCTGTTTATCATCACAACTACTCTGGTAAGTGCAAGGGAAGATCTGTTTCTCAAAGGTGGTGGTCTAAACTCTGAAATTTTCTTTGTTCTTTCTTTTTTATTTCAAATTTAGCTCTAGTTTTTGGTGCCGAAGAGTCAAGAAAAGAATGGATGCAAGATTGCCATCCATAGAGAGAAAAAGAAAATGCAAGTGTGCAAAATATTATGGCGACATTTATGTACATTATTATTCCCATTTTCTCATTGATGCTTGAGATTCGCACTCAAAATTGTTGTTCGTGGCAGTGTTCGTTGTCATTGTTTCACATCTCCTACTGGTTTACATATATGTTCCCTTCTGTTGTCTACCTCGAGCGGTATGAACTATGAAGCGCGGTATCATAATACGAAACGCTGTGAACGTAATGGTTCTACATTTTGTTTGTCTCAAAGTAACTATTACAAACTGTCTCTTTATGCCTATTTTGGCTGATCCCAGCTCTCAATTTCCAAAGAAAATTCCAGTATTTAACACTTGTGTGCTTGCAGCTCGATTTATGCATCCAGGCTGTTTAATTGATAGCTTTTCCTCTCTTGCAATGAATTTGAACAAACAGAGAGCAATAATACTATCAAAAAGATCATTTCTTTTGGCATTCACCTTGCAATCATATTGGGCATAGTACGTCGAACTATCCGATTATAGTACCTCCAGAACCAGAAGGGGACAGGTGCAGCCTACTATCCGATTATAGTACGTCGAACTATTTATTAGTGTACCTCTCGAAATTGACATTACCTTATTTTGCCATCCATAGAGAAAAAAGAAAATGCAAATGTGCAAAATATCATGGCGACATTTATGTACATTATTATTCCCATTTTCTCATTGAGGATTGAGATTCGCACTCAAAATTGTTGTCCGTGGCAGTGTTCGTTGTCATTGCTTCACATCTCCTACTGGTTTACATAGATGTTCCCTTCTGTTGTCTACCTCGAGCGGTATGAACTATGAAGCGCGGTATCATAATACGGAACGCTGTGAACGTAGTGGTTCTACATTTTGTTTGTCTCAAAGTAACTCTTACAAACTCTCTTTATGCCTATTTTGGCTTATCCCAGCTCTCAATTTCCAAAGAAATTCCAGTATTTAACACTTGTGTGCTTGCAGCTCGATTTATGCATGCAGGCTGTTTAATTGACAGCTTTTCCTCTCTTGCAATGAATTTGAGCAAACAGAAAGCCATAATCCTACCGGGTAAATCGTGGGAGTTTAGGGGCGAGGCCAGACGAACCACGTCGGCAAAAAATTTTTGGCCGCCGAATTTCGCGCGTCGGTCATTCCTTGCCGCCCAATTTCTCGGCCAAACGCGCGCCTGCGCAGGTCGCTTGCTTCCTCCACGTGCCTCGGCGAAACACGCGCATGCGAGCCACGCTTCGCTTCGCTTCGCTGCTCCCTCCACGCGCGGGTCCCACGCGAGCCACGCTTCGCCTCCAAACGCGCGCGCCAAGGCGCGCCGAAGCCTACTAGTACTATCAAAAGGATAATTTCTTTGGGCATTCACCTTGCAATCATATTGGGCATATATATGATAGATGTGCTCATGTGCTGACTCATTTGCAGGTCGGCTGACACCAGAGACTTTCCTTTCCTTTTCTTTTTTTTTCTTTTTTTTTTTGGTTTGACGGGCAGTAGAGAGCCGATCTTACTTGTGTTGATGGCTTCATGGTGTGTAAATTAAAAGCCATATATATATGGATGAATGCATATCTTGGTGATGCAGACACTTTTATATGCTCATTCTGAAGTACATTTGTAGTGCTATCAAGCTAATTTTACCAGAGCTCCTCCTTAAACTTTTTGGTGAGGCTTCGGGGCTGCGCACCAATATGTACAAGAGCTCCTTCTCTCCAATCAGATGCAATGATCAACAGACCCAGCTCGTCAAAGATTATTTGCAATGTAACATCGCTGCTTTTCCTTGCAAATATCTTGGCTTGCCTCTTTCCTTGCGGAAGCCGTCACGTGTGGATTTCCAACCTCTAGTGGATAAGGTCGCTAACCGTCTGCAAGCTTGGCAAGCCGGATTGCTTTCTCAAGGGGGGCGCTTGATTCTTGTTAAGACAGTGTTGTCAGCTATGGCAGTTTATAATTTTATGCCCTGGACCCTCCACGTTCGGTAATAAAAGAAATTGATAAGTTGCGCCGAGCGTTTCTTTGGAAAAGATCGCAGCATGTTTCAGGAGGTAATTGCTTGGTGGCTTGGTCGGTAGTTTGTCGTCCCTTACACCTGGGAGGCCTCGGGGTGCACAACTTAAGTGTGTTAGGGTAGGCCATGCACATCCGCTGGCTATGGCTGCAGAGATCGTGGGATGCTCGTCCATAGGGAAGGTTGCAATTTCAGCCTAACCGAGAGGAGTATGATTTGTTTAAGGCCTCTATCGTGGTCAATGTGGACAACGGTGAGAATGCATTGTTCTGGGAAGACCCCTGGCTGAATGGTTGCTCAATTCAAGGATTCGCGCCGTCCATCGTCCAGATGGTCATTCCTTCGATTAGGAGAAAGCGAACAGTGGTCCAGGCCCTCACCAATGATGATTGGATTTCGGACATCCAGGTCAGCCAGGCGCCCAAGCGGTCGAGGAGGTTATGCAGCTGGGCAATAGGTTGCAACAAATTCGTTTTGCTCCGGAGGAGATCGATCCAGTTTGCTGGCGATGGGACTCCTCAGGTCATTACTCTGCTAAGTTGGCGTATGGGGCTTTCTTCACAGGTTCGACACGGTTTCTGTAACATCCCAATTTTGGGCTTGTGTTTCAAATGTAAGAAAATCAGTAGAAATTAAAACTTTTTCTTACATCATGTATTTCCTGTTGTGCCAAACAATTCTTGTACAAGGGATCATGGAAGTACATTGTCACAAGTCCTTTTGATCCAAATCTTGGCATTCCAAAAACAATCTTGTCAAATCTTATGATCATCTTCTGGAAATATTTTTCCTAAGTCTCTGTGATGGTATGTGACCCTCTGAAAAATTTCACAATTTTTAGAAATTGTTTGAATATTTTTAGAGGCAGACAAACCCTGTTTGACCTGACCAAACATTTAAACAGAACCTTGCAGAATTTTGGGAGATTTATTCACAGTATAAAACCTCTGAAAATTTTACCCAAGGTTAATATCTGAGTTAGCAAGCTTCAGAAAATTTTCATAATTTTTGGAGTTAATTTGCTATCTCAAATAAATCTTTCAAAGTCTCTGCTTTTATTTCAAAGTCGACTTGGTTTTACCGTTACTCGGGTTCGAGTCGGACTCGGGCTCGAGCCAATTGATTCGGTCCATCAACTAACGCACCGAGCCACTCTTTCAAAACGTCGTGAATCCCACCGTTGATCTAAATCGCACGCCCGCGCGCATGAAACCATTCGGACCCTCCGGTTGCAAGTTTGATTGTCGATCGTTAGATTCCCATCCAACCATTGAGATCTCCGAACCCTTCGGACCATCCGTTGCATTTTGAATCTGAGCCGTTGGATTAAGATCCAACGCCCGCGCACTTCTCTCGTGGTAAATGAGAGTTTGCGGCGTGGAGCAATCCGAGTCGTTCGTTTCTAATCGTAGGCTCGTAACCTCCCGCGTGTTTTAACCCTGAGGCGTGGCGTAATCTCTGCCGCTCGTTTTGAATCCTACGGTTGAGAATCGCCCAGCGTCTTTCCTAGTCTTCTTCAACCTCTAGCCGTGCATGAATAGTGGAGGGCATGGCGGTGTCATTTCATGCCTCCTCTCACACTCTAGCCGACATTTAGGGCATGGGAGACCCTCCGAGCCAGCCATACCCTAATGCACCATCCCCAACCTTTTTCCCTTGCGCACGCTCATTGTGCTTTGGGTTTTGCCGCCCGAGAGCTTGTGGTGCAAACCCTAATGCCCTCAAGGCTTTATAAGCACCCTCATTGCTTCCTAGTATCTCTTTAGACCACCACCAAGCCTCACTCACGAGATTGGAGCTTAATACCTCAAAAATGGCAAATCGCCATTGTTGACCCGTGGAGCTCCATCAGTGTTCTTGGTGTTCCAGTGGTCCTCCTTCATGTTTCTTCGCCCTAACCTTATCCCTTTATTATCTTGAACATTTCCCTCACTTAATTTTGGATTTGATTCTCGTGAATTGTCCAATTTGGGGTTTGTTCAAATTCGCCGAAAAGTGAGTATCGTCTTCCTCACTCCGTAAGTGCACCACTTCCTCATCTCTTGCTCTTATAGCTTCGTGGATCATAATGAAGCTATATTCATGCTTGGTATCACTCATGTGGCTCAGGGTGTCATTTTCGGGTTTTCTTCTCCAAGTCCGGCGAGCTTCCACCGTGGTCAAGCTTCTCCGGCCGTCTTTGAAGCCTCTTCTCGCTAAGGTAGCTTCTTATTAGTCCTTAGAAGCTATGGCACCCGCATCCTAGGTCTGCAGCTGAGCTTTTCGCTATTTTCGTGTTTAGCCGTAGGGTTCTCGTTTTCGTTTTCCAGCTAGCCGGCGTTCTAGTCCCTCGCCGCCGGCGAGAATGCCACCATTAGATTCCAGGTGTTATTGCGATTCCATTTTGGTCATTGTCCGCGCCGGATCGAGTCGCCACGACAAGCCGTGGAAGCCGCCGGTTTTTGTCACCGGGAGCGCCGTTGTCGTCATTTTGTTAGGACACGCTAATACCCAATCATTGTTGGTATTAATGGCGTCTTAACTCGCCGACGCCTCATCGACATGTGGGCCCGTAAGCCTAAAAAGAGAAAACCGAAGTCATTAGGGCGGATTTTGGGTTCATTTATTGCCGATCATTGTTAGCATAAATGCGTCCAAATACCTTTTGGGTCACGGCGAGTGGGCCCTCGTCCTCGAATCGCCTGTTCAAAATCTTTAGGACACATTAATTGCTAATCATCACTAATCATTGGTCATTAGTAATTAATTAGTTGTCCTAAAGCCTCTTTAAGTCATCGCTAGGTGGGCCCACGCATCGTGTGCACGTGTGTTAAATCTCGCATGTGTGACTTCGATCCACGACATGCGCCCCACGCGTCAAGACTCCAGTTGCACTTCGATCTTGGACCGCCGTCCATTTCGCGATCCGCGCCCGCATCTTGTATGCATTCGACCATCCGGTTCCTCATCATCCTGGACCGCCCATCTCGTGATCTGTGGTCGAGATCATGTGTGCAATCGGACCTTCCGGTTAGATTTGGGTTTTGAGCCGTTCATCTTTAGATCTGCGGTCGTGGTTCGTCGAGGTAATCGCATCCTCCGCTGCATGTTTCTCGTGAGCCGTTGGATCTTGATCCAACGGTGGGTTTCGTTATGAATCGCGCGCGCGCTGCTTTTCCGCGTGTGGCTCGTTGGATTTCGTGATCGACGCCCACGAGCGCCCACGTCGCTTATTGTCGGTTGGGTTGGTTTTTATTTCGTAAGTAATTATTTATCAACCAAAATTGTATCAAAACTTTAGAAATTCATAACTAATTCTAGATAAGTCCTTTTACATAAAACCAACTGTAATAAATTTGTATTCCACTAAAGTTTAATATAAAAATGCTTTTAGCTATGCTTCGTAGTAGAAAATTGTAATCTTTAATAGCTTGTTTTCGCTATTTTTATATATTCCGAATTGTATTAAAACTTGGAAAATGCATATCTTTTTCGGATATCCAGTAAATTGAATGATTTTAACTTTGATAAATTTGTTATTAACTAAACTTTAATCTAAAAATGGTGATAGGTCTAAATCAAGACTAAAAATATGTTAATGGATTTAACCTTATTCATAGCAATTAAAAATTCATTTAATGTTGTAATAGGCACCAATAATTCCTTGTAAATTCTAAAAATATAAATTTGATGTTAGAAATCCTCTCAGTTATCATACTATAATATGGAATGGGTTTTGCACGAGTTTATATTTCGGAAAGTGCATTATGTTAGTTTTGCATCTTAGAAAATCATAACTAAATCATTTCAACTCCAAATGACCTGAAATTTTATTTGGGTTACCACTATCCCAGTGGGTAGCTACCATAAAAATTTCAGCTTCAAAACCTTCTAGAAAATGTTTTTGCTCACAGTGCTAATTATGGTAGAAAATGTATTTAGGCAATATCTTTGCACCACAAATCCAAATTAGGTTTTTCCAGTTTCTATGTCTAGGTATATTCGTATTCTACCTTATGTATAAATTTCGTCGCATTTGGATAATTGTTGCTTGCTCATTGGTTTATTTGTGGCTTGTCTTATTGGTTGTTCTTGGTTCTTTTGCCTCTCGCTTAGGATTCGACATTTGCGGTAATCCCGAGAGCGACCCTCCACAACAAATTGAGCAACAAAGAAGAAGGCAAGCAGTTTGATCATGTTAATCCCAGATTTTAAGTATTTATGTTGATTACAAATTCTATGTATGCATTGCTACTTTGTTTTAATAGTTGGCCTAGTAGATGCATTTCCTTAGCAAATGATTATCCTCTACTACCATGAGCCTAGGTTACTTGCGTGATTTAGAGTTCGTGGATGGGCTCTTGTCACTTAGTAGTTGCGAATTAATTGCTTAGCCATGCTTAGCTTCGGTAGAAATGGGCGGTTATCGACTTGTCGATAACCTTGATCACACAAAACTGATTATGATTATGATTTCCACCTTGTGCCATGTCTACTTATGAAAACTAAAATCGAAAGCAAAATGATTTAGACTTGGGCACAATGGTATGTTGGTGTGATTTTCTTGTGGATCGAATGGTGCACGAGTCAACAAGGACCGAACATCTTGTTACACTAAACCAAGCATTTTAGCGTGCTAACCACATTAGAGGGTATGGGACCTCTCTTGACTTAGTACTTTGGCGTGTATTGCCTCGGTCGCAGGAGGTCGCAGGAGGGATGGTGTTGGGAGCATTGTAGTGTCCGAAAGACTTCACCCGTGATGGGATTTGTTGTCTTTCACTTGCAATGTAAGCGTATGGTGTTTCTACCCATACGAGCTGCTCGTGGTTGATACACAATATTGGAAAAAGTCTCGTAGGACTTAGCCGTACAAAGATACCTTCTGGAAGTGTGCTTTGTGGCTTAAAGGCGATGGTCCAAGTGTGGGTACATTGGTACACCCTGCAGGGTTAAAACTATTCGAATAGCCTCGTCCTAGATTATGGACACGCTTGGCAAGGTCTTTCAAGAGTTAGACTACAACCTTTTAAACTAAAACTTGATGGGTGGTACGAATCGGGGATTCGTGCTATGTTGTGGTGGCTATTGGGATAGTCACTTCGGTGGTTACTTGTATGTACCTTTACTTCTATCAGTACTTTGATAACAAAACAGATTTGCAAACTTGCTTTTGAAATGTATTACATTATTGCAAATAAAGTTGGCTTCATGCAAAATGAGACATACAACCTCCACCTAAATAAGCTTGCATGTAGTTTATTAATAGGTCTGCTATTCCACACGTCAGTCTTGCGGGTACAAAGACAATCTTTGTACTCAGTTGCTATGCTTAATTGTTTTGTTGCAGAGGAAGAAGGTGAGCCTCGAGGCCTCACTTTTGAAGTGTGTTGTGGTAGCTTATGGGCGACTAGCTTGCGGCCCTGGCCGGTTGCCTTGTGGGTGTATGGCTAACCTGTCGACTTTTGTTCTAGCCATCTTATGGCGCTTTTGCTTCATTGTCATTCTTGTTTATTGTTCTATTTGGCCGGTCGGCTCTCTTTTGTAATAACTTTACTTTATGTATGTCGTTGTTGAACTTAGTGATATATGTTGTATGGAAATGATGTGTAATTTTGTGATGATGTGCATATGCTGCAATTCTGGGAAGCATATGACCATCGAGGCTTAGAATGTTTAATTAGTAACGCTAGAACCATTTGGAGGTTAAGTGTTACTCGTTAAATATTCCGGGTCCTCACAGTTTCCTTGTGCTGAGGCCATTTGGAAAGCTAGGGCGCCTCTAAAATGCAAAGTCTTCATGTGGCTAGCTATTAGGAGGCGGTGTTGGACAGCAGATCGCCTGAGGCGTCGCGGACTGCAAAATCAGAGAGCTTGCGTTTTCTGCAGGCTCCACGAAGAGACCATTGACCATCTTCTGGTTGGTTGTGTGGTAACCGCGCAAGTTTGGACTCGCTTTAGAGTTCAGACTGGCTCTCGGTGCCCGGTGCCTAGCGGTCAACAATCCCTTCAAGACCATTGGTTGGCTGCTCGGCATTCTCAACCAAGGAGGCACAAAAAGGAAATAGATGAGTGTATCATTCTTGTTTCTTGGATGTTTTGGAAGGAGCACAATCAAAGGATCTTCAACAACATGGTCAGTTCTAGTGAGCATATTCTTCAGCTTGCTCTCCAAGAGCATCAACAATGGCGTTTGCCAGTTGCGCTTCGTTGGGTCGCGACCTCGGAGGAGTAGTTGTTTTCTTTGGCTTTTGGCTTTTGTTTTTTCTTGTTTTGTCGGTAGCCTTTTTTCGGCTTCTTCCGACTTAGCCTCTTTCGGTTGCCAGTCGGAAGTTGCTTTCTTTGCTAGTTTCTATTCTGTTGCGATTCTCCGGTTCTTTCTGATTCTTTCCGTCTAATGAAAGATGTGCAAAGTTTTTGCACTTCCTTGAAAAAAAGGTAATTTTACCAACAGAATATATGCTCAGTCGATAGTACAAGAGCTTGATTGCAGATTTTATGATAGTTGAGGCATTGTATATTATTATTTTATACTAATTCATTCTATTATATAGTACATTTTTTAGACATTTATCTAGTGCAATTTGAGCGCATAAAGAAATGGTGAACATGAAAATATCAGTTTTTGTGCAGAAACTTACCTACTAGACTCAGCACTTGGATCTCTTAGGCTTTATCTCGCGGAGGCCCAACAGAAGCTACTGGACGCGCTACATATGCTGACATGGACTAATACATCAATTTATTAAAATGACAAAAATAAATACTTATTAAAAAAATTACATAAATAATACCCTGTCGCCAATTCATATGCCTCCAAATGAGGGGGAGTTTCTGTTGCCAAATGAATTGGCGACGTAGTATTATTCATGTATTTTTTTAAAACGAGCATTTATTTTGTTTTTTTTAATAAAATGATGTATTATTTTTTTAAAAAAATCCTGACATGACATCCATATCTCATTTCCCCATCCTAAAAAAAAAAAATCTAATTTCCCATCGACGCGCATTTCAAAGGAACTTTGCTGCAAGGATGACCCAAGTTGGGATTTTAGTGCTCATTCTCTCACAAATTTCAAAATAACAATATTTTAATGGTTGTTTTTGCCGTGTTCTAGAGTCAATTTATCTAATTTCTTCAAGTTCCTATCATCTCGTCAGTTGCCACTATTTTTTTCATCATTGATTTATTGTTGCCGTCGGGAAATATTTGAATTACACTATAAACATCGTTGGCAATGCGTGACAAAAGTAAATGATTATAATAACTATCACCCGTTCACAAAATAACCATGGGAAATGGTAAATGATCTTCTAGTCTTCAGAGAATCACACATTTGCATTCATCCTGCTGCAAGGATTAACAGAGATTACACCAACCACCCATATATAAACAGTTGGAGCAGCCCGTGTGGTGGTGGTATTGAGGGTGTTTGTTCCCACACACTTGGGTTCGATCCCTAGAGGATCGGTGTGATCGGTCTTATTTAATCAGAGTATATATACACTTGTGTCTTTCGTCAGTGATAAAGCAATTAACTGCGTTTTGTGAGGCCCTAAAGCCTCCGTAAAAATTCTAGCATCCCACGTTGCTGATTGGAAATGGGTAAAATATCTGCTGATTGGAAATGGGTAAAATATCTAAATTACTCTTAATGTGACACCCCGCAGCTAGCACCCCACGGAATGTAAGGTTTAGTGCAGGAAAAGGGCGGGGAATCAGAATATTTTGCCTCCAGCTAGCCATAGCGCCATTATTTCCACCGGACGACGGTTCCGCGATCGCAACGCTGGCTGTACCAGGCGGCGATCATCCAAGAAGCACTACTCGCGTGTGTCGTGCTGCAGCGGCGGCGACCAGGGCCAGGTGGTCGTCGTCGACCGCCGCGGCATGCTCCTCAGCCTGACGGGCTCGTCGTCGGCCTCAGTTGGATTGACGGTGATCCCTCAGGTGATCTTGGGCGAGCTGTACAAGTAAGACAAGGACGTCAAGACGTGCCACCCTATGGATCACCACGTCCTTATGGAGGGTGTAAAGGTCATGCATAGGGTGGGTCAAGGTGTGCCAAATCGGCAAGGACGTGTGAACCTGTGGTGATCGCCGATAGCAAGATAACTTGGGTGAAAATGAATTCTGAACGACATGTCGATGCGAAGCAATATCGAATCAAAACAATTCTCAGATAGACGTAACCGATGAAGATCAACACATCGATGCGAATCAATATCGTTCGACATCAAATTATGGAGAGTAGACTGGATCCGTTAGCTAAAACTAGAGACTACTCCCCTAAAGTAGATGAAAAAATAAAGGTACATAAATTTTGGGTGGTCTAGCACGATCTTGTACGGAGCCCCAGGTCCCTGTTTATAGCCTGGGAGTGGTAGCTGATCCGGACCGGCGATCTTCTTGGCGTTCACGTCACGAGATTCAGCTTCCTTTCCAATCTGCATGTAACCCATTCTGACTTGTTTTCTTGTTGCATGGCAATTGACTTTAGTAATCAAAGCGTCTGCATTCTGGAATCGGCTTGGCTTCTGATCTTGGCCCACGAAAACGCAATCTTCCAGTCAGTTTGGCTTCCATCTTTTACATGCATACGTGTTGGCCTAGGACGCTAGCAAATCTTCTTGTATGCACATGCGCATGCGTATGAAGAGATTTCACAACTTGATTCGAGATTTGAGATTGCTTATCATAAGCTTTCAAGGTGACAAGCAAATTTGATGAACTTCTTGTTGTCCAAAAGTACTCAATTGAGTTTCTTTAAAACAAACCACAAAAAAAAAAAAAACAGATTTAGTAGCCTTTTGTGGACTTTGAGTTCGTTAAGGTCGATTCAACCATAGCTTCTTCTCTCCCCAGAATATATCCAATCTTGTATCGTTAGGAGTCTACATAAACTTGACATGCCAATTAAACAAACTAATCTTCTTTCAATTCTTAACGACCAGAGCACCACGCGCGCGATCAAACACACAAGACCAAACCCAACCTTCCGATCCCAAGAACCCGATGGCCGTAGCCGACGGGCACAGCGGCGGCCATCCCGTGCGTGACCCTCAACACGGGCCACGCGATGCCGGTGCCGGGCTTCGGCACGGGCTCGTCGCGCACGCCGGACGACCTGCCGGCCACCATCCTCCACGCCGTCCGCCTCGGCTACCGCGACCTGGACACCGCGTCGTTCTACGGCACGGAGAGCGCGGTCGGCGCCGCCATTGCGGACGCCGTCCGCCTCGGCGCCGTGGCCTCCCGCGCCGACCTCTTCGTGACCTCTAAGCTCTGGATCCCCCACGCACCCGGCCCGCGTCGTCCCCGCGCTCCGGGAGTCGCTCGCCCGCCTCGGCCTCGACTACCTCGACCTCTTCCTCGTCCACTGGCCCGTCGCCGCCGCCAAGAAGGACCCCGCCGGCGCCCTCTCGATGGGAGACCTCGTGCCGTTCGACATGGAGGGCGTCTGGCGCGCCATGGAGGAGTGCCACCGCCTGGGCCTCGCGAGGTCCATTGGCGTCAGCAACTTCTCCGCGGCCAAGATGTCCAGGCTGCTCTCCTTCGCCGCCGTGCCGCCGGCAGTGAACCAGGTCGAGATGAACGTGGGGTGGCGGCAGGAGAAGGTGCGGGAGGTGTGCGCCGTGGGCGGCGTCGTCGTCACCGCGTTCTCGCCGCTCGGGGCGTACGGCACCGCATGGGGCTCCAACGCCGTCATGGAGAGCGGTGTGCTGCACGACGTCGCCGCAAGGAAAGGCAAGACGGTTGGTCAGGTAAACCAAAGAAAAATGAAATGAATCAGACATTTTTTTTTCATTTTATTAACGCTTTCTAGCTCTGTTTATATTTGGCAGTTAAACTTTTTTAACTTTAACTACTAATATATATAAAAAAAACTATTTACATTAGTAATGCGACAATGAGATCATTAGATTAGTCACAAAAAATATTTTCATAATATAGTAAATTTATATTTTTTATGAACACATTTATTTTAAAAAACTAGTAGTCAAAGTTGCATGTTGACCGTGTCAATGTCCAAAATATTGTATAGTAAGGATTGTTTGGTTTGCTACTTTTGCAAACTAAGCCGTTTTGTTTCTAATTCGGGAGATTATCATTGACATACTCTTGAGAGGGTAATACGTTATCTAAAGGGTACTATGAGCTATAATATTCACTATACCGGGTACCCCATAATACTAGAGGGTTATAGCGATTCAAACTGGATATCTGATGCTGATGAGATTAAGGCCACAAGTGGATATATCTTTATTTTTTGAGGTGTCGCTGTTTCATGGAAGTTTTGCAAGCAGACCATCTTAAGGAGGTCAACAATAGAAGCAGAACTCACAGCATTAGATACTGCCACTGTTGAAGTCGAATGGCTTTGTGAGCTCTTGATGGATTTGCCGGTGGTTGAAAAAATGGTACCAGCTATTCTGATAAACTGTGACAATCAGACCGTGATCGTCAGAGTGAACAGTTCTAAGGATAATATGAAGGCATCAAGACATGTGAAGAGAAGACTGAAGTCTGTCAAAAAATTGAGAAACTCCGGAGCAATAGATTTGGATTATATCCAAACAGCTAAAAATCTGACAGATCCCTTCACTAAGGGTTTATCATGGAATGTGATAGACAATGAATCGAGAGAGATGGGTTTGAGACCCATGTGAGTTATACCATAGCGGTAACCCATCCTATGTGATCGGAGATCCCGTGAAGTAGGATTGACGAAACAAGCTATTGGTTAACTGGAAGGAGAGTACATTTATAGACCAACTCCATTGAAGATGCAATTCTCTCCTAAATCTGTATGGCAGGTTAATTTTTATTTTAATGTGTTCTGTGGCTTATTTAAGCAAAGATGCTGTCCTACAGAGTAGTCTTGAAAGAACACACCTACATGAGCCTGACTGCTAGTCACAGTCTATAAGATAGGGTAATCTCTAGGAAGATCATGAATAGGCTAAGAGTATGACTTATATGCTCTAACCCACGGGGATGCATGGAAACCTAGTATCAGTTGAGGACTTAAACGAAACTTATTCACACAAAACTGCCAATTCAAAGTTTAGTCCATTGTGCAGTTGTAGATAAGTGTAGCTTCTGTTCTAGGTGGATGTTCAACCTTAACCGGTCTCCATCGAAATGCTGGTATATCAAAATAATATTGTGGATCAAGGCATTTGACATGTGCTCTTGGGATTTGGTGGGGGATTGTTGGAATTAATACAGGCTAGGCTCAATTTTAATTCTAATTAATTCTTAGAAAATCTCAAAGGCCTATGTGCACGTGCTAAAACTGTTTAGTCCCACATAAAGAGTTAAAAGGGAGTTACATCATCTTAAAATGTGGAACATGGTAGCCCTCCTTGTGCAATTAGAGAGAGCCAATACACGTGCGCTCGCTCGCTTGCCTCGCCGAGCCGAGCCGAGTCGTGCGGTGCATGTGCGTGTGCGCGCAGACGTGTCAAGTGTGGGCGCGTTTTCCTTTATCTATTCGAAAATTGAAATACACCGACTCGTAGTAAATGGCATTAACGAACGGCTGGTAGTAACGGTTCAGTTATTAGTGAGTAATGGCTGCGGTTAATACTGGTTGATGGCGAATCAATGGCGACCGTTTCCTTGACGAATTAAAAGCCTCTGGCCTCTTTGTTTTTTGGTTATTTATTTTCTGAAAAATAGAGAATTGGCTCCCTTTTTTTCCTCTCCGCTTTATGAAAGACGAAGACAGAATCCTACTATTTTGTTGCTGTCTCTGGCGATCTCCACCCCGGCGAGGCGCGTGTACGATCGCACCGGGAGAGCAGGCCTCCAGAACCCCTGTCCTTAAAGGCTTGCACGAGCGAGGGCGAATAAGGTTTTTGAAGAGCATTCGTGTGACTGCTCACTGCTTCCTCTTCATCCGATTCTCTACTACGTCTACATCAATTATACGACTACTACCACTATGTCCACTACGCCATGATGAACGACGACCTCACCAAGACTCCTGCTGCTGCTCCTTCTACTAGATCTGGGTACGGCTATTTCGCACTTGTTGTTTGGTTAGTTTTATTATCTGTTGTTGTTTTGAACACTGAGATAGGTATATTAGTTTATGTGTTTTTAGAAATTTATATGTCTATAGTGTTCTTATTTATCTATTTTATGAAAATAGCTAAAATAATTTCTACTATGTTACGCTACTCTAACGTCACGGCGGCTAATCTTCTCTGCTTTACGCGTCTGAACCTGTTGCATGGATCCATCAGCCGGAGGTGAGGCAGGTGAGACTTTTGGACCCCTAGTGCTCTAGTAGCCCCACGCATGTGTGTGCGGATGTAATTCCCTCGGGGTCCTTCATTTTTTTACTTTTAAAGTCAACGAGATATTTCTTTCGGCACTAAATTATCTTATAATATATTCGAAAATAGTTGCCCAAGTACAACATTATGAAAGTATTTTTCATTAAAAAAAATCACTCATATCAATTTCATATATCTAAACCAAATGTTTTTCTTTCTTTCTTTCTTCTTATCTGCATGTGTTGTCATGTATCACATTGGACATTGCGGTGCTTCCTGTCCACACGACTTCTTTTCTGCCAGTCAGAACTGTGGGCCGAGTTGGGCCGACCTGGACGCTCAGCTCACGTTGAAGCTGCCATTTAGACTTTATGGGCCAATCTTGACCTGTCGGCCTATGATCAGGGTGGGCTATCGCAGTTAGTAGAAAAGAAAAAAGTGGGCTAGGACACCCCCACACAGTGCATTTTACACGGTAAAACACATGAGCCGTTGAGCCATAGCACCGATGAGACCGATCTGATGAGGATGGGGAGTGGCATCAAGCTGTGCGTTCTTCTTCCAAAAGAACAATTCTTTTTGCATTCATCGATTCAAAAGACTTGATCCTGATATGTTGTTCTTCTGGTGTGTAGAATATATAAGTTGGGTACTTCATCTTTGTGTTATTAATCATAAGTACGTTATGTCGATGATGATCGGAACACAGAATTCCTTATCGAATTTACATGTAAAAGTAATGTGAGAACACTGTTAAATGAAAACCATATATTGCTGTGGATACACTAAGTGTTTGTACGAGAATATAAAGGATGCTACAGAATGAACGTAACTGAATAAGTAAAATGCTATAAAAACTTATCTATGTTACAAAGAACGTGGACTACTGTCTTTATAGTATTTAAAGGGGTGACAGTTAATACCGCTAAAGATATCTTTAATCTTCACACACGTTCCTCAGGAGAGTCTTAAACCGTCGCGTCCGTTGGTCAACTGTCATAAGTCGTCAAATGCGTCAAAAGTCGCCTTCCCGTCAATCACATGGGTAATTGTTGGTGTCTCCTGACCAGTTTGTTGATCGGGGATTATCCAAAATCGTATAGCTGGTCAGACAATATCCATAGCTGGTCGTTCATAACATAAATTGGTTGTCGACGAGTTTGACCGTAATAAAGGGAATTAAACCTCCTTTATAAATTGGTTGCATGTTTATAAGCGTAATATAATGAGCCTACATTGAGTAAGTATTCTTTGATAGGAACTCCGACTTTCACCCAAAAAAATTGATCTAGTCAAGAATCTTCGTCACATTAGTGTAGAATATAATAATTGCATTAGCGTGGCCATTAATCCTTCTGATGCTCCTCTGCAATCCAAGTGAATGAATCCAGGTCTGCCCAGGCAAGAAAAGGAGACCCTATCCTTGCTCTGCAAATTGGTTTCATCTTCGATGTGAGTTTCAGGTCCGACAATGAAAGGAGAAAGAAAAAAGGGTATGACCATTTCAAAGGTCAAAATGTGTGGTTGGTTGGGCACGATGCGCCTGCATGGCTTCGCACATGCGTTGAGTTTGACTCGCATATTGCTGAGGGGCAAATACTGTCGTGCAGGCATGTTTTTGTTTTGTGCAAGCTAAAATTTGGTTGTATCTAGTGCACACAGGTACAAGATTTCCTTGTTTAGTTCATGAAGTTGTTCGCAATTTCTTATTCCATGCCGTAGCGGCTATCGCATCGTAGTACGAAAAACGAATAAGTCCATTTGACCCTCTTGAACTATTGTGTTTGTCTAAAATTTAACTATTAAATACAAAATCAGGTAACCAACACCTCTCAACTATCAATATCACTCACTTGTCACACTTAGACTGGTTTCATCAGTGGTTTTCACCACGTTGACGATCATGTCACTAGGTTTCAGTTGATGTGGCAACCCAATCAATTGGATAAGCAAATAAATTAAAAAAACAAGATGGGACCCACTCGTCAGCCTGATATCTCCAATTCATCTTCTTCCCTGTCTTCTCTCCTTCTCTCCTATCGTCCTGTGGCATCGTGGTGCAAGCGAGGTGAAGCGGGGTGAAGTGGAAGGGGAGGTAGATAGAGAGGGCAAAGGCGTGGAGGCGATTGCGGGTGCAGAGGAGTGTGTCACGATCACCCCGACGCCAGTGATGTAGACCTCGAGTAGGCCCAGAGCCGGGTCGACGATCAGTGATGGCCCAGACGACTGGCGGCCACTGTATGTCGAGGTCGAGGATGTGGACGCAACGTGCACCCTCAACGGCCTCGAGGATGGCCTGTTGTGCCATGCTGTCAGATCCGAGGAGTGGTGCCCTAGCTGAAGTGAAACGGGTAGGCCACGTTAGGTGGTAATTCAAAAATCTATCAAGTAAACTAGTGTCGGATCCGGATTTCGTAAATCCAGAATCCTCTGTGAAAATACTACGCTATTCCCTGGATTAGTAGATAGCGCTCACAGGATACATTGCTGAATCATTTCATACATCGCGTAGACCGAACTATTCATTAATACATGCATCAGAGTTCAAATAGACCACGTCGGGTCGAGTTTACAATAGGGCCGACCAGGCCAAATGAGTTCATTACAAAATATCGAGTACGATAGCGGAAGCAAAAGGGTAGAGCAAGTCTCTCTACAGGCAAGCGACTGGGGTATCCTGTGTACGATCGATATTAACCAATGCATGGGTAATATAGGTTGTACGCAAGTACCGACGGAGCCAACTAGACTGAGGCGAGACCCAGACTAAAGAACCATGCTACTCTTCCTCATTTCCTTACTCCTCGGCGTCCGGGTCCTCGTAGTAGGTGTAGTCACCATGATCCACGGGTTCTGAGGGTTGGGGGAAAGAGCGAGGATGAGCACAACTTCCGTGCTCGCGAGCCAACACACAATATGCAATAATATACATGCAAGGCTTAACAAGGATGGCTCGAGTTCTTTTATTTGCTCAAAGCAACCTTTTTAAATACCAATATTAGAAAGTCCTATCACTTAGCATTTTAACCAAATTGTATTTTTGTTAAAGAGATTACTTGTGCAATATTTATAACAGTAGAGGCTACCTCCACCTCATGCTTATTTTCGATGGTGATTACATCCACCTATTAACATCACTGGGTACGACTACCTAGGAAAAACCAAAACCAGGGTCACAGCGACCCATCACATTTCATCCCACCCACAAAGGTTTTATAAATAGAACTAACTCATGTAAGTTCCTATGTCCACCCTTGACCGTGGGCACGGCTATTCGAACAGTTTATTACACTCTGCAGAGGTTGTACACTTTACCCACAAGAGACAATCATCTTGACATGTACACATGTTTCTGTAGACATGTGAGTCAAGGGGATATCATCACAAGGCCTTTACAATGCATCCACCAGCATTTGTTACACCCGCTAAGGTTTCACCTGAGAAGGGTTACGCTCACATAGACCCGTCAACCCTTTCCTGCACTTCTTGCGCCACACACCTACGCCACATAGACCCGTCGGGCCAGACACCCCAACCCATAACCACAAAGGCTTATGACGTAGCGGGTCATCTGCCTGGTGCAACTCATACTAACAGATACGAATTATTTGGCCAGGTCGACACCATTATAGATATGTGGTTGTACTGTTTTACATTGGGAGGTCGTCACAGGATTAAGTCCTTAGCGGCCATCTGAGCGGTTCATACCACATACCATCCACAAACCAACATTCCTTGGGCTGCATTAACACCCACCAACATACCATCCATCATACCATCCGCCCAGATGTGATAAGTAATGCTTAAGGTTTTTGAGAGGTAGGAAAAATACCTCAACACAACCATCTCAGTCATTTACATCCAATGACTGCCCAAAAACCATGTTCATTTTTAAAAGATGATGAATGGGGTAGATAATACCCCGATACTTAAGCAAGGCTAGCATGGCGCTTAAGTATAGCCTATAACTAGTATAGTTACCATATAATTACTAGGGTGACAAGGATTTAAAGCAATTCAATTATCAAGGGGTGGTGTAATAATATTTAAACATCAAATTAGCATTTAACTACCTTAGGGTTTTTAACATATATTTGCATAAGAAAATTAAAGCATGCAATTTGATATTTTAAAAGAACATAATTTGCATAAAATGTAGGTTCAATATGATCAAAGTGTTGACTCGTCTGGGTCTAGTGCTAGGTGATCTGGATACTCCTGAGCTTGATCGAAGTAGAGGTCTCCTGCTTCTCCGAACTCTACGCGAACGATCGTACCGGAAAAGAGACAAGCGAGCAAACAAAACAAATAAGTGAAAATAATCATCAAATGAACGCCAAAATGAACCAAACTAGCACCAACAACAAGAAATTGATTTTAGAAATTTTTAGAAACAAACTTCATAATTTTCGGAGTTGAAATGAGGGAGAAAGGGATTTTAAAGTCTTTCTTTTGAATTAAAATAGAAAAAGAAAAAGAAAAGAAATAAAAAAAGGCTGGCGGCGGCCCACGACTTTTAGCGTTTCGGGCTGGCGCGAAATGGGCCAAGGCATGCACGCGCGGCCGGTAGGGCCCGGCGGCCGAAGGAAAGAAAAAGGGGGGGTGGTCTCTTAGCCCCGACCTCACTAGGGCGCGAGAGGGGAGATGAGAGGGGGGGCGACGGCGCACGTGAAGAAGAAGGGGCTCAGGGGCGCGGCAATGAGTGGAAGCGGCGAGGCGGTGGCGGCGCACGGGGAGAAGAAGGGCTCCCAGGGCACGCGGCGGCAGGCTTCCGAAGGTGAGCCCCTTGGACTCCTTTGCTCGGTTTTCTTGCTCAGGGAGGAAAGGGATGAGTGAGGGGGGGTGTTCAGCTGGAGGGGGGAGGCTCAGTGATTCGGCTTCTTGGTGACAGGAGCAGGGGCAAGGGGAGCTCGGTGCTTCTTATAGCCGAGGGGGGGGGCTTTGGAGTCGGGGAGGGAGGGGTGGCCGTTGACATTGGGGGCGGCGCAAGAGCCGATGTGGAAAGAGGAAGGACGGACGAGGGGGCACGGCTGTCGGGCGACTGACGCGGCAATGGGGCTTGGCCGGAAAGCCGGGATGATTGGGTGCAGGCGGCGCGGCCGGCGGAAACAAGGGAACGGGGGAAAACGACGCGTCGGTGAAAGTATCTAGGCCCCTAAAATCGTGTTTTGGTAATTAATGATTATATGTGATTATAAGACTAATGTGTTTATTGAATAGTTACAAGGTTAAGACCTCTTGGTGGGTTCAAGGATAAAAGCATGCGTGGTAAATAAAGATTTACTTGATTGAAGACAAGTATAAGTAGACAAGGATCTTTTGTATTTTACCTGGTCTTAGAAGAAAAGGTTGGAAGACCGGATTTTAGGATAAACGTCGACTATTAAGAGGGATCATGACTAGTACCTTGAATACATGATCTTGTGCAATATGGATCAATTTAGGATCATGCATACATCCGGTTTTGTTTTCCAAAGCCTTTGAGATGAGTGTCAAAAATCGGTCATACCGTCGTCTCTCGGCGTTGTATCGTTTGGTGCAGATGACCGCATGTTACTTGGCGGTTCTACCGATTTATGAACTCCTCACCAACCAGCGCTAATGCGTATAACCGACTCTCGAGCGGTACTACCGCATTGCGGTCGTTCCGCTTTTTAGTTGACGGTTGTATAAAACGAGAACCGCTGCATTTCGACTTAGAGCTCTGGGAAAATCGGGCCGCACCGATATTGAAAAGCGGTCGACCGATCGCGGTCGTTCGCTTTTTAGTTGACGGTTGTATAAAACCGTAACCGTTGCATTTCGACTTAGAGCTCTCTCGGAAAATCGGTCGCACCGATATTGAAAGCGGCCGCACCGATCCGCGGTCGCCCGATTCTTGTATGGCGTACGCTTTTTACAGAGCATGTCATCTCGGTTTTCTCGAAAACCCTTAGTTCGGCCGCATCGCCTCCGCGCGCGGTATGACCGAGGTTGCTGCATCGCAAGTTGGTTGGCGGTCGTATCGCAGGGTTGTTCAACGGCTATGTCGAGCCTTTTAATGCCTCTGTTCTAGCCGTTATCGTACTCGATCTTGGGTGCGGTCAGATCACACATTAGTTGGCCATACCGTATTTCGATGTTTTTTCGGTATGACTCTCCAACGGTCGTTTTTGTTGGTGGGTGGTATAAATACCCCCAACCGCACAAGGCGTATAGCTAGACCACATTTAACATCCTTAGAGCCTTGTGCATTCATTCAACTCCTCAAATTCATTTGTTCACTCTTTGAGAGGTTGTTGAGCTCATTCAAAGTGCATTCATCATTCTAGTTGATCCTATTGCACTTGAGTGTCGCTGCGAAGATCTTGGTTTGTTACTCTTGGAGTTTTGCCGAACTCCTAGACGGCTTGGCGGTGATTGCACGGTGATCTCTTCAAGAAGATTGTGAAGAGGCCCGGTGCCCATATTGTGAGTGGTTTGGTGTTCACCATCTCCGGAGTGGAGGAAGAACAACCAATAGTGATCGAGGAAAGGCTTAATACGTGGAGCCGGCTTGATTGGTTCAAGCTCCCTAAACGTGGACTAGTGAAGACCGGCAAGTCTTCGATACCACGGGAAAACATCATTGTCTCATTGTGGTTATTCCTAGTCTTTACTCTTCCGCATTTGTATTTCTAGCTTGATCTTTGTGCTTGTATTGCTTAGCTAGAAGTATAATTTGTTTAGACTAAGTTATTAATTAGCTTCTCTCGTTAATTTGTTTAAAAGTTTAAAAACCTCCTATTCACCCCCCTCTAGTCGGTTATCCTTGATCCTACAATGCAAGGCAAGACGAAGATCGAGGCAGTGATGGCACAGAGACCGGGGAGAGGGAGAGAACCGGGGAGGAAGGCGACGGGGAGAGGGCACGGTTGCCGGGGTGCTAACACGGCCGGCGGGGGCGGAGGAGCGGGGTATGGCGAGGGCGAGGGTACCAGGGCCAGGGAGGTAAGGGAGGAGAAAGGCTAGGGTGGATTTGGGGGTTTGAAATCTAAGTTTTTGAAGTTTTGAGACTTTGAACAATTTGAACTTCGGAAATCACCTTGCCAAATGAAATTTGGATGTTACAACTAGGAAGCCATGCAAGCAAGAGATTATAAATCGTTACCATTAGACGCGCAGTGCAGCGGAAGAATAGTTAGAGTAGTCTGATCCAACATCGAGCGCGTCGATGTAGTGGTCGTAATCGATCTTTCAACGTCCTCGGCAGCGATCGTCTCTTCCAACAACCTATGACATTCGTTGCGTAGGTTGTGGATCGTCCTCGATTAACACAGCAGTGACCACATCAACGTCTCTACCGTATCCATATGGCGTACGGCGTTCCATCCTTGAACGTGTTGCTAATCTTCATGAGTACCGTGAAAAATTGGGCTAACAAACAACATCCATCTACTTTGCTACTTGGATCGTTATCAAAACCTGTGCTAGTAATTGTGTACATGCAGTTGAATCGTCAAGCATAAAGAACACAAGGCATGCACACTAGTTATATCAATCACTTGCAGGATATGCATAGGTACGATGTGACTTAGCTCAACTATTTTTGCATCACACGATCTGTCGAGCGAACATGCTCGAATGGCATTTTGTTAGTCGGTGACCATCTTTAATTAGTTTTTCAAAAACCTACGCATGAAATACTGAAGGGATGTTTAGTTGGTGTCATGTTCTAATAGGTTTTCTACATACATCGTATATGCATGTGAAGGAGATTAGGACGACAAGATATTAAGTTGCAGCTAGCCTAGAGATTTATTTAATGGTAGATACCAGATAGAGAGTTCGTACTTGTATGTTCGGTTTCTATGTATATCCATCTGTGTCTCTATGGTCAGTGGGCCAGTATAATAGGGGATAGAGTTGGAAATGTAAAAGGACAACATACAAGCCTCTCTAGAAAGATTTATTTTGATCACATACGTAGCTAAGCTAAATCATCAGCCACAAATGAAAAGTTGAACACATAGAGCACGACCATCAGGTGATTCTTACAATTGGAACATGTGTTTACTGAAATGGTTTTCCCTATCTAAATAGGATGATATGTTTGCCCTGGTTCCGACGTTTCTTTCAGCGCTCGTGGAGATTAGCTCGGCCAAACGCTCTAGGGTCTTCCGGCGGCTGGTCTAGGGATACACAACGCAGCTGGTCGGGGACGACTCACGGTGATTGCCGCTCGTTTGCTGAGGTGCTCCAGCATAGCAGTGCGATGGACTTCGGAGGGGGTCGTGGAAGGGGTCAAAGAAAGGGACTTGGGGTTGATCCTTTGACCGGCGCTGCTGGCGGTGGTGGTGGCCAGGTTGATGACCGATTCCCAGTCATCGGTGGCGCTGGCAGTCAGATTGTGGGCAGATTCGGTTCGGGCAGCATGGAGGCTAGTGGGCAGGGTGCTGGCGGACAGTTTGTAATCAACGATTGTGTCTCCGAGGGTGGCAATGGAGGACCGACTGTGGATAGTCGTTTTCAAATTGTTGGTGATGCTAGCAAACAGGTCAAAGGAGGTGTACAACCCCAACGATTTGGAGGTGGCCAATTCTCTGTCAATGGGGGTGTTGGAGGTCAAGCTGCTGGGCCAGGGTGTGTTCTTGGAGGACAAAGAGATGTTCCAGTCTTTGGGGTTAACAAGTTATTTAAACAGCAGCAGTTCCGAGGGAGGTTTGGAGCTGGTAACTCCAGAGGTAGAGGTCGGTCCGGGGTGGGATCCATCCATACCAATATTGATGCTACAGGTGATGTTTCCAACCTCATTTGCTTTCGATGCAAAGGGAAGGGACATGGCATTGCTAATTGCAAAACGACCTTGCTGTGTGATATTTGTGAAGGAACAGATCATTTAGCTAATAAATGTCCGTTGTCGCGTTCGCGAGACCTATCGCTAGCTTATGTGGGTTCTGTGCCGATGGATTGGGATTTACAATATCCCAATAATCAAGCGTAGGAAGTTGAAGAAAGAAAGCAATAAGATCGGGTTGGTTCGGATCACAGGGGAACATCTATCTGAAGAACTCCTGATAGCTAAGTTAAAAAGATTAATACCTCTCAATTGGCAGCCTAAGGTGGAGAGCCAAGGGGATAACATGTTTTTGGTGCATTTTCCAAATAGAATTGAGATGCTTCGCATGACAGCTATTGGTGAAGTACATGTAAAAGAACAGAAGGTGGTGTTGCATTTTGAAGAATGGACTATGAAGCCCACACCTAAGTTTAAACTCCAGAAGGTATGGGTCCAGGTGGTGGGAGTGCCTTATGAAGTGTGTGACTTTCTAAGTCTGTGTGCTATCGGATCAATCATAGGTATTGCTATGCGTGTGGATATGGAGAAAGTTCGTAAGAACGATCTCGTTCGTATGTTGGTTGGAGTTCTAGATATAGAGGCAATTCCTTCTAATGTAGAGATTGTGGTTGGAGAATATGTTTATGACATTTCGTTCAAAGTTGAAGAAGGTGGTGTAGATAATATTGATGAAGAGTTCGACCAGAAAGATGATCATGAGGGAGAGGACCAACCGGGCAGGGGAAAGGATGTTAAGATGGAAGACAGAGAGGCCAAGCGACCGAAGAATAATTTAGTCTCTCAATCGAATGTCCCGGCTAATGGTGTGGGTCAGTCTACCGCTAGTTATCAGGGAACTACGCTGGGACTCTTGGCTTCAGATTCCAGTTGGGTTTCTCCAAAGGATCTCGAAACTGGTGTACAAGAAGATGGATTACACATCTTCAATTCCCCAGATCTTACTGGCAACTCCAAAAATGAAATGGAAATTAGTGGCACCTTGGAACTCCCTGTAGCAGAGAAGGAGATGACTGAGTCAACTAAAGCAAATAAGTGTGAAGATGATATGAGTGCAATCATGGAAGGTCTGTTGGCGGTTCAAGCAGCAGTGGAGGAGTCTACCGAGCCAGGCGCTGATGTTGCCGATTCTTCCTCCGCGACACATACTTCAGCAATTCTGTTTTCAGACGAGCTACATTCCACGGCAGCTAAGTTCGGCAAGAAGTACTCACCAGTGGATGCGCTAAAAGAATCCAAGCCTGAATCGGATGCTAGTGTTAAGGGGGTCCAATCAGCAGCTAAGTATATTGCTGAATTAGTATCTGCCGCTGCTGGGCTTTCATCAACCGGAGTGGCCAATGCAGAATCCGGCAAGCACGCAGGGGTGTCACGCCAGCAGGAACTCAGGTCCGGCAACTCTGCAGTCACACCAAACCAGGGAAAAACTGTGGTGAGGGATTTTGTGATAGATCAATGTGTAGATGCGACCAAGGACCAGTGCATCTTGGGCTGTAATGCAAAATTGAACCATGTATGGGAAGTTTGTGAAGATACTTTGGTAATGGAGGCAGTGTCACAAAAGTCTGAAGGGGCTCAAATAGGGGTGGAGGGGACTGATTTCAAGATGTCCAAGAATGCTATCCCGGTGGAGCCTAGGCAAAGTGAAAGACTCAGAAGCAAAGATCAATGCGATGAAGATTTAATCAAGAAGGCTCAGCGGCGTGCGAAAATTCGCAATCTCGAATTGGATCCAAGTAAGTCTAGTAATAAATTTTCAATTTTATCTTTTTCAGATGAGCAAATTATTGAAAAAGTATCTAGCATTGGGATTTCTTTAGGCCAAAATAGTGCAGAGATTGCTAGTTCTGTTAAAAGTATTAAGAGCATTGAGTTAGGAAGAGCTAAAAATAATGGTCAAGTAGAGGTAGAAGAACTGGTAGAGGAGGACCATGATGACTTTAATATCGCGTCCCTTAATCATTTTTGTAATGATTTAGATGGTGATTCTTTAGCGGATGGTGACAATAATTTTACTCTAGTAACTACTAAAAGAGGTTGTCTCATCCGAAAGAAAAAATTTAATAGGTCTCATATGGGCCAATAACTTTAAAGTGAAATGAAAGGGCTTTTTGGAATAGCAGAGGTCCGGGAGACTTGGCTAAACATCGGTATATTTGTGAGGCGTGTTAAGGAGCAACATTTGACTTTGTGGCTATACTAGAAACTGGTAAAAAAGATTTTTCAGTTACTAGTCTTAATCATCTTTGTAGTGGTCAGGATTTTTTGTGGCATTTTTCTCCGCCTCACAAGGCCTGGGTATCCTTTAGGGGTGGATAATACGGTTTATGATATTAACTCTATTGATGCTGGTGACTTTATGTGAAGTTTCATCTTAAAAATAAAGAAGATGATTTCAGTGATTCTTGTGGTCGCTTACTGCAGCAAACCAAAATCATTTCAAGGAACAGCCTCACATGAGCTTGTTCATGTTTGTAATGAAAGACTCTCTCCCATTCTAATTGGGGTGATTTTAATATCATCGCACATGCGGGGAGAAAAATAATAGTAATTTTGAATCTAGATGGCCTTTTATGTTCAATGCCGTGATTAATACTGATTTACTGAAATTGATTTATCCGCAGTGCGGTTTACTTGGGCTAATTCGTTAAATAACCCAACCTTTGAAAAATTAGATAGAGTTTTAATGAGTACTGATTGGGAGCAAAAATTTCCAATGGTCACAGTCAACGCTCTCGAACGGTCTCTGCTCGATCTGACACACGCCACGCTTTTAACACGGAGCGGCTTCCCATAGAGGGAATCAGCCTTTATTTAAATTTGAATTAGGTTGGTTATGTAGAGATGGGTTTAGGGAGATGGTGAAAGATATGTGGAAAAATGAAAATAGAGGTGGTACTGCTTTACATAGGTGGCAATGGAAAGTTAGATCTCTTAGGCGATACCTTCGAGGTTGGGCGAAAAATTGCAAGTGGAACTTATAAAAGGAAAAGATAGCGCTCAACTTAATAATTGACGAGCTAGATAAAAATCTGAACTTTGAGTTTGTCCAATGAAGACCTTCATCTTAAAAGATGTGCTAACGAGAGGTCGCACAACTTTTAAGAGAAGAAGAAATTAAGTGGTATCAAAGATCTAAAGCGAAATTCCTTTTGGAGGAGATAGGAATACGCTGTTTCTATCATTTGATTGCGAATGGTAAACATAGAAAGCAAAGAATTTTTCATTTCGATCGATGATGAGGATAATTAAGGGTGATGTACAATTAAAAACGTATATCACCAAATATTATAAAGATCTTTTGGACCATCTGAAATTAATCATATTTCCATGATTGATGGTTTTAGAAATGATATACCTCAAGTCTCGATTTCAAAACAACCTTCTTGCCATGCCCTTCTCCGAGAAGGAGGTGGAAGAAGCAATTTTTCAAATGGAGCATAACAAAGCACCTGGGCCTGATGGTTTTCCAGCGGAGTTTTATCAGGTGTTTTGGGAAGTTATTAAACAAGATATGATGGCCATGTTTCATGATTTACATAGTTGCTCCTTGCACCTTTTTAGCTTGAATTTTGGGATTATTACGCTGCTTCCCAAAAAAATCGATGCTAAACAAATACAGCAATATCGACCTATTTGTCTTCTTAATGTTAGTTTTAAAGTGTTTACTAAAGTGGCAACTAATAGAATTAATAACGTAGCGCATAAGGTTATTAGACCATCGCAATACTTTTTATGCAAGGGAGATATATTCTAGATGGAGTTGTTATCCTCCATGAAACGCCCATGAACCGCATAAAGCAAAGTTGGATGGGATAGTGCTTAAGCTTGATTTTGAAAAAGCTTATGATAAAGTAAAATGGCCGTTTTATTCCGCACTTTGAGGATGAAAGGCTTTTCGACTAAGTGGTGTTCTTGGGTGGAGAGTTTTGTTAAGGAGGGAGTGTTGCAATAAAAGTTAATGATGATTTAGGCTCCTTTTCCAAACTCGTAAAGGTCTTCTAAGAGGGGACCCGATGTCCCCTATTCTTTTAATATTGTTGTAGATATGTCGCCTTGTTTATTTCAAGAGCTAAAGAAGAGGGACTCATTTCGGGAGTAGTGCCTCATTTGATTGATGATGGGTTGTCAATATTACAATATGTCGATGATACTATCCTTTTTTGAATCATGACTTAGAGCAAGCAAAAAATCTTAAACTTCTTTTATGTGTCTTTGAACAATTATCAGGGTTAAAGATTAATTTTCACAAGAGCGAAATCTTTTGTTTTGGCAAAGCCAAAGATGTTGAAACTCAGTATACGCATTTATTTGGTTGTGAAGTGGGTGTCTTTCCTTTTAGATACTTAGGATTCCAATTCATTATAGAAAATTAAGAAATAGGGATTGGAAAAGTGTTGAAGATAGAGTTGAAAAGAAGTTATGCAGCTTGGAAAGGAAAAATTTGTCTCAGAGGTGGTCGAATAGTACTTATTAACTCAAGCATTAAGCAACCTACCTATGTTTATGTTGTCCTTTTTGAGATTCCTAAAGAGGTTCTCAAAAGGTGGATTTTTATAGATCTAGATTCTATTGGCAAAGTGACGGTCATAAAAAGTATAGACTTGCTAAATGGAGTTTAATGTGTACTCCTAAAGAGCAGGTGGGCTTAATCAGAATTTAGATATAAAGAATAAAAGTTTGCTAGAAAATGGCTTTTAAGTTGCTTAATGAAGAAGGGTTTGGCAAACTATGTTAACAAAGAAATATTTGAATGAGAAGTGTCTTCGCAGTGGTTAATAAGCCTGGTCTTCACATTTCGGTCGTCTAATGAAAATTAAAGATCTTTTATTTCGCTTTTGGTTCATTCCAGTTAACAATGGGATGCAAACTAGGTTCGGGAAGATATTTGGTTAGAGACTCACCTCTAAAAAGACAATATCCAATCTTATATAATGTGGTGAGGAAAAGGATGATACAATCGCAAATATTTTGAGTTCGACTCTCTAAATATTTCTTTTCAGAGACCTATTATTGGACCTAAGTTACATGCTTGGAATGAGTTATCGTTGAGAATTATTAATGTTCATTTAATTTCTCAAAATGATATTTTTCGATGGACATTAAATAAGGCCTGACTTTTTCACTCGAGTTTCTATGCAGATTTATTGAAATTATCGTGTCCCCAATAAGCTAACTTTTTGGTTACTTAAAATTCCTTTAAAAGTGAAAATATTCCTTTGGTATCTCAAAAGAGGAGTAGTATTAACTAAAGATAATCTGCTCAAAAGAAATTGGAGGAAGCAAAATCGTTGTTTCAGACAAGCAGATGAAACAATCCAACATCTTTTTATTGATTGTCCTTTGTACGCCTTGTTTGGTGGACTGCTCAATGTACATTTAATCTATCTCTCCTGAATATAGCCAACTTGTTTGGGAATTGGTTAAATGGTATTCCAAATATATTAAAAACTCAACTCCTTGTTGGAGCTAGTGCCTTATGTTGGTCTATTTGGCTATGTCGGAATGATGTAGCTTTTGATAAAAAGGCTATCAATAATCCCTTGCAGGTTATCTTATTGAGTGGGCACTGGATGAGGGCATGGGCAAATCTGCAAAAACCAACCCAGAAGGAGTTGATGTTGAGCGGCAGTGCCAGGCTGGAATATGTGGCGAAGCAAATCTTCAAAGAATCATGGGTGGCGGTTTAGTCACGAATTTGTAATGATTGAATTTAAAGTTCACTGTTTTTTCGCTTGGTTGTGTTGTTTTATTTCAAGTCAATTTCTTTGTTGGATACTTTGGATCTTGGTTATTTGTAATAAATGGGCTGTGTGCATCCTTTGATGCAGAGGCCGGGAGAGATTTTGTCTCTTCCATTATCTAAAAAAAGAAGAAAGAAGCAAGGGCTATCCACGCAAGATGTGCATATACTAGTACCATGTTTTTATGAAATATATTTTGATGTTATCTAGATAAAATACTTATGAACATAGTAATGCTTTTTTAGATAATGAAAGAGAAAACTCAACATAGTAATGCTGAATTGAGATATTGAAACACTGACACCGACGATGGGCTAATGCGCTGGTATCGGTACATGGTGTTTCCTGCGTGAGCCACCAATACGAACCAGGCAGATAGCTGTGCCACCGGTGTGGTTAATTAAAGATATGTTTGGTTACTTGTACTACTCTCGGAAAGAATTAAACAAATAAAATTGGTGATTTCGAAATAAATGTTTTATAAAATAAAACTTGGTGTTACGAAGGTAATCGTATTGTACCTGTCACAGCTCAGGTACGGGACTGTCTGAGTTCTCCAATGGGGACACCTCTTGTTCCGAACAGGGTACTCGGTGATGGATCCGTAGGAGCGACCGGTACTCGTAAGTCAGGGGTGGCTATCCTCAGAGGGCGCAAGAACCCTGCTCTTCTGGAACATAGATTCTATTTAGTAGAGAGTATCGCTGTCGGAGTACCCCTCTTTTAAGAGTGTGTGTGTGAATTTTCACCCCTGTGGGCTGTGGCTCCCGGGCATGGGAAGCTTACTTTCATATGTGGCACTAAGATGTCTAAATTGAAGTTAATCACGTTTACATTCACAATTATTTCTGAAAGAGTTATGTTTTAAATATAATATATTAACATGTATGCATGTTTGCTGAGTATGACTTGTCGTACTCATTCTTGCAGCTACTATGTTTTATGCAGTTATTGATAATAGTCAGCATGCTGTCGAAGATGCCATCAGTGATTGAATCGAGAAGTAGGTCTAACCAGTTGGGTGAGAAGCGACTAGAGGATTTATATCTCCAATATTGTAATTGTAGATCTTAGATTTTGTAATAGGAATATATCGAATGAACTGAGCCTCTGTGATCCACTGCTGGTTTACGCCTGCTTATAGCCGTGCACGTTTATAGCCCTTGGATCATAAGGGTGCGGCGGCTATTATGCCTAGGCCCTGTTTGGGGGCATGACAAGGTGAGTGGCAGTGGGATGGTGCTCGGTGGAGTGACCAGGAAGGGAGAAAAAGAGGGGAGGAAGAAGCCAAGAAGGTGATGATATGTGGGTCTATCTACTTTATTATTATTATTTTTCTGATTAATGAAGATGATGTATTGCTGGCAAGGAGGTGATTCAACGCTTACACGTCAGTGAAACTAAGACAATTTTGGTCTAGAGGGTAAAATGGCCGTTATTGATAGGTGAACAGTGTCGATTATTTGGTTTCGTGTTCAGAGAGTTGAATATTAGGCAAAAGTGGACTTATTGTATGAAGAATAGATAATGAGCTATATTTCTAATAACTAGATCGAACAAACTGCTAGTTCCTACACGTGAAAAGTCTCGAGGAAACCCATTTCACCCTAGAATCTGATTCATTTATGCCCCATTTGGAGCATGAATTTTTTCTCTCTTAAATCCAGCTGAGAGTTGAACTGGTCGAATTCCTGTATTGAATACAGAGCCTAAGTTTGCTTCATTCCGTACTAGAATAGTGATTTTACTAGATGCACCGACACCAAGGGCCAAACTGTTTTGAAGGTTGGCTTGATGTGTAGTTTCTGCTCCCTCCATTCTTTTTTATGGCAGTGCAATAAAGACGACGTTTTTATCGTCGTGTGCATGTATGGCGTGCGTCGGGCGGGCGGGCACCGCGCACAGAGGTGCGGGCGAGCGGAGGAGGGAGGCATGGGAGGAGTTGGAGAGGAGGGAGGTGGCGCGCAGGGCCGGGAGGAGGAGGAGGCGGGTTGAGGTGCTTGGGGTGAACTGGCAGCGGGGCTTCAGTTCGATGGAACCGGGGGGGCCGCGATCGATCGGCGCGGGCAAGAGGAGACGCGGGTGGCCGATCGAGGGCACGCGTACAACGAAAAATTGCTGTATGTGAAGCATTTTCCTCTCTTTTTAAGTGTTGTAATTTTATCTTATTATATACTAATAATATTATAATATTATGAAAGTATTTTAACGACAAATCTAATGATATCGCATTACGTAGTCAATCTAAATATTTTTAAATAGGGGGAATTGATTATTTACCCTCCTCTTTGACATGTTTTGGGATTTTATTTTACCCCCTCCTTAGTATGTTGGTTGATTAAATACCATGTTTCATTATTTTATTCATATCCGGTAGTTTTCCTGTTATAGACACGTGAAATCTCCTCCCTTGCCCATGTGCTATCTCCTCCCTTCCGCTTGCTCTCCCTCTTCTCCCTCTCCTTCCGTTGTCGCCTCCTCCTCCTGCTCTCCCTCCTCTCCTCTCTTCTCCTTCCGCCGCCGCCTATTGCTCCTGCTCTCCCTCTCCTTCCGCCTCCTCCTCCTGCTCTCCCTCTTCTTCTGCCGCCTCCTCCTCCTCCTCCCCCTCTCCTTCAAGCGCCGCCTCCTCCTCCTACTCTCCTTCCTCTCCTCCTTCCGCTGCTGCCTCCTCCTCTTGCTCCCCCTCCTCTCCCTCTCCTTCCGCCGCCTCCTCCTCATGCTCTCCCTCCTCTCACTCTCCCACACGCTGTGGCAGTTAAGGTCTAGACGACGAGGCCGGCGTCCCGTCCCTCTTCAACGCTGCTAAGTCTGCCTCCGACGGTGCACCGTCTCCTCTCATGGCTCGGCGGTGACTCTGCCCCTCCTGCATCCTCCTCACCCTCCTCCCGGCCCTGTTCCCCTGCCTCCTAGCCTATGTCCGCCACGCGCTCTCCATCGCCGCACGTCACCTCCACGCCCGCAAGGCCACGCTCGACAGCGAGGTGGCTGAGTACCAGTCCACCTATGCCATGAAGCTCGCGTGAGAGAAGACCAAGGATGGGGTCGCCGATACGGTGGCTGAGGAGATGTGCAAGATGGTGTGCGCTACGCGCCGTGTGGCGGGCCGACAAGCTACGATGGCGCACCATCGAGGCCGCTGCCAAGGAGTTCCTGAAGGTCGTCGAGGACGGAGGTGGCAGGTGACGCGACACGGCGTGAGGTGGTACGCTTGTGCCGGCTCCGTCTCGATGCCAGTCGAGGCATTCGAGCGCATGCACGCCAATGCGAGAGTAGCCACAGATGATGCTTGGTGAGCTCGGGATGATCCCTCTTCCGTCTCTTGGTTTTGAGTTCTTTCTAACTTTTCAACATTTTTTTGGAGGATTGTGAATGAGGATTGGTGACATTTGTTTGTAGGAACATGATTAGTATATGAGACAGTTGTTGGAGATTGTTTTGAGGAGAATAATCGGTTGTTGTTGAATCCCTTAGCATCTATTGTTGAAATTCTTGATATTGAAAGCTATCGCTGATGCATGGTGAGCTGGGGTGGTGGCCGGGGTTGGGAGCAAGTGAGCAGAGGGGGGAGAGAAGGGTGGAGAGAGAGCAACATTGTCATTTCGTGTGGCCAAAACGAAAAATGAGGGGGAGAGAAGGGTGGAGAGGTGGCAACATTGTCATTTCACGTGATCAAAACGAGAAAAAACAGAGGATAATAATAAAATATTGCAAACGGGGTATTTTATTAAAGATCGATCTATATGGAGAATAAAATACCAATTACATCGAGAAAGACGGTAAAATTCCAAAATACATCTAAAAGGAGAATAAATAATCAATTCCCCTTTTAAATATATTAGTAGTCAAAAAGTTTGATATCACATATTCTAGAGGGAACGGAGGGGGTGCTATTATACCCTTCCACCTTCGGATGAAATGAGAAATCCATGCTAAGAGATGTCGTAGGCTTGTTTGGATGCTATGGATTTTGTAAAGGGATTGTCTGTTCCTTAGTTCTATTTAAGTCACTTTTCTCAACCAAACCGTCCAATGCTCGTGCTATGCCCACTTGTCTGAAAAAACTTTAGTGAGCCCCTACAAAATGCAGAGACTGAAAAAATTTCTAACTGAGACAGCGATAAAGTAAACCCTATAATAAAAAACAAATAGAACTAAAAAAATATAATAAAACTGTACAAAACATAGCATTGCAATTTTAGGATTAGAACTATACAATTTTAAATGACCGAGAGAATAAAATTTCAGGTGATTGACAGTCAAAAAACGTTTTCTAAAATCAATTAGTGCGTGTAAGTATGTTTAACCAATGAATATTTGGCAAATGATTCCTATATCGAAGACTTCAAATCCATCCGAGTGTGGTTTGATATGCAATTAAATTCATCTTCGCACTACTACAACTGCAAGGCAGTAAGGCACGCATACCAGTAGCATCTGAGGTGTGAAAACATTAGATGCCTTTCACAGGTCTCGATGAGCATTAGCCGCCTATTTTGTCTACGAATCGTGCTAAGCTATCATCATTCCACATGAGGAAACCAATCACTAGTACTGAAATTGAAGTAGCACCCATACATGTCTCCTCTTAATTAAACCAGCCATTGGAAAACACAAATACCCATGTAGACGGCTTTTAAGAGCATGTATAATGGGTTTATGTTAGTCGTTTATAGTCACTGTCACGTAAGATTTTTGTTAACGTGGATGGAAGAGAATGAAGAGAGAGAAAGATGTTGTCTACAATTCTGTAGTCGATTGTATCACTAGAAACAAGAAAATCATTAAAAGATTGTGTGTTCTATAAAAACAACTAAAAAAATAGTAGTTGTCTGTACCATTGTATAAGCTGTCTTTAGTGCTGTCTATATGTGATATGAAAAGTTGCTATAGACAGCAACTGTCTGTACCATTGTACATGCCCTGACTGATTCACACTATATTTCTTGTGGATCAGGCATTCATGATCATCTGTATCGAAAGATTCAATACAGAGAATCTACAGTGCATGATATTAAGAACGATCTTCATCGTTTGATCAAAAATTAAATATCGAAAGCAATAGCTGTGGTGTTTTTTACTACAGTAAAATTAGTAATAGTACAGAAATTGTTCCTGCACTCGGAAAAACTGTTCGCACAACGATCCATTAGTAAAGTAGATGATCCGAATCTGTTCCTGTGTGCTGGCAATCTTCCTACGTCTGTGTACAATGATAATCTGTCGATGACCCAACAGTTACCTACCTTTGAGAGTGTACAGTTTTGTTTGGAACAGTCGAGTTACATTGAAATCTTGCTTGAATTCGGGGGTCCATTTAGAACATATGAATTTCGCAAGAAATTTACATGAAACCGCATATCCAAAAAAAATCCAAATGCAAAATTTCCCCTACGAAGGGCCTAACCCTATCGGTGTGGAATTTGATCACTGTTCTGACTTTTGAGCGATCTCCAGGAAACAAGAAACGTTAGAAAATACAAACAAATACTAATATTTTTTAAAGGACAAATATTTTTACTATTATGAAAGAATGATTTAATGGTGGTAGTAAGTATGCCATCTACATCCTCACCTCATGATTTGGTGGGATATTTTAGAATATATTTGTGTATATATATGAATATGTTAATATAATAATCTTTTGTGGACTTTTAGATTGTATGCATATTTAGTTTATGATAAAGCTCTTTGTGACTTATTAATTATATGTGAATTTTATGTATAATTTTTAGATGCAAAGATAATTTACTTTATGCATATTGATTTTATATATATATATATATATATATATATATATATATATATATATATATATATATATATATATATATATATATATCGTTGAACAGAAGATGCTGTGCCCACTTGTGTCCACCTCATCTCCTGTTTTGTTTGCTTGCCTGCCATTCCCCGCCCGCCCGCCTACTGCACTGCACACTGCCCGAGGCACACCACACGCATGCAGCACCACCCTCCTCTGATCCCCTCCATGCTCCCGATCCACCCTGCACCACACACAAATTAATAGTCCTGTGCGACTGCTAGGCAGGATTTTATCCAATGATGTCGCATGGTCCACTGCACCCGGTCTACCATCTTGGTGGCGCTCCCTACCGACGGAGTGGAGCACTTACCCTTCCCTACTTGCACAGAGGTCAATGCAAGGGGCTATGGACCACGGTGCATGCATCATAGAGCGTTTGCCCCACATGGCGGATGAGGCATTTACGTGTGGTCCACTGTGGACTATGTTCTTTTTTTCTTGCGAGGACTAGGTTCATTTAACTACACGGAAATGTAGGGTAGAGTCTTCATTGCTCATGCCATGCCTCCTTTTGAGGGGAAAAAAATGAGACGAGAGGAAAAGGTACGCACGAAGGGCACTCCCAATGGTTTTGAGAGACGTAGGAAGGAGGGTAATGTGAAGAGAGTAAGAAAATTAAAGAAAGCGGGAGAAGTTGGATCCTGCGTGAGATAAAAACTCTTTAGTAAGAATAAGAAAGTTTTTATAATATGTTGTCTGTTTATATATCTCTATAAATAATTTTTTATATATAATTTAATTTATTTTTTTAGTAAAATTAAAACAATCAATTATTACATAAGAGACAACTTAATTCTCCATATTCTCTCGTTCTCATCCCGACAAATCTTAAACACAGCTAATGTCGTACTAGTGTACTCTAGATATAGCGCAATAATGTATTGGGAGAGAGAATCGTATCTAAATATTGCTTTTTGTGGCGTCCGCCGCTTTGGATATTAAAAAAAACACCTTGGACTTCGCGTCGCCTCGCCGGGACGGTCACGTCACCGCTACAAGCCGAGCCGGGCGCCGCCGCGCAGCACTCGAGCCGCCACTCCATGCCAGACTGTGCGCCGCCGCCGCACTGTACTTCACTCCACGCCGGTCCGTCACGCCGCCGATTAACACCAGCCCGCCGCGCCGCGCTTTAGGCTGGATCTGGGTGTGGGAGAGAGACGTGGGGAGGGAGAGAGAAGGGATAGGGTCTAGAGGGGGGAGAGGTTGCATTTGGCATTTATCGAGTGGGCCAGCTGCTAGATACATTTGCACTAGGAGGTTGTATGTAAAGCTATATCTAGATGACATGGAAGGGTAGAATACAAAGTTGTGATTGAATGCCCTAATCTCATCTTTTTCTAATTAGCAGTACCAGATCTTGAGACATCAGGATGGTAGGATTGGAGCAAAAAAAAATATACTATGTGGATGAGAATAAAGGCAGCCACAGTGTTGACCAATAATTCATAGCTTCACATTATATTATCTCCAATAATTGAGACTGGTCAGTTGATCTCACTGTGGGTTACACGATTCATTACAGGTAAAAAAATAATTACTGATGAAATGCACCTCTAATTCTTTCTGTTCAGCTCTCAAGACTAGATTAATTAAGCACATACATCTAAGTTCTTGAGATCCACACCAAGGAGAAGCATGGATTTTGTGAGAGGCAGGCTACGAGTTGTACAGGGTCTTCAGCCTCTTTGCTGCATGAATGAAGCCCAGGATGACCTGCAACTCATCCAATTGCTGATGTTTTTTAGCATTTGGAGGGCAGAGGCAAAAGATTAGATATCTTCAATCATTTGAAATGAAGGAAAATATACATATTTCATACAAAGCGTGTAACTACTAGTTACTAATAATTCTCCAGCTACCTGAGACTGGAAATGCTGCTGGACCCCATGGAAGAGCTGCTCTTTCGATGGATTGGGGTTCAGGCTTACCTGCCAAATATTTTTCAGCATTAAGTGGAAATTAGAACATGATAATGAAAACAGGGTTTGCTAGTCAGAATCAATAGGATGGTCCAGGCAGGCTACTTACAAGATTGAAGTGCTTCCAATATCTCCAAAGTGTAGGTGTTCCAAGCTTTGTCAGATTTACTCTCTGCGAACAAAATGCAGAATATACTTGGATCAGTGCAATGCGATGACATGCATAATACACGGATTAGGATCTTAGCAGATGACCCAGCAAACTGAATTAATGGTGATTGAAATTAACTTCTTGTCAAGAATTAGGCATACATGATGATACATTGGCTAAACCAGCAACAATAAGGGTCTATTACAACAACAGATCCTACCTAACCATGGCCCATGCCACGTGATCCCAGGGTCACATTGGCTTTGATACTGGATGGTCCAATCTGATCTCTCAAAAGTAAATTACTTGTGGTGTTTACTTATTGCCATAGTGACAGTGATTAGTGATTACCGTTCGCAGCTTTGAACTCGAGTTAAAATCGCCTTGGTTGCTGGACTTTGTACAGGAAGACCATGGCCTTGTATGCCGAACCCTTGGCTTTGTTGGTTTATGGTACTCTATGCTCGCTACTTGCAAAACAGAATAAAACAGTTAGTTGATAGCACTACTGATAGTTTAAAGCAATTGGCTACATTGCAATCATCATGACATGCATGGTCTTACAATAGTCCATGTCTTTCTCTCCCATGTCGGAGCTGCTGCAGAACGAATTGTTGCCATCGATATCGTCGTCATCTTCGTTACCGGTTGGAGCTTCCAAGACACTCAAGGCATTCCTCTGCAACTTCACCTCTACACCATTCTTTAGAACCTGCTTTTGCAAGAATAGCTCAGGAATTGGAACAAGCTACCATCTTTGGAGTTGTTTTCCACTATGTTTGCACATATCTTCAAATTTTAAGCTGATAATACTAGAGTCAAACTTTGATTCGGTATAGAATGGTATTATTAACACAAATAAAATCTTAAACCTATATAAAATTGCTTGACTAGCTCCTTTCTGAAAAGAGAAGTCTATACGATTCTTTTCACTTGGTAAACAACCATTTCAATTTTCAAGATAGAGAACCAGCCACAAAGCAAAGTTTCAGTGGGATGCTTAAATAGTTGAAAGGAAGACTCACCAGCCAGTGCCAGCCTCCAAGACCAACAGCCTTCTTGACAACGCCTTGTAGGCCGACCAAGACAGACTTTGTTCGGTTGTTCCCAGTGACGATGACCTTGGTGTGCCGGGGAAGCACCGAGAGCTCCTCATCTCCACTCTCGTACCGAGGTGGAGACAGAACCCGAGAAGAACATAGCTCAGTCTCCATCATCATGCTGCTTATCTGGCCTGATCGCTCCCTGTCCCTGATGAAAGGTGTGGCACCAAATTCTATCAATACACAACCAGCTCAATACATTGAGAGGGTATGATTGACTCTCAACAGCAAACAATAAATAGCACCACGAACCCAGTGCCAGAGAAACTTTCAAAATTAGTGCAACGTTCAAGATTTATTGCAGAGTGCAAGAATCAAGCATCTGAAATCTGGAGGATTGGTGAACTTTGCTAAAACAGTGCATGTACCTAAATTCAAGCTATACCAACTTGGAAGTAGCAGAATTCTGAAACTAGCTCAACATTAAAGATTGATCATGCAAAAGGGAATCCGCAATTCAATATCGATTCTTGAGTCCCAACACGTAATTTCCATTAGAAATTCAGATTTTTGCGCAGAGTGATTTCCAGGAGGCACGTGATGCAGCCTGCAAACGATCGAGATGATGTGATGCCTCCATGCAACTCGATCCAGATCGGACTAAATCAGTCACCTGATGGGATTGCAAACAGATTGGAGAGGATTGGTGACTCCCAACCACTAACCATGATGGTGATGAATCGGCAAAGACACTTATCAGGACCCACCACCAGCTAGCTAGCTACAAGAATTGCTAGTTACTTGCAGGAGTAGCAATTGCGAAAGTGATGTCTTAAGGAATATGCTACTAGCCTTGCATGCATCCAATAGCTATGTAACAAACGTCCGAGAAAATAGTAAGTCTTGATCAAACTGTCCAAATTTGTTTCCGATAATTGTACAATTAAGTATTTCACAACAACTATGGATCCTGAATCTAAAGTTTATCTGGAACAGCCTCAAGAATTTATAGCGAAGGTAACCTTTTTGTGACTTCAGATTTTCAGTAAATTTGCATTTAAAGCGAGTGATGAAGATTGCAGACTACAACAGTGAATAGTGGAGCTACAGTGCTATGTTGTAATGCGATTTCCCCAACTTATATCTATGAGCTTTCTCAATTATAACTCAATTTTTGAAGAGGCTAAAAAGTCATATCTTGAACTTTCGAATGCAATTTCCACTGCAAAGTTCTGTATCACATCGAGGATCTAACTTAGACAACTAGAAATTGGAATTTACTGCAAAACACAAGATAAATTTCGCAGTGGATCGATTAAAGTTGAAATAACTACTTTCCAGATCGACTGGCTTCAACATCTTACTGAATACAGTATGAAATTGAAATTTTACAGAGTGTTGCAGACGAAAATTTGCATTAAAAAGCTAGAATTCAGTAAGAGAATGCAATCTTGAACTTAAGTGGACTAAAGATTAAAATATCACAGCTGGTACAGTGTATTTTGCTATAATAAAGGTTGAAATAGTCAGATACAGGATCCTAGTACATGCAATTAAATATTTGCAAATTTCAATATAATTTTGAAACAGGGGAAGAAGATGCAAAATTTGAAATGCAAAAGGCATAATTTCCTGAGGAAAATCCAAGTGCGAGTGATTAAATTAAGGTGCAAGAGAGATTTAATTCAGGATTCAATGCTTGCTGATTTGAAAATGCAACTTTGATGTGATAATCCGAACTTAATCATACAATCCTTTAACTCGATCAAAACCAAATCCAACCAAATTGATCAACAGGAATCCAAATTAAGCTACAAAACCCTGCAATTGAGCAATAAAAAACTGCATACTTTAAGCTTCCTTGGAGCTCTAAAACCACAATTTATCCTTTGGAGACAGAAAGCAATCCAGCAAACCCAACAATTCCGCAATTTGCAATCAAACTCCTCGAAAAAGAAACGAAAAAAATGCGGATCAAAAATCAAGAAGCAGCAAGTTCCTGTCTTACCTGCTTGGATCCAACCGCAATGGCCACAGAATCAATCCGAAAATCGATCCAGCCCGGCGCTGCTACGGATCAGGAACCCGGTTCTGGACTCCAATTGTCCCGAGAGCTAACGGATCGATCTGTGGGGAATGCAGAGAGAGGAAGATCCAAGCATGGAAAGAGAGAGGAGAGAGAGGGAAGTGTCCGAGGGAGAGCACTGAATGCTTTCCAGCTGCACAGAAAGAGGAAACGGAAGAGCCGGCTTTAACGCGCGCAATCGGCTAGTCCGCGCCTTCCCTCCTTTCTGACAGCTCAGATTGTGCCGGCTTAGCTCGGCTTGGCTCGATGAGATATGTCCGTGATCTGGGACGTGGTGCTCGGGCCGAAATAAATCGCTAGGCGTACCAAGGCGAACCTATGTGCTGGGTACTTAAAAGTGGGGCCGTTGTTGCAACAGTGGCCGGTCATCCTGTTAGTGATTCCTACTAGCTCAGGTGTTCCTAATCAATAATAAAATTTCTCATTCATGAGAAATATGTACCGAAGGGCACGTATTAATGATATATGGTAAATAATTTTGTGCGAAGCAATGATTATGCAAATTGGTACTATTCCTATCATCTAAATTTTTTTTTATTGGGGGCATCTAATACACCCGTGTGTGTTGGAAGCTCAACCAACGGGCATAAGCCGCTTCTCTTGCACTAAACGCACCGAGTCCAAGATAGGAAAGCAGCTACTTATTCCTCAACTCACATGACTATGGCCTCATCCCCCTAACCTTGTGCCCCATTCCGTTCCTGTTCCCCTTCCTCTTTCTTGCGTGGGAGGATAAATCTGTAAGATCCACATCTTTCCCTTTCTCTTTCTTGTAACCATATAACCGTGAAATCATCCACCCTGCTACTATTGCTCTCTCCCCTATTCCCACCTCCGATTTGGCTACCTCGTCCTTGTACGGGCGCCATCTAGTGCCATTTACCATTATTTACCAACAACTGTCATTTAACGTCACCATCTTGTCGCCCTGCCTATGAAACCTAACCGCCTTTGGTGTGACCTGTGGACAGGGAAGACCGGAATGGTGTCAATCGGTCAGCGATCTTCAACCTCTGTCGTCAATCCTAGGTGAAAGTGGGTTTTAGGGGCTGAAAATTAAGGGGAATTTTATGTGGTAAGTTTCAAATCAAGTTGAATTTATTTTCGTAATTGAGTTGAAATCGAGCTGAGTGCTTTTGAGCTTTTGAAATTACATTGAGAGTTTATGAAATTAAGTAGACATTTTCAAACTTGAGACCAAAGTTGTCGGGATCGAGTTGAAGCTTTTCTAAATTCAAGTGAAAGTTCCTAATTTATTGAGTTGAAAGCCCCTTTTTGTGAGTTGAAACTTGAAAATTATTTACACATAATTGAAAGTTTATTTAATTTAGGTTTTGTGTCTGCTTCTGCCCTTTACTTTGGTTTGTAATGGCAGCGTGTGTTAGATAGGCATCGCTCTGCCCTTATGTTTTGTAAAACTCAGAGTGTCGTATAAAATACTTTTGGTAAATAATAGATGGTATTTAAAATAAGACCCATCTAAAATAGAAGAAAGGTTCCACTTCCGCAACTCATCAGGTCATTAAAAAACCAACTCATGCAGTCAGGCAGATGCAAAAATTAAATAAGGGCGCGCTGAGCAGATCGGAGGATAGATACACGGGGGGATCTCGCGCGCTGTGCGCCCGTGGACCCAGCTCACATGCCTATCTCGTGCCGTCCTCCTCCAAGCCGAGCCGATCCGGAGAACCGACCCGAGCCGACGTGACAAACTAGCCTGAACTAAACTAGTGCGCCTACGATACGAGCCAAGCCAAAAAAGATTAGCACTAAAGCTACCCGCTCCGTACCGGGTGGGCCCCAGCTGGCGCGACACGCGTCCGTTCCAGCTGTCGGTCCCCACCACCCACCGGTGCCTTATCTACTCCCATATCAGTGACGCGTGGGGCACACCTTCTCCGGACGTGCCTAGTCAGTGGGCGGGCGGGGTGCTGGTCTGGTACGTCTGGTTTTCGCGCGGGAGGCGTTTTATTGTTTGGGGCTCAAGTCCGTGAGGCGCCGGGTCACAAGTCCGGAGCCACCCGAAACGCCCCTACTTTTCTCACGGAGATGATCTCGGCTTTACCTAACTGACAGGTGCGTCTGTCAGGTGCTCGGGCCCACATGATAGTGGGAGAGGTGAGGGATACGTGCGTATGGGTCGGGGAGGCGTTCCGGGGGCCGCTTCGCTCCCGCGGCCGTCCCGTCTGGGTTTTATTTTAGGGTTTCCCGGGTCCCCGTTCAAAACTGCTAGTGATCAACGCCGGATTCCCTCAGCTAACACGCCGTTTTGATGCGGTGGGTGATGATGAAACAATTCTTTCTTTTCATTTCTTTTTCCGTTTTGTTTTGCCTTTTGGGAGTAAGAAGGGCTGACCATATCACAATTTTTGTCCTAATTTTGTAGGTAGGTTCAAAGGTTGCTAAATCAAATCTCATAGTGCTGTGATCAATGGGGTGTAATGGCCTTATTTAGGACGCCGAGGATCCCATTGGAAAAAGGAGCTGTACAGGGAGGATGTAGACCTGCAAAAGATGGTCGTTTCGCTTGGCCTGCGCCACACCCTTAGCTTCGCTCCTACCCACATCGTGCCTCCACCAATGATCTTGGCTTACACCTTGCCCTCGACTCCGCTGCTGCCGTGGCTTGCGTTGTGCCTCCGCCGCACACTCGTTCTGTAGCGTTGTCGTCGTGTTGTGAGGCTTGCGGTCAAATTGGACCATGTTGGATCAATGATATTGTTGACTGTACTTCCTAGATTTTAGCCACAAAATTGTGGCTTTCCTTTGTTACATGTTGGATCTGCATGTTAAAATGGTGAATAACTTACACGCTAATAGCATTAACATGTTAACTAACCTATGCATGCATACGGTTAATCAGTGATTCGGTTATCAGTGATTCGGTTATCTATTAGTGTGAATATTGCATTGGCATGCATTGGTGGATCTTCGTGGTCACGTCCTTCAAACTAAACCCACAAATCCAGTCAAGATGGCCACGCAAATTCCTGATTTTGCATCTTATTTGATCTGATGTTTTCATTGCCAATGGAATATATAGCAACAAACTAATGTACCCGTGCGTTGCTACTTGCTACGCCACCACTATCGTTGCTCAGCCAGCGCTTCACCCGACCGAGGTTTCCCTCGCTCGGCCTGGGCTGTGCCCCTCGGCGCCGCCCCGCGCCGGGCTTGTGCCACACGCTCAGTTCCGCCGCCTTTGTCCTCGTGTTGCACAGCGCGTAGGCCAACTCTCACACCGCTAGGACCAGGAGAGGCGGTCTGACTCATGGACTGCGGCCTCGTTCGCTGAATTTTACATGCTATTGATCGTAAGAAGATAGATGTTTGGCAACAATTTTGCAAACGCATTAACAATAAATGCAAAATAGTATCAAATCCTCATAGATTTTCAGTATTTTCCGTCAGAAAATAGTTAATTGGGTAAGCAATCAAGCAGGTTCCACATAGATTTTCAGTATTTTCCGTCAGAAAATAGTTAATTGGGTAAGCAATCAAGCAGGTTGATCAATTTCCCTATCTGTAACTTAATTAAGAAACAAGATAAATGCGGAGAAACTCTCTCATGAAAAACTGAAGACAATAAACCTGTCGTTGTACACCTTCGTGCATACAAGCTATCAGAGCTGCATGAAATGTGGAGCTCAAACCATTTAGCTCTGATGGGCAAATAAGTTTCTGATCACAACATATAGCTTCCAAATTAAATAAATGAGTGTGTAACTTACTGGGCGAAGAAATACAACGTAACACAAGCCCATGGCTGACCATAAAGAACCACACCAGTAACTATAGATCTCAGACTGGATGGATAAGAAGCTTATGCTTGGGCTCCATCTCCTCCTAACGAGGGGCGGGTCGTGGCACCGAATTGACTTTATACCAGTTGAGGGTGGGCTCGAGCTCACCTAAGCCTACCCGGTGGATTCGTCTTTGTCCTCAACCCATATAAATAACTTCCGCCCCCACCCACCAAACCCTACCTAGTTGCCTCCCACCCCAGCCCCCACCTGCAGTCGCCGCCATGCCATCTTTGTCCCCGACGTCGGCGCTATCCATTGGTGAGCCACAGCTGCCGCCGCCACCGGCGCTCCTACCTCCCTCCCTCCACCCGAACCACCCTCGATCCCACGCCACCCTTCCTCCTCATCTTCAGTGAGACCCCCGTGCCACCCTCTTTCCTCGTCTTTGGTGGCTACCACCGCCGGATCTGCCGCCACCTCCTAATCACTTTCATCCTCGTCGACCCTGCCGACCTCCACCGCCCATTGTCGCCTGGTCACCATCGTTGCCCACGCCCAGTATACCACCCCCTCACTCCCTTTAAATCTAGGGTTCTGGTGAACCGAAACCCTAAATCGGGTGAACCACTAACCCTAACTCGCCAGAATGGTCACTGGAGAGCCGCTAACGTCACTGGAGACGAAGTTGGAGCGTGAGTCTAGAGGTAAATCAGAGGGATGAAAATTCGAGTACTCCCAATGTGAGAAAACACTTGAGTACTCCTTAGCAATTTTCTAGAAAAAAGATAGGCTTCATAAAAGTTTTCATCTCATAGTTTATTACTTGTTGCTTTGTGTTGGACCCCAAATTTGCAACTTTGGAACACAACCTCTGTCCATGACCTGGACCGGTCATAAACCCAATTGTCGTGAGCCTCCAAATTTGCAAACTTGGGTCCTGCTGTGCCAATCTATGTTATTCCCTGGGTTAGTAGATAGCACACACACATGTACATTCTTGGATCATTCACATACATCGCATACAATAGCCTGGTAGATTACACGACCGGCCATGCAGCCCACTGCTTTACAAAAAGGGCACTAAGGCCAAATCATTGCATAGTTCAGAGTACAGAGTAGAGATTAGGAGCGGAAACAAAAGAAATGGTAGTGGATCTATTCACTTCGCCTACAGGCAAGCGACTGGAGGTCCCGACCTAAGTGACTCATACCGCCCCGACACTTGGTCGAAAGGTGCGACTAGGTAGTTGGCTTCGACTTTGTGGTCGAACAAAGAGGTTCGTGAAGGGATATGAATAGGCTACGATAGCAATAATTTAAAAATTCTACCACGTAAACCAGGATGCCAAACAAGTAGATGATCACAGATCATTACCATTAGACACGCAGTGCAGCAAAAGAAGAGTCGAAGCAGCCTGGTCCAACGAAGAGCGCGTCGATGAAGTGGTCGTAGTCGATCTTCTAACGTCCTCGTAGTCGATTGTGTCCTCCAGCAACCTCTGAAGTTCCTTGTGAAGATCGTGGATCGTCATCAAGCGCAACAGCAACCGCAACAGCGCCTCTACGATATTCACATATCCAGAGAAGGAACAACCATACGCTGGTGTGCTAGCACCAAGTCACACGACGGAGCTCTCAAGAAGATGATGGCTAGGGTTTCGGTGGAGCAACTCACGTCTCTCGCCTGTCCTATATCCCAACAGCCTCAAGCATCTTCTTATATAGTGCCCATGACAGATCCTATTCGAACATGTTTTGTTCCAACTCATTAAGTGTGTGACTCGTTAGGTTCATGCGTAGTTCAGTTGTGACTCGGAAACTCCATTCCGATTATGAGTTGTCAGTGGCTCCTAGCAGAATATAACGATTCCCGAATACACACGAATTATATCGGACGAACCTTAATACAATATGATCTATGACCAGGTTCTCATCATTTACGACCATGTTCTATCTCTATATGACCAGTTCGTATTTGGTCATGATAAGTTCATAACTCCTTACAACCAGGTTTCGACCACTCTGTGATTACGTTTGACTAATCTACGACCAGCTCGTATCTCCATATGACCAGTTTGTAACTGATCGAATTAAGCGACCTACTTGTGTATTCTCCTTTTGCCTCACGATATCTAGTTTGAACTCTAGGTGAGATATTTATCATCCATGGACTGTTCAATACTTTCTCGATCGAGTGTCGGATAACCTTATGTGGTCGAACTCTTCGACAACCAGTGGCATGGCCATGCACTTTCTTTATCCGACCACTTCGAGGGGTCCAGAGATATCTTTTCTGTTATGTTAGGAGGGGTAAATCCTATATCTGACTAGTCACATCCCTCTGCATGTTTCATAGCATACCCGAAAGCTACATTTATAACTACCCAGTTACGAGTAGCGTTTGGCAACCCCTAAGAGTGCTAGTACACATATAGGGAACCATGCTGATCTCAGGTCTAAGTATTATGCATCATCATTGCTTGAGATCAACTAATGACACATAGAATCATAACAATTTCAATAGTCTTAATGTGGGTCTATCCAACTCCATGTTCTCTAACATGCGTTCACATTATTGATTCGATATCTCTATATCCAAGATCGATGAAATATGATCATCAATCAATACAAGTACTGGTCGTAGAGTTACTAGTGTTCCGACCAGGGATACCATTTAGAATGACATCATATAATTTAAAGAACTTCACTAACAAGTCACATACTTGTTAATCTTTATAACTAATGATTCATTCAAGGAACATAATAACATTTATTCAATAACTCATAAATATAGACGTGATGCAATCATTTCTATGATTGCCTCTAGGGCATATCACATACAGTTCGACCACGACTGGTCAAAGGCTTGCGACCACACCTGGTTGTAAGTTTCGACTAGGTGACCGTAGAGGGCTTTCGACTTCGAGGGGGTCCTGGCCTAAGCTTCACCATCTTCACCATTGTCTAGTCCAGCGGTGTAACATCCCAATTTTCAGAGCTTAAAAATCTTTTAAATAGTTAGAGGAAGAAAATTCACCATTTGGATTTTATTTGAATTTAATTCAAAAGCTTAATATTGGACTTTACAATCAAAAACATTTAATGTGAGTAATACCAACATGAACAATAGCCAAAACTATTTTATTTGGGTTCTATGTGCTCAGATATATTTTCTAGATTTTTCTAGAATTTTTCTGAGTTCATTTGCTATTTTCTATTGCCCATTCGAATTTCTGGTATTTTCTAAATTAGAAAACCTATTTAAAATCTCAGAAAATCAATCGGGCCGAATTCCTAAACCGGCCCATTCTCCCCGTCATCAGACTTAGCGCGGCCACTTCACGCCGTGCGCCTCCACCGACATGCGGGCCCGCATGTCGGTCTCTCTCTCTTCCTTGGGCGCCGATCATCCTCCACCGTTGGATCAGGATGAACGGCTAGATGCGCGTAAGGCAACCGGAGTTGTCCGAATGTTTCTTTGATTGTGGGTCGTTCGATCAAGATCCAACGGTCAGATCTCGAGTCTGTTTTGCAGCCGCGCCGTTTCGCACGCGGACTCACGCGAGCTGTGTCACTGACGTGTGGGTCCCAGCTTGCCACGTCGTCTTCGTTCCCGAATCCGTTAGGGATACGATCTCCGCCGCCGCCTCCGTTTTGGGCGTTCGTGCCCTGGACTCTCCCAAGCCGCCGCCTATATAAGGAGGGGTAGCCCTCGGTCTCCGCATCTCAACCCTAGCCGCCGTCACCCTCGCGCTGAACCCTAGCCGCCGCAAGAGCCCGAAGATCGATCTGCGCCGCCGCCAACTCCGACGAGCTCGTTCTCCGCCGTCGGTGCCGCCCGCGCCTCTTCGTCTGCACCGTTGGCATCGCACGGAGCTCCTCTACCTCCTGGTGGCCTTCGTCTCGCCGGAGCGTCACCGGAGCGTCGTTGCCGTCAAGCCGAAGCCTCTCGCGCTCTTTGCTCGCCGCACCACCTCCGTTGTCCTCGACCACGGAGTTGCACCTGCAGGTTCGCAATAGCGAGCTACACGGTACCACTCACCGCCGGTGTATCGCCGCCGTTCGCCGCTGCCGCCGTCGAATCAGAGCACCGCCGCGTCTGTTATCGGCCACGTCACGCCACCTCGACCCTCGCGCTTGCGTGTCATCCCACGTGGCGCCGTCGGCGTCCGCGTGCCCCATGTGGCATGGTCCACGGGTTCCCGAGTCCAGAGGCTCGGTGGACCTAGTCCACCGTGAGCCTAGAGATTTCTTTTTATTTATCTTTTTCCGAAATCCCGAGGGCGGCGCTTGAAGATTGCGCAATATTCGATTTTCTTGAGAAATAATTCGGAAATTCGAAAAATCAAATTAGGATTTCTTTTAGTTTTCCAATCTTCCAAAGCTCATAACTTTTGCATCCTAACTCCGATTGAGCCTATTCAAATTTCTAAATTTGTCTAAATTCAAGCCCTATTTATCTGAGTTTTTTATTTAATTTTTGGAGCTTGTTTGCCTCTGTTATTTATTTGTTTTGTTTGTTTTGCTTCGTTTGTGCGTGAGCGTCGATACTTGGGGTTTTAGTCGAAGAAGGCTTCAACCAAGTTCAAGACCAGTACATAGACCTATTCCAAGGCAAGTCATACCTTTGATCATATTGAATCCCAGTTTTCCCAAATTACATTGTGTTAAATTATTGCATTTACTTTGATTATGTATCTAAATGCTTTTGGGCTAGTTATTGATCCCACTTGTTATGTTCACCTTGCCTACTTGTATACCTTCATCTTTGTCGCCTAGATTGGTTTATTACTTAATTGGTATTAGCATATTGCCAACATGGTGGGTTAGAACGACTAGAATTGCTTAGCCATGCTATGAGTCATCATCTCATGTGAGTGCAATTATGAAATTGACTAAGTGACTATGGGCGTGTGATAAAACTGTGTGTCTTTGTGTGCTATTACTCGTGATGGCATGTGTTGCACTAAACCAGCTGGGTGGTAAAGATTTAGGCCGAGGCAAGTGGTGGATCTTGTGTGAACCGGTGGCTTTGTGATTGGGATTTATCGTGTGGTTTAGTTAGAAAAGCTGGAAGTCTTGCCTTGGTCAATTAAGGACTTAACTTTGTGCGCCATTGAACTAGGCTATCTTTGTCGACCACATGTCAGTGACAGCCTAACTTAGTAGGTTACTGGAGTTTCAACATTGGGGTTCGGTGGATAGGTTAAGCTTTGTGATATGGGATGTGTGAATAAGAATGTCAATGTTGAGGCGAAGTTGCCGAACTGTTTTATTACGATTAGTGCTAGCTACACTAGTTGTATCGTGTGGGTAAAGTGTACAAACCTCTGCAGAGTGTTAATCAATCTATTCGAATAGCCGCGTCCTCGGTCATGGACAACGCTCGGGATTTCACATGAGGGTAGTGTTCATAAAATGTGGGATTGGGAGGCGTGTGATCTCAATCATATGGTCATGTGAATAAATCAGTTTAGTGTGTGTCTTTGTGAAAACAAGCATTAAATTAATATTGTCTATTTGTTTTAAATTATACTTTCAATCTATTATTCATATTCAATTGCAAATGTTGCATTTCTGCAAAATAACCACAAGAGCCATTCCTTTGGAATAAGCTTGCATCTAAATATTGCATTCGTGGTATGATTTGCGAGTACGGTTGTGTACTCACGCTTGTTGTAAAACTTGCGCCCAAACCTCTGATGGAGGAGTCTTCTTTGCTTTTGAGGAGGAGTTTGTGGAAGAAGGTTGATCGCTAGGTCATCGATCCCATCGGTTGCTGTGGTGTCTTGATTGGAGTTTGCTTGGAGTTTATTTTCGTTCAGCTGCGGTATTTCTTTAGTGTTAGCCTGCGTGGCTTAATAAGGTTTAACCCGACCTTAAGGTCAAAACTCTAAGTTGTTACTCAAACTATTCGTTTATGTTATATTTAGCTTGTGTGGATTGATATTCACCTATGTTACATTGTGTGCACTAGCGTGATCTGGACTAGTGCGAATCTGAGAGGGTCCAGTGCATTTTTGGGTCCCGACAGAGGTGGTATCGAGCCATCTTGTGTGAGGTCTTGACCTTAGTTAGATCGGCCGTTGTTAGAGAGTCCAAATTATTTTCTAAAAGAAAACTAACTTGCAGAGTAACCCATTGCTTAACTCCTCTCATGTCTCTCTAGACTCATCTATTGCTAAGAATTTTCCCCTCTCTCATTGTTTTTAAGTTGCTCTTACCCTCTCTCTGTCTTGTGGACAGATGTCTCGCCTCCAGACCTATGGTGAGCGTTGTGGAGGTTACGCCGCCGAACTTTGGAAGCTTCTGCAGGTACTTGGAGGTTTTGATCGTCCGTTGTACCGAGGAAACAAGCTGGATGGTGGATGGACATAAGCGGGTACGATCGTAAACGACGATCGCGCCAGGATGAACACCAAGGCAAGCCACCGCTGAACATCTCCGTCGGGAGGATCACTTGGAGTGAAGGAATACAGGAATCATCGCGCTGGCCATGCCGGATGTGCCACATCTACATGTCGCGAGTTGCAAGGAACCGCTCTTCGCTACCACCCGAGCAGTGCCCGTGGAGCTACTGCACACTATCCATCCACGAAGGAGAAGAAGATGCCACGATGGTACACCTCGCCCGTGCGTCGTCGCCCAAGAGGAATCCATGGAGATGATGGCGGATCTGACGGTGCCTACAAGAGCACGCACTAAGTGAAGAGAAGATCGCCATCCCGGAAGAGATGCTCGGCGCCCACCACCAGGCGGACCAAGAAGAGGAAGAAGATTTAGAAGAACATGAAGAATCGAGGAAGATCGGAGGAGGTGGGCGAATCAGAGGAGCTGTCGCGCCATCGACGCTGTTCTGTTGCACCGATTCAGGGCACCAGGGATCGATTGTGAAGATGTCGGCCGCAGTTCAAGGTCTACAGCGAGGAAGCACACGTAGTGGTTGTGGAGGTTACCTCGTGGCCGAGTTCGCTAAGGCCTAGGTTCGATTGAGGCTTAGTGTGTTAAGCGCGTCGCCTAAGCCTAGTTGTGTCGCCCTTTAGGCGTTAGATTGTGTGCTTAGGTTCGCTATTTTCTTTGAGTGTGAGTATGAGCTGCAAAGGCCCTTAGGCATCTGTTGCAAGCCATACTAAGTTCTTAAGTAATAAAGTTGCTTTTGGTTCTCTCAGTTGTTGTTGGGTTTAACCAATCCCCCGCTTAGTTCTTAACTCACCCCATGCTTGCTACCTTATCTAACCCTTGAAGCTTCGCGGTGGTTACAACTCGCGACGATTGCAAGTGGTTGGGTACCAAAGACCGTGAAGCGGTGGGCGGCCGACCAACAGGAGCAGTTCCGCCACCAGCACCTTCAGTGGATCTGCAGAACTTTGGGTCTTTTATGGCAGCACAGACACAGTTGATGCATGCCATGATGAACCAGATGCAAGCTATGAGTGAGCGGAATAACAACAACCATCACCCCCAGGGAGCCCCAGCTGCTCATGGCCACCAAAGACCTTCTAAGTTGGCGGAGTTCATGAGGACCCGTCCACCAACCTTCGCGGGACATGTCTCACCCGTGGAAGCTGATGATTGGCTTCGGGTGATTGAAAGAAAGCTGCTGATCACTCAATGCAGCGACCATGAGAAAGTTCTCTATGCCTCTCACGGTTGGAGGCATCGCGTGAGAATGGTGGGAGAACCTGCGCCGCTCATGAGGCACCACGAGAATATCACTTGGGAGGAATTCTCTCGACATTCCGCCAATACCACGTACGAAGGAATTATTGAACGAAGAAAGATGAATTTCGTGCCACGAAACAAGGAAGCTTGTCGATGTCGACTACCTCAACAAGTTCTCGCAACTTGCTCGCTATCTTTGCGAAGATGTTGCAGCAGACAAGGCTCGCGAGTCGTTTCAAGGGACTGAACATCGGACTTGGTCAATCTCCTTGCACATACCTTCCCGACTTCCAGAAGCGATCAATAAAGCTTTAGTCATGGAGGATAAGCGCAAGGAACTGAAGACAATCGCAAGCGCAGGATGATCCAAACAGGAGGCGGCAATTCCAGCAGAGCAAGGGCGATTGCCACGCAGCTTCAACCGGTTTTCTCCGCGAACTCCGCCAGAGACACCTACACCAACCTCGGCACTCGTCCCAGGTTGCTCGAACACTCGCACTTCGCACCGACTAACGCTAATCCGGCGGTCAACAAGTCGCAAGAACCAAGGGTGTGCTATACTTGCATCCAGCCGGGCCACTACGCCGTCGGTGTCCACAGAGGAACGATCACTCGATTCGTTTCAACCTTGGAGCTACACCAACTAAGACACCGCGCGGGTCACCAACGAGGAACTTTCCAAGCCCCCAACCAGCCGGGAGGAGGGGCGCGATCCGTGGTCGAGCCGTGTCAACCACGTCACCTGGAAGGAGCATAGGAAGCACCGGGCGTACGTCTTGGGTAAGTTCTGGTTAATTCGATACCGCATCGATTCATTTGATTTTGGAGCTTCGCATTCTTTTGTATGCAAGTTTTGCAACTAAGAATAAGTTGGAGGCTATACAACTTAATCATACTCTATTAGTTCAATCGCTGAAGCGGAGCTAAGCTCTAGAGTGGGTTGTTTAGGAGCTAAGTTACTCATAGTGGAGTTGAGTTTCTAGCCAACTTAATTGTTCTAGACACCCAAACCTAGATGTCATTCTTGGCATGGATTGGCTATCCAAGCACAAAGTCAGTCTTTGGATTGTGGCCAAGAGCCGTAGACGGTTGAGAGTGCGATGGAAGGAAAGTGGAGTTTCTAGCCACATCGGTTCGTGAAGGGCACTTGCTAGTAAACAATCGAAGACCATTGCATTGGAGAATGTACCAATAGTCGAGAATACCGGATGTGTTTCGGAGGAGTTACGGAATGCCACGGTCGTGACATCGAGTTCGTCATCGATCTAGTGCGAGACAGCGCCAATTTCTAAGCGACCTTATCGAATGCCGGTGGCGAGTTAGCGAAATGAAGAAGCGATTGAAGAACTTCTCGAGAAAGGTTTCGTAAGACCAAGTTCGTCACCATGGGAGCACCGGTTTTGTTCGTCAAGAAGAAAGACGGAAGCATGAGGATGTGTATCGACTCACCGTTCTCTCAACGAGGTCACTATCAAGAATAAATATCCATTGCCGGGATAGGCGATCTGTTTAACGGATGAAGGAGCGGAGTGTTCTCAAAGATCGACTTGCGATCGGGCTACCATCGATTGAAGATCTACCCTAGGATATACCAAAGACCGCTTTCTCAGCGCGGTATGGACATTATGAGTTCTTGGTCATGTCATTTGGTGACAAATGCCCCAACGTACTTCATGAACATGATGAACAAAGCCTTCATGGAATACCTGGACAAGTTCGTAGTGGTGTTCATTGGCGATATTCGGTTTATTCCAAATCGAGAGGAGGAACACGCGAACACACGAGGTTAATTTTGGATAAATTCGGGAGCATCGGTTGTATGCCAAGTTCGATAAGTGTGACTTTTGGAAGAAGGAAGTGGATTTCCTTGGCCATGTGATGACCGCTGATGGAGTAGCAGTTGACCCAGGAAAAGTAAAGGCAGTGTTACACTGGGACCAGCCCAAGACTGTAACCCAGATCCGCAGTTTCTTGGGAATGACAGGTTACTACCGCCGTTTTATCGAAGGGTTCTCATCGATTGCTAAGCCTCTTACGCAATTGTTGAAGAAGGAGAAAAAGTTCACTTGGACTCCAGCCTGTGAGGAAAGTTTTCGAGAGTTAAAGAAGCGCTTGACCTCAGCCCCAGTGCTGATTTTGCCAGATATTCGCAAGGATTTCGATATCTATTGTGATGCTTCGCGTCAAGGATTAGGATGTGTCCTGATGCAAGAAGGAAGAGCTGTCGCTTATGCGTCAAGACAATTGAGACCTCACGAGGAGAATTACCCCACTCATGATCTAGAATTAGCTGCCGTAGTGCATGCTTTAAAGATTTGGCATCATTACCTCATCGGTAATCGCTGCGAAGTCTACACAGATCATAAGAGCCTAAAGTACATCTTCACCCAGTCAGACCTGAACATGAGGCAGAGAAGATGGTTAGAATTGATCAAGGATTACAATCTTGGAATCCACTACGATCCCGAGAAAGCCAACGTAGTTGCAGACGCTCTAAGTCGTAAGAGTTACTGTAATGTTTTGGAAGTAAAAGAAAATTTCCCAGAACTTTATGAAGAATTTCAGAAGCTAAAGCTAGAAGTTGTGTCCGAAGGATTTATAGCCAATTTGGAAGTACAGTCTACCTTGGAAAGCGGTTCGTGAAGCACAACCAAAGGATCCCGTGTTGTCGAGATCAAGATCAAAATGGCGAAAGGAAAATTTAAAGATTTCACCGGGATAACCGGATATACTCTTGATTAATGGTCGATGTCAGGTACCGGATATCGACGGTCTAAAACGATTGATCTTGAAGGAAGCCCATGACTCAAAGTATTCAATTCACCTGGAAGTACCAAGATGTACCAGGGATGTTAAGACCAAATTTTGGTGGCCAAATTTGAAGCGAAGTCGCAGAGTTCGTGGCCTTGTGCGACACTGTCGTAAAATAAAGCGAGACACGAGAGACCAGGCGGGTTTGCTTTGCAGCAATGAAGATTCCGAATGGAAGTGGGAGGAAATCGGGATGGATTTCATCACGGTTTACCCAAGACCCAATCGAGTTACGATTCGATGCGGGTAATAGTCGATCGATTGACCAAGGTCGCACATTTTACGCCGATCAAAACCACGTACTCGGAGGTCGCCTTGCGGAGTTGTACATGGCCGAATTGTCGGGTTGCATGGAGTGCCCAAGAAAATAGTGTCGATCGAGGATCTCGGTTCACCTCTCGCTTTTGGCGAGTTTGCATGAAGCATTGGGTACTCATCGAATTTGATCTTCGCATATCATCCACAGACGGATGGAGCGGTGAAAGAGTCAATCGATATTGGAGGATATCTTTGAGAGCTTGCGCTCTAGCGAATGCTACCGATGGGATAAAAGTTTGCCGTATCACGAGTTCTCATACAACAACGATTATCAAGCGATGCGCAAATGTCGCCATTTGAAGCTTTGTATGGCGTACTGCCGAACCCGTTAAATTGGTGAGAGATAGTGAGCGTGCTGATGTTCGGGCCGATATCATTCAAGAGGCGAAAGAAACGAGTTGCTATGATCGGAAAGGCTAAAAATAGCCCGATCAAGGCGTAAGAGTTATCGCGATAACGCCGTCGAGATCTCGATTTGAGCCGAGAAGATTTTGTCTATCTTGGTGACCCCGCCGAGGTGTCAAAGGTTTCATGCCAAAGGAAGCTTGCCCTAGGTATGTTGGCGTTCAAGATTTTGGAACGCCGTGGGAAGTTGCTTACCAATTGGAGCTACGCGATCGTTAGCGAGTACATGATGTCTTTCATGTCTCGCAGATTGAAGAAGTGTCTTCGTGTGCGGAAAGAGCAAGCCCGTTGGAATCAATTGTTTTGAAAGAGGATCTTACCTACAAGGAGCAACCGGTCAAGATCTTGGATGTCGCAGAGCGCCTCACCGAAAGCAAGCTTCGTTTATGCAAGGTCGGTGGAGCAACCACTCGTAAGGAGAAGCGACGTGGGAGCGTGAAGAAGAAGCTGAAGCCGAGTTTCTAGCCTTTTATCTAGCTAGCTTTGAATCTAGGGTCGAGATTCCTTTAAGGGGGAGGTTTGTAACATCCCAATTTTGAGCTTAAAAATCTTTTAAATAGTTAGTAGGAAGAAAATTCACCATTTGGATTTTATTTGAATTTAATTCAAAAGCTTAATATTGGACTTTACAATCAAAAACATTTAATGTGAGTAATCCCAACATGAACAATAGCCAAAACTATTTTATTTGGGTTCTATGTGCTCGGATATATTTTCTAGATTTTCTAGAATTTTTCTCGAGTTCATTTGCTATTTTCTATTGCCCATTCAATTTACAGTATTTTCTAAATTAGAAAACCTATTTAAAATCTCGAAAATCAATCGGGCCGAATTCCTAAACCCCGCCCATTCTCCCGTCACGCCAGACTTAGCGCGGCCTACCGCTGCGCGCCTCCACGACATGCGGGCCCGCATGTCGATCTCTCTCTCTCTTTCCTTGGGCGCGATCATCCTCCACCGTTGGATCAGGATGAGCGGCTAGATGCGCGTAAAACAACCGAGTTGTCGAATGTTTCTTTGATTGTGGGCCGTTCGATCAAGATCCAACGGTCGATCTCGAGTCGCTTTGCGGCCGCGCCCGCCGCGACGCGGACTCACGCGGTGTGTCAGCGGCGCAGGGTCCCGGCTTGCCACGTCATCTTCGTTCCCGAATCCGTTAGGATCGATCTCGCCGCCGCCTCCGTTTTGGGCGTTCGTGCCTGGACTCTCCCAAGCCGCCGCCTATATAAGGAGGGGTAGCCCTCGATCTCGCATCTCAACCCTAGCCGCCACCACCTCACGAACCCTAGCCGCCGCAGAGCCCGAAGATCGACCGCTGCGTTCTCGCCGTCGGTGCCGCCGCGCCTCTTAAATCGCACCATTGGCATCGCCGCGGAGCCCTCTACCTCTGGTGGCCTTCGTCTCGCCGGAGCGTCACCGGGCGTCGTTCCGTCAAGCCCAAAGCCTCTCGCCGCTCTTTGCTCGCCACCGACCACCTCGTTGTCCCCGACCACCCGAGTTGCACCCGAGGTTCGCAATAGCGAGCTACACGCCGGTACCACTCACCGCCGGTGTATCGCCGCCGTTCGCCGTTCGCCGTCGAATCCGAGCACCGCCGCGCGTCGTTGTCGGCCACATCACCGCCACCTCGGCCTCGCGCTTGCGTGTCGTCCCACGCGGCGCCTGCGTCGGCGTCCACGTCGCGTGCCATGTGGCATGGTCCACGGGTTCCGAGTCAGAGGCTCCGGTGGACCTAGTCCACCGTGAGCCTAGCCTCGGCGACGTGGGTCCCACATGTCGAGATTTCTTTTATTTATCTTTTCCGAAATCCAGAGGGTGGCGCCAAAGATTGCGCAATATTCCGATTTTTCTTGAGAAATAATTCGGAAATTCCAGAAAATCAGAATTAGGATTTCTTTTAGTTTTCCAATCTTCCAAAGCTCATAACTTTTGCATCCTAACTCCGATTGAGCCCATTCAAATTTCTAAATTTGTCTAAATTCAAGACCTATTTATCTGAGATTTTTATTTAATTTTTGGAGCTTGTTTTGCCTCTGTTATTTATTTGTTTTGTTTGTTTTTGCTTGTTTGTGCGTGAGACGTCGATACTTGGGGTTTTAAAGTGAAAGAAGGCTTCAACCAAGTTCAAGACCAGTACATAGACCTATTCCAAGGCAAGTCATACCTTTGATCATATTGAATCCCAGTTTTTCCCAAATTACATTGTGTTAAATTATTGCATTTACTTTGATTATGTATCTAAATGCTTTTGGGCTAGTTATTGATCCTACTTGTTATGTTCACCTTGCCTACTTGTATACCTTCATCTTTGTCGCCCTAGATTGGTTTATTACTTAGTTGGTATTAGCATATTGCCAACATGGTGGGTTAGAACGACTAGAATTGCTTAGCCATGCTACGAGTCATCATCTCATGTGAGTGCAATTATGAAATTGACTAAGTGACTATAGAACTGCGTGTGATAAAGCGTGTGTCTTGTGTGCTATTACTCGTGATGGCATGTGTTGCACTAAACCAACTAGGTGGTAAAGATTTAGGCCGAGGCAAGTGGTGAATCTGTGTGAACCGGTGGCTTTGTGATTGAGATTTATCTGTGTGGTTTAGTTAGAAAAACTGGAAGTCTTGCCTTGGTCAATTAAGGACTTAACTTTGTGCGCCATTGAACTGAGCTATACTATACGACCACATGTCCGTGACAGCCTAACTTAGTAGGTTACTGAGTTTCAACATTGGGGTTCGTGGATAGGTTAAGCTTTGTGATATGGGATCAGTGTGAATAAGAACGTCAATGTTGAGACGGTTGCCGAATCTGTTTTATTACGATTAGTGCTAGCTACACTAGTTGTATCGTGTGGGTAAAGTGTACAAACCTCTGCAGAGTGTTAATCAATCTATTCGAATAGCCGCGTCCTCGGTCATGGACAACGCTCGGGGATTTCACATGAGGGGTAGTGTTCATAAAATGTGGGATTGGGAGTTGTGTGATCTCAATCATATGGCTGTGTGAATAAATCAGTTTAGCTGTGTGTCTTTGTGAAAACAACTGTTAAATTAATATTGTCTATTTGTTTTAAATTATGCTTTCAATCTATTATTCATATTCAATTGCAAATGTTGCATTTCTGCAAAATAACCACAGGAGCGATTCCTTTGGAATAAGCCTGCATCTAAATATTGCATTCTGTGGTATGATTTGCGAGTACGGTTGTGTACTCACGCTTGTTGTAAAACTTGCGCCCAAACCTACAGAAGTGGAGGAGTCTTCGCCTGCTTTTGAGGAGGAGTTTGTGGAAGAAGGTTGATCGCTAGGTCATCGATCCCAGTCGGTTGCCTGTGGTGTGCTGATTGGAGTTTGCGAGTTTATTTTCGTTCATGCAGTATTTCTTTAGTGTTAGCCTGCGTGGCTTAATAAGTTGTAACCCGACCTTAAGGTCAAAACTCTAAGTTGTTACTCAAACTATTCGTTTATGTTATATTTCGCTTGTGTGGATTGATATTCACCTATGTTACATTGTGTGCACTAGCGTGATCTGGACTAGTGCGAGAATACACAGGGGTCCGAGTGCATTTTGGGTCCCGACAAGCGGCCACAAGTAGTCGTGGGGTCTTGATCAAGTGGCTTTGAAAGATTGTATTGGGCGAGCCGACTGCACAACTCATGAGCCAATACACAATGCAATTATTATAAATGCAAGGCTAAACCAAGGCATGGCCTGTGGTTCTTTTGTTTGCATAAAGCCACCAGTTTGGAATAGGTAAGTAATAACAAAACCTGAACTTAGTAGTATACTAACACAAGTTTTATAAACTGAGTTTTTGTTGTAAAGTACTAGCGGAGGTCCAACCTCCTATACCATTGAGTGGCACCAACCACTCAATGCTCAGGTTATCCTGTATTTACCACTGGTCCCAGACCAGGCTTTTCCAAATCCCTGGGGTTCCAACCCCATCTTTCCATTCTATCCACAAATTGGTTTTTATAAAAAGGAAAGCTATATCCAGTAAGTTCTCTACATCGCTCTTGATCGTGAGCATGGCTATCTAGATAGTTTTTTTTACTCTGCAGAGTTTGTGCACTTTCCCCACAAGAGATAATTCAACTTATACTGCCCCGACACATTTCTGTAGGTGTGCAGCTAATGTTGATTATCACAAGGCCTTTACAATGCTCAACCTCTTTGCAACTTCGCATCACTAGGTATCAGCCCCTTCGGCCTCTCCTGCTTGTCCTTGGGAGGTCTCCCTTTCGCGTCATGCGGTTCTCGTGGCTTCGTTCTCCCCCGACTACCCACCCGCATGCACCAATGGCGAAGCCACACCGAGGCGAACAAATTAGTTAGCTAGGTCGTATGTGTTACCAACTTGTGGTTGCACTATTTTACATGAGAGGTCACTACCAAATTCGGTCCTTAATTGACTTGGGTGGCACGTCCACATACCAACCTCTTCTCGTGCACCCGGCACCAGCCATTCTTTCCAGCCGCCCAAGTCGAAAATAGTTTTTCAGGTTTTATTTGTTTTGAAAATAACCATTAAGTCCAACATACCAGCTAAGCTCCCAGCCTCGACTACCCAAATCCAGTTTTTATATTTTGAGTGAGTGTTGTTGGGCAATTTAATGTCCGCCTAACAATGTATCTAAGCAAGGCTAAGCATGACACTTAGATACATACTTATTAACTAGTATGTAATCCATTAAGTCTAAGGTGACAAAGGATAGTGTCCAAGTTCAAAGATTGGAAGTTTATACACAATTATGGTTAAGGCATTAGCTACGACTAGACCAAATATAGTTGCATAAATCATAGTAATACGGTTTCATAATTTAAAGCAACATAATTTGCAAAGAGTAGGTGCAATATGATCAAAGTGTTGGCTCACCTTGGTCGAGGTACTGCTGTTCTTGTTCTGGGTCTACTCGAGGGTCCTTAGGAGCTTCAAATTCTATATACGCAAAGACAACCCAAAGTTCAAATAAGCACATATGACTTCAAATTGCATTCAAAAATTCAAATAAACCCCAGATGGGGTGGTCAACGAAACTAAGTGGTCGAGACTGAGTGATTGAAACCATGTGGTTGAAACATAATGGTCGAAACATAGTGGTCAAAACACCGTGGTCGAACAAAGTGGTCGAGACATCGTGGTCAAAACAAAGTGGTTGAAACCAAGTGATCGAAACACAGTGGTCAAGGCACCGTGGTCAAAATAAAGTGGTCGAAATACCGTGGTCGAGACACAGTGATCGAAACACAGTGTTCGAGACACAAGTGATCAAAACTGTGTGATCAAAACACAATGGTCGAAACACTGTTGTCGAGACAAAGTGGTCGAAACATCATGGTCGAAACACAGTGGTCGAGACACCATGGTCGAAGCAAAGTGATCGAAAACATCATGGTCGAAACAACGTGGTCGAGACACAGTGGTCGAAATTATGTGGTCGAAACTATGTGGTCGAAAAAAAGTGGTCGAGACACAGTGGTCGAAACTGTGTGGTCGAAACACAATGGTCGAGACAGTGGTCGAAACAAAGTGGTCAAAACTGTGTGGTCGAAACACAATAGTCAAAGCACAGTGGTCGAACAAAGTGATCGAGACACAGTGGTCGAACTGTGGTTGAAAGCGAGCTATGGTCGTAGCGCTGCAGTACTCATAGATGTTACAGTACTCATAGTGGCTGTGTGGTCGTAGCGCCCGGGTGGTCTTAGCGATACAGTACTCGTATATGCTACAGTGCTTGTGGATGCTATAGTACTCGAAGGTGCTGCAGTACTCGTAGAGCTATGATGCTTGCGAATGCTACAGTACTCGTAGCAGGCTATACAGTCGTAAGCGAGCTGTGGTCGAATGGGGTTCAACTATCAGTCTGGAGGATGTTCGTCTACAAGGAGGTTCAACTATGCCCGGTCAAAGTAGGTATGACTATGTGTAGTTGAAGGAGGTTCAATTACCCGCAGTCGAGGGAGGTATGACTATGTGTAGTTGAAGGAGGAGGTTTACCTATACGTAGTCGAAGAAAATTCGACCACCTGGTTTGAAATAGGTTCGATTATGCGTAGTCGAAGTGGTACGACTACCTATGGTTATAAAGGGGGCTGCTAGGTCCAAAGAAGGATACAACTACTCAACATGGTTGTAGAAAGGCTACGACGACTCAATCGTGGTCGTAGGGAGGATACGACTGCTCAATGTGGTCTTAGGAAGGCTACAACTACTCAAGGTGGTCGTAGGAAGGATGCAAGAAGAACCGATCACCTGCCCATGCCCGCTAGCGAGGAACAGGGTGAGGCTGCTGTGAAGGGATACGAGTAGGCTACACTAGCTAGCAATTTCAAAAATTCTACCACGTAAACCAGGAAGCTATGCAAGAAAGGGATCATAGATCGTTATCATAGACACGTAGTGCAGCGAAAGAAGAGTTGGAGCAGTCTGATCCAACGTCGAGCGCATCGATGTAGTGGTCGTAGTCGATCGTCCAACGCCCTCGGCACCAATTGTCTCCTCTAGCAACCTATCACGTTCCTGGCGTAGGTCGCGGATCGCCCTTGATCAGCACAACATCAACTACAGCAGTGTATCTACAGTATCCACATGCCCAGGGGTGGAATGCCATACGCCGTTGTGCCCGCACCAACACGCACGGTAGGGTCTTCGGGGAGATGACGATTAGGGTTTTGGTGGAGCAACTCTCTTACCCCAACAGCTCCATGCATCCCCTTATAAAAAGCCCATAACGGATCCTATCCGAACTTGTTTATTTCAACCCGTTAAGTGTGTGACCTTGTAGGTTCATGCATAATTGATTGTGACTCAGAAACTCCTTTTCGACCACGAGTCGTTAGCGGTTCCTAGTAGGACATAACGATTTCCGAACACACATAAATATTATATCGGAATAACCTTATGCAATATGATCTGCGATTAGGTCATCAATCAATACATATGTTGGTCGATAAGTCACTAGTGTTCCGACTAAGGATGTATTTAGAATGACATCATATAAGTCAAAGAGCTTCACCAATAAGTCACATAGTTGTTAATCTTTATAAATGATAATTCATCTAAGAAATATAATAATATTTATTCTATTACTCATAAACATAGATGCGATACAATCATTTCTATGATTGACTCTAGGGCATATCACGAGCATGCTGGCCCCCGGTGGCACGGTCGGCGGTGACACCTTGCCTGTGAGGGACAGGATCTCGAACTAGCCACACAGGGCAGCAACGAGGCTGGCTGGGGGCGACACGCTGGGCTGGTGGAGTGCAACATTGACCCTGTTGTCGCTGAGCACGCAGACATCGCGGCCACGACGGAGTGCGTACTCGGAGAGGAAGTCAACGACATCGGCACTAACGACCAACTCAAGGATGTGGGAGTGGAGTGCGATGGGCAGGTTGGGCTTGTTCTTGGACCCTACCGCCCTTCGACAGCAAAATGGCCGACGACAACGACTATTGGCCCGCACCTCCCTCACCTGTTTGGTGTCGATGATGGGGCTCCTATCTAGTGACACCCTAGAGAACTACTCTGCCTTGATGTGGGAGACTGGGGGGAGCGGCGTCGACGGTAGACGACAAGGGAAAGAGAGAGAGGGGAAGAGGAGAGGGGAAGAGGAGAGGGAGGAAAAGAGAGGAAGGAGGAGATAAAGGAAGGGCAGCGCAGGTGGAGGAGCTAGCCAGCTGGCCAGGGCGACGACGACCGTGTAGGTAGAGAGATACGACGACGGTGGGTGAACTGGAGGAGAGAAACAAGTAGGAAGGTAAGAAAAGAAAAGGAAGAAGGAGAAGAAAGAAACGAAGGTATTTTGGAAAAAGTTGACGCAAAAAAAAATAACGGAGGTGACGTATGGTTTCGACTTTACAGTGGCATGTGAGGGGATGTCACTTTGTAATGTCGGATTAGGGATCCAGAACATTTGTAGTGATATATAAAAAATTAACCTTGTTGGTAGGTGTGCTCATTTATTTATTTATTTATTTTTGTGTGTTCCATATTTATCTAGTCTAGTACATCATAATGTTTGAAAACAAAATATAGTTAGTATGCCATAATGTTTGAAAACAATCACTCTTGAGAAGACTTGAAGAGCAACCCACTCTTGAGAGGGGTTGTATTGTGCTGCCTAGCTGAAGCTTGATTTTTTTTTTAAAAAATAATATTATTTTAAATAACAATTACAAAATTAAATAGTAAAAAAATTACAAAAATTCTCTCGCAAGATGAAATGGCGACAGGTGCCAAATGGCATCCTATGCCATTTCATCTGGTGATAGGAGGGTGAGCAATACCCAATCTTCAAATGAAATGGCGACAGGGGGGCGGGCTCCTGTCGTCGGTTGAATTGGCGATAGGGGCCACCCTACAGAAACAATGATTTTCTCCCCAAACCTCATTCCATCCAAGAGAGAGAGGAGGGAGGGAAAGGAGGGAAGAGGGGGAAAATTGAGTGGTGAAGCCTTGTCAGTTCGTAGCGGAGGAGAGAGAGGGGGGGGGAGGGAGAAGCAGATCCTGTCGCCCAATTCTCAGGTAAATGTTTTTTTTTGCAACTTTGTAATTTAATTTGAAACTCTAGTAGGTTAGCAAATAAAACTAGCGACGTAGAATTGATTTCATTATACCATGTTAGCTGTAGTGTAGCCTATGGTAGTTTAGATTATCATTGTAGTTTAGATAATTTTTACACGGGAAATAATTTTAAAATACTAAAAACACTTTTTAAACTGAGAAAATAGCAAGTTAGCTCTAAAAATTCTATAAAAATTCCAGAGTAGCTAAATAGAGTGTGTAGAGCCTAAATAAAATATTCTCAACTTCAATTATATTCTCATTTTTGCTCAGTAAATATTTTTGTAAATGCCAAGAATACCTTTTAAACTGCGAAAATAGCAAGATGGCTCTAAAAATTCTGTAAAAATTCCAGAGTAGCTAACTAGGTTGTGTAGAGCCTGATTAAAATATTCCCTGTTTCAATTCTATCCTCATTTTAGCATGGTAAATATTTTGTAAATGCCGAGAATACCTTTTGAATTACGAAAATAGCAAGTTGGCTCTAAAAATTATTTAAAATTTCAAAGTAGCTAAATAGGGTGTGTAGAGCTTGACTAAAATATTACCAGTTTCAATTCTGTTCTCATTTTTGCACGATAAATATTTTGTAAATGCTGAGAATACCTTTTAAACTACGAAAACAGCAAGATGGCTCTAATTTTTTTGTAAAAATTCCAGAGTAGCTAAATGGGGTGTGTAGAGCCTAATTAAAATATTCTCAGCTTCCATTATGTTCTTATTTTTATATGATAATTGTTTTTTATATGCGGAGATAATCTTTTAAATATGTCTCATCTTATTTTCTAGTATGTTGGCCCTAAGAGACGTTCCAAAGTGGTCGTACGAGTTGCTTGACCATGCCATTGACGCGACTCACTATAGCCACCTTAGTACCATCCTCCCGTAGGATGGTGAGCAGTCCATTGAGCTTAATGCATTGCAGTTGTGCATGCCCATGAGGGTATGGAGGGTGGATCCCACGTTGGGTTTTGTGGTATGTATAGTTCTGACCTTTGTGTACTAAATTTCGGTCTGACTTGTGTGGGTGGATTCATGTATGTTCTTAATCATTTCGACGTAGGTTGAGAGAGGCATGCCTCCTTCCACTAGCTAGGATGGTGGAGGTGACTGGGAGGATATCATCGCCAGGGTGTCTACGTCGAGGCAATTTTCGTACGACCGATGCCTCCTGATGGCACTGGTTGACCAGTGGAGACTAGAGACGCACACGTTCCACCTTCCGTGCAGGGAGATGATGCCAATGCTTCAAGATGTGGGCTACCTGATCGGGTTGCCCTACACGGGCTTCCCCATGGCAACGTACGATGTCCCGAACAGGTGGCACACGGAGATTCTCACGAGGTTCCAGTGGTTGCTGCCGGCCAACGCTAGCTACAGGGAGTTCTCCAGTATGCACAGGGCGACGCTGAAGTGGATCAACCTGTTCAACGTAAGTATTTATAACTCTTGTGTTTTCATTTCAATTGCTTTGTTCAATTTAGTGATGTATCTTTGTCTTCGTGCAGCTAGTTACCTTAGGACCGGACACACCCGAGCACATAATGAGGAGGTACTTTGAGGTATACTTGTTGTGACTCTTTGGGTGGTTCATGTTCCTAGGGTTCCATGGCGACAGCGTAGACAAGCACATTATCCACACACACGGGAGCTGGTGGACATGGAGGTGGAGGCAATCTCGTTGTATGCCTAGGGCTCAGCGGTGCTATGCGTGACATACCAGGGCCTGTGCAGCACGTGCCACTGGGTTCGGGACAACTCTATCCTCTCAAGATGCCTGCTACTTCTTCAGCTGTGGTCCATCGAGCGTTTATAGATCGAACGACTATAGCTGGATCTAGGAGGTTACATCGATGCCACATACGCCGCCGATGACCCTGTGGACCGGCTGACCATGGGTATGGTGTGGTGTCGCCGATGGGTATATTTTTTTGAACCTTTAGTCTTTTTCGTAATTTAATTTAATTTCATGTGCTAAGTTTTTGTTGTTATATTCCACAGGTCACCTTCACTCCGATCACTACGTACGTGTCCTACCCAGAATACATTCGATGTTTGGTCAGTTGACAGATGATCGCATCATCTGGACGTCGTACACTGCCAATAAGGTGTTAGCCTATGCACCCCGAGGCTTGTTCCTCCAGTGCACGTGAAACTGTCAGTATTGGTACACGTGGAGGTCCTTGGTCTTCGTGGAGAAGTACCATGTGCACTGGATGATGAGCTAGTTTGGTCTACGACATGAGTTTCCAATGCCCTGGGGCCGCGTGTGCCTCCGAACATCCATTGGTAAATTCATGTTTAATGTTTGTCATAGTCTTTCCCTTATGGACTTACGAATTTACCATTTTGTCTTCCACAGGTGCACCAGGAAGGGAGTAGCTGGTATGACTTCCTGGACTAAGAAGATGGGCCATTGGGTTGAGCAGTGACTCCACACCTCGACGAACATGCACGAGAGACTGCTCCCTATGACCTTAGGACGTACGAGGAGTACATCGAGTGGTACTCCACTCGGACAAGGGTCCGTTGCGTCAGGGTCATGGGCGACCCACCATGCCACGAGGCCACAACGACCGACACGTACCCCACCTAGCTGGACACCGCATTCCATCTCTCGGTATGTATTGAACTATCCATACTTCTTGTTTCCTACACATATTTTCGGTTTCTAACTTTGTTAATTCTGTGTACAGAATAATTCGCATGGGAGATGCACGAGATGACGACCTCCGTGCGTACTCGGATGCTCGAGGAGTGCTTTAGCATGACAACACGGGAGATCAGAGAGCTCATGGATTGGCTCCTAGAGAGGACGAGGTGAATCATCCAGCTTACGTCATGTCGTGGGCCACCGAGGGACGTGGCGGACCGAGCTGTTCGTGGGCGGGGGGTGGGGGGGGCGTGTCGAGAGTACCCCAGCGTTGGCTCAGTTCACAGGTACACCTAAAACACTTACGTCTGGTTGTTAATTCGAACCCCACTAGTTACTAACGATATTTTTTTCTGGCAGGTTCTCAGTACTATCCGTACCAGGGGTAGGACTACGCCGAGCCATGCTGCGATGTAGCGATCAGGTATGTATATGTTGTTTACACGTATAATGTACTATTTCAACACTTCCTTCTTGTTTACATGCATAACGTGTTGTTCCATAGGTCGTAGACACCTACCGGACGAGGAGCTGGGGTCGTAGGAGGGAGCAGACTTCAGGGACTACGAGTTCGACCGAGAGTTGGCGCTACGGCGAGCGGGTAGTGGGCCTTCACACAATGAGAGCAACCAGGTCTCCGTTGGGGCTTCACAGCTACACGATGCGCCCAGAGCGAGCCAGTCGACGCAGTACCCTGTTGAGACACACCCTCTCGGGGCACCCCCTCTCGTGACGCCCCCTCAGGGCATTCGCGTCGGTAGGGTACCTCGGCCGTCGGAGCCTTTGATGTACTCGCACCAGTGCCCGCAGCCACCCCGGACGAGGCCAGGGGCCACATGTGGGGTACGCCCCAAGAGAGCCTGCGAGTAGATGTATCAGTCTTGTTATGTAAATATTAATTTATGTACGACTTACATTATGCTACTCCCGTGTTTCAATACTATTTATTCTTGTGTGTATAGGTAACTGCGTGGGAGAGTCAGTATCGCAACACCCCACACTACCCTAATTCTAGCCTTTTCGTACGTGAAATGACTACACCCTGTTCGCAAAGTACATCGTGTATTTTTCATATTACGTCGTCGAATGGGGCTATTATCGATATTGTGCAGCCGAAAGGGGCTATTTTTATATCACGCCGCCTAAAACGTATTCCAAATATATTTAGTAACATCGAAACTCATAAATTTTTCTCTATTTCATATTTCATTATCTTTTAAAAAATTATCAGTAGCGTGGGCAATTAAAGATATACCAAAATTATAAATTTAATTTAATTTCGAAAAAGGGCTCATATCGTCATTTCAATTGGCGACAAAGAGTTTTTCACTGTTTGTAGTGACGACAAAGCACTGTCGCCATTTTAAATGACGACGGAATATCATTTTCGTATTTTTTTACAATTTAATTTTACAATTTTAATTAAAATAATAATATTTTTTAAAAATCACCAAAACTCCGCTTTTGAGATGACTTTAGGCTTTAGCCCTTAACTGGTTTATCAACTTATACCCAACACACTATTATAAAATCATCACCATCATCGATTTTTTTTAAATAATCTATATTTTATTATAAATTACAAATTTATTCTTGCCTTTTTTTTATTACAGGAATATACGCGATCGCCTAACAGATTAGCGCGATAATTGCGGTGCCAACAGTTGGGCAATGAATCTGCATCACCAACCGTTGGGCACAGTGCCTCGATCGCACGAACCGTTGGGCGACTGGAGGGCTTTATATAGCCCGCGCGTGGTCCCCCCCGTGATCCTGCGCTTGCTTTGCGGGAACAGAAGAGAGAAAGAGGGAAAGAGGGAGGAAGAGAGAAGAGAGAAAGAGGGAAAGAGGGAGGAAGAAAGAAGAGAGAAAGAGGGAGAAAGAGGGAGGGAGAAGAAGACTTCTTTTGTGAGATAAGTATTTTGATTTTGTAATGTATATTTTGTAGTAAGTAATTAGTTTATGTAGTTTGAATAGTAGTATCTATAAGAGATTTTAGGTAGAGGAAAAAAATTAGTATTTTAGGTAGAGGAAAAAATTAGAAAACGAAAACATAGTTAATTTGTATATAAGTAGTAGCGATCGATAGAAAAATAGTTGATGTAGTTAAAAATAGAAATATAAGTAACATCTGTAGGAAATTAGAGTTAGAGGGAAAAATTAGAAAATCGAAATGTTATTCAGTTTTACGTAAGTAGCAAATGATAGAAATCGTAGTTAGAGACAAAACCGTAGTAGCGATCGATAGAAAAATAATTGATGTTTATGAGAAATATTGAAGTTGTCTTGGTGCACGTGTGAAGACGATTATCATTGCATAAATAATGCGTGACCGAACGCATGGAGACGATGAATTAGGTGTATGAACAAATTAGTAGACGTAAATTAGTATGAACAAATATTTCCTAACGCCACTTGTAGCATTTGGATTGCAAGTTAATTAGCGTCGAATCGGATGATGACTTCTATGGAATATTGAATCCGTTTTTATGTTGAATCCGAATATTGTACTGCACGTTCATTGTGGCCTCTGCCTTAGGGAATGAACGGGATCTTCATCATGATGTAGTGTAGTTGTCGGCGATGACGAAGAGCCTCGACAAATGTAAAATACAATGTAGCGGTGCTTGCATGTCGTATGCGTATGCGTCGACTAGTTGCAATATTAAAATATTTGCGGACATATGCGATGAAGTCATGCCTGTACCCACTACACTGAAAGTGCATTACGGTGTTGGCACCGTTCGTGAAGGTCCGTGCGGTGTTGACCTGAGTAGTTTTTCTCAAACCACTCTGGTACACCCAGATGGTGAGAATGCACAAATCGCAGATGTGATGTACTGGCTCACCCGTAGCTTCTCCCTGGACCCTAAGGTGTGCAGCGTCTTCATACAAGGGCTTTGGAGCCGGTGTAACAGCCCAATTTTCAATTTCAGTAAAATTTAAAAGTTTATTTATGTTTGTGGTTTTTCCTGAATTTTCAAAAGCTTTTTATAAATATTTTAAAGCTAAAATAAATTTATTTGCAAAATTAAAAGCCAACAAATAGTTGGAAATAATTTTATTAAGTCCAGAATGAGTATGGGAATTTCTGTGAATTTTTCCATAATTTTTGGAAGTATTTTGCTATTTTCTAAAGCTATTATGAATTATCAGAATTAAAACAAATAGAAAAGCAAACGAAAATCCTCTAACAGTGTTTGGGCCGAAACCCAAAGGCTCCGGCCCAAATTCCTTCACGCGCGCGGCCCACACAGCCCAGCCGCTCGCACCCTCTCTCCCACCTCCTCATCCACCGTTGGATCTTAATCCAACGCACGCAACGCACACACGCACCCCTCCTCTGTATCCACCGCTGGATCTGGCATCAACGATCAAGATCTTCCGTAGCTGCCGCACTGTCCGAATGACACCATCAATAGGAGCCGTGCGATCTTAATCTAACGGCGAGATCTTTGTACCGTTTCGGAGACTTAAAACCTTCTAATCTAAACCCTTCAATCTAAATCCTACGGCCAGGATTTCCTTCACGATCTTCTACTTCCACCAAGTCCCAACCGCAGGATCTAAATCCAGACGGCTCCACGCCGTCGTCTTCCTCGCCTTCTCCTTCCTCGCCGCATAGCGGTCACCCGCCATTGCCGCGCCGAGGGAGCCGCCAACGCCAAATCCCAACCGCCCGACTTCCGCGTCGTGCGCGAGAGGCGAACCGATCGCCGCACACGATCCCCACCTCCTTCCTTCTTCTCGCGCCGGTTCGCCACAACACCGCAACCGCGCGCGACCCCACCTTCTCCACGTCGCCCGAACACCCCGGCGCCTATAAAAGGCGACCTCGGTGCGCAATTCTCCACCGCTCCCGCGCCACCAACCATTGCCACTCTTTTCATCTCTAGCGCCGGGTTGGAGTTTTCATCGTCGGCGACCGTGAAGCTTGAGCTTGCTTCCGCCGCCGGTGGCGCCGCCGCATCCTCTCCGCTGCCTCCTTCGGCATCAACACCTTCTTGCGAACACGGTGGTCCTCTCCACTTCGCTCGAGCCGCCGAACGCCGCGCTACGACCGGCTCGCCGCCGCAAACCTCGTCGCCGACGACCAAAACGCCTGCTCGCGCCCCAGGTAGTGCATCGAGATCCCCGCCGCCGCCTCTTTCTTTGGTACCACCCACACTCGCGGAGCGCCAAACGCGGCAAGCTCGCCGAGGCACTTTCACCGTCGGCCGACGTGGCCTTGCCACCTCGGCGCCACCTCACCTCGGCGCTTGCGTGTGCCGTGTGGCGCGCGGTCGGCGCCACGCACACGCTTCGCGTGGCTTGGTCCACCGCGCGGCATCTTTCAAGGTTCAGTGGACTTGGTCCACATGGGCCGAGTCACTGACTCATGGGGCCCACCTGTCAGAATTTAATTTTAATTCTTTTAATCCCGAAATACTGTAGCTGATGTAATCATTGCGCAATAAATGGATTTTCAGTAGAAAAATAATTATGGAAATTCAATAAATTTTCAGATTTAGATATAAACTTCAAAAATTCATAACTTTTGCATATGAACTCCTAATTGAGTGATTCAAATTGCAAAATTTATATAAAATTATAATCTAGCTAACTAAACCAAAATGTTTCAGTTTGGAGTTAATTTGAGCTATGTTTTTGAATTTATTTGAATTTGCATATTGAATTTGTCGTATTTTCGCGTATAGACTTCGACGACTCCGGAGAGTTCGATCAAACTGAAGATTTAGAATTTCAAGACATCGACCAAGGCAAGTTACACCATTGACCATATTGCCCCTATTATTTTAAGTTATTTTCAGTTTTAAATTCTTTATTGCATGCATATGTTGTTATAAATATTTTAATATCCTGTTTTACATATAGTTAATTCCATATGTTATTGTATGGCCAAATTTGAATGTTGTATCTGACTACCTTGATACCATAGGCAAGATATTACCAAAATTCAAATATATGCTTAGCCAAGCTTAGTCCACATTTACAGAATTTGGGAGGGTTTACACCAGATTTCTACAAATTGTTTTCAAACTTGACATTGTGGTATTGTCTTACCACATGAGTTTATAAATATAGTTTTTTATTCAAAATAAAATCAAAATGGGTTTGGACTTGGGCGAAATGGTCGGAATGGTGGAGTGCGGAGTTTATGCACGGTTTGATCTGGTTAAGATCAAGGCCCATGGGTTTTAGGAATGACGCCTTAAGTCAATTGAGGACCGGTCTTTGAGCCACTTATTGCTATGCCATAACGTATCACCACATGTCCCGTATGGGCGGATTTGGCTAACTAATTTGTGTTGTCCTAGTATATTTATGTCAAGTGATTTTGTGGGTGTCGGTTAGACGCTTTATTCCCACTTGGCGCAAGAGGGGCTTTCTGAGGGCGGTCACCAAAGGGGCTAAACCTTAGCGGGCATGAATGTACTAGGATAAAACATTGTAAAGGCCTCATGGTAATTGCTCACCACACGCCTACTGAGCGTGAATTGGCCAACATAACGAGCATGTCACCTCGTGTGGGTAAAGTTGTACCAACTCGCAGAGTAGAAACTATTCGAATAGCGCGTCATGGCCATAGACATGCTAAAGGGGGCCACTTAAAGTTAGTATTGTTTTTGGTTTTAAAATGCTTTATTAAATGTTGAGGATGGTTAATCCTTATGAAAATTTGGCGGGAAGCCAAGTGTTAGGAGGATCCTTCACTTCATCATTGGAGGTTATCCACATTATATCATTGCTATTTCAAAATATGATTTTATCCATAGTTTAAAATTGCCTTAGAAACTACTATGCTTATTCAAATCGAAAATGTCGTTTATGCAAAACAACCCCTGCCATACTCACTTGTTTCCTTATGCATGCATTTAAATTCAATATTGGGTGTGACTTATAGCACGGTAGTAGTGCTCACTCTTGTCGAATAAATCTTATTCGAGAAGATCGCTATCTTGACGGTGAGGACCGGACGAGTAGGCCTTTCGACCTGCACGATTGCCTATGGCGCATCGTGTAGCTCCCACTATTATGTTATTTCCACTGTGTTTATCATTTGACATTTGATATTATTATTCGCACTCATTTGTATTAAAGCGATTATTTATTTAATGTCATTTACGTTTCGTGATATGAATGTGATATTCATTTTTGTGAGATCTGTACATCGGAAATCTCGGATGGTGTTTGAACACAGAGATTCGGGATCCTTCGTTCCCTGTTCGACACGGCCGTCTCCACGGACATCGATGGGAGTTGAGAACAACGATGCGCACTGCTGTGTGGAAGGGCTTTATAGAAAGTCAGAGGCGGCGTGGATATGAGTGTGTAGTGCTTGTTCAACCATGCCAAAAGAAGTCGTGCGAGGACCCGTCGGGATATCATCCTCGTGGTGGGAGCAATCGGTGCTCGACATGTTGGTGAAGAAGAGGAGGTGGAGGGCGCGCTTGGAAGGATTCAAAGGATGTCGCCAGATGACCCGATGCGGTACATACAGTGAAGAGGAAGATCGGTCACCGCATGGTGAGCCTCTGAGACAGTGATGAAGGAGAGCACATGGAGTACATATTGCGTCAAATGGATAGCGATGACCGGATGGCCTTGGTCAAGAGGAAGCTCACAGAGGACGACAATGATAGTTCCGATGAGGACGGAGCTCCCATCCCCGTGAATGGAATAGATTTGACGTTGAGGTGTAACTACGCATGACGAGCACGAATCACCGTGGGAGTACCATGCTAGTGAGGTTCGATTGCACTCAATGTTTGTCGATAAGACATCCTGCGGATGCCATTAAGTTGTGGGCTATGTCCATGCAATGACGCTTTGGGTCATCAAATCAGCCAGAGCAAGACATCGTGAAGTGCGAGCAATCCAGCTTGTCCTTGGCGAGTGCACGCACATAGACCAAAGTACGAGACTCACTTTGGATTGTCTCAAGGTAGAGGCGCACTCTGCATGCTCAACACTGTTTTGTTGAGACATCGTAACCTAACGTCGACCTTCGTAGCCAATTTGATGTATGGAGAGATAGTAGAGAAGAGGGATGTGGAGGCCAAGCACATTATGGTGGCTATCGAGAAGAAATTCAAGTACAAGATCAGCTACGCAAAGGCGTGGCATGGCAAAAAGGCTTTGCAAAGACGGTTTGGATCATTTGAGGCGCGTCGACAACCTTCCTCGTATGTTTGGGGTGCTACAGAGAGAAACCGAACGCGACATCGCTTGTGGAAGGACATGCCATCTAAAAATCTGCGAGGTTTTTAATCTTGCAAAGGGCCTTCTTAGCCTTCGTCCACGTGACGAGACTTTTAGGCATATACTTGCTCTCGCCATCGCTTGACGAACTTTTTGACCTGGAAATACAAGGCAAATCCTAACACCATAGGTGTTGACGGGAATAATCAAATTCTGCCATTGGCCATCGCATTCGTCGAAGGTGAGAATTACGACAGCTAGTTGTGGTTCCTTCGACATCTAAGGGTGGGAGTTGTTGGAGCTCGTCCTGGTGTATGCGTGATCCATGATCGCCACGCCGGGATGCTTAAGGCCATAATAAAACTTCAAGAAGACCCCGAGGAGCCGTTCCCTTGGTCGGATATGAGGAGTAGATGGTGCATTCGGTATTTAGGGGCGAACTTCTTTAAGAAGTTCCCGAAGCAACCGCTGGTGAAGCTATTCAAGAGGTTGGCTATGCAGAACCAGCAGCGAAAATTTGACGCCTTATGGATACTACTATATGAACACAATAGGAAACACGTGGACGGGAGGAACCACGGACCAGAGTCTGTACCTACTGGAGCGAGGCGGAGGACCTTGGGGAACATCGAGTGCTTCTCGCACTGGATTGAGGCCATGCCATTGGAGAAGTGGTCATTGCCGCACGACAAGCGACGGCGCAGGTATGGCATAATGACGACTAACCTTGCGGAGGTGTACAAGCTGGGTTCTTAGGGGCCTCCGCTCTCACCTCGCCGCCATCGTCGAAGGTGTTCTGCACAGCACAATCGGGTATTTTAGGGAGAGGCATTCAAATGCCGCACTTCATGCCACCAACCCTCAAACACCGTACTGCTCGAAGATTACGGCCTACATACAGGCGAAGACAGCGAAGGTCCAGTCGCACATGGTGCACGTGATGGGCAATACGGAGCATCGTTTCAACGTGCTCCTCCGGGATAGAGCCGGATTTGGGACGGCTCGTTCTCTTGTCACGTAGGAGGTACGGCTTGGAGATCATGCGAACGAACCTAGCTGTACATGCAATAAACCGAGGTTATTACACAGCCATGCTCCCATGTCCTCGCCGCATGCGGGATTGTGCGCATGGACCCGCGAACTTTGTGTCCGAGTACTTTTGAAGGACGGGTGGTGCAGCTTGACCGCGAGCTTAGGGGCTTCAGGGTTGTGGGTAACTTCGCCACCTTGGACATTGCAAACAGGATCTGGATTCCGGATATTGACATGCTGAAGGGTGGGAAGGGTCGTCGGCAGAGTCGGCGTATTACCAATGATATGGACGGCAGCACAAGCGGGCGTTGGGTCAACGCCGCGCTCTGCGCCGAGGGCCACACAGCCAGACGATGCAAGGCACCAGCTGAGGAGTAGGCTCTGCCATGGCTTGCGGCACCACTTCTTGCAGTGTGCAAAGTGGGACCGTGTGTACGTTGTATTATTTATGTAACTGTTCTGCCACTATGTACTTTGTATTGTTTACGTAACTGTTCTGCTACAATATAACTTGTATTGTCATGTGTCCTTTGTATTGTTTGCGTAAATGTTGTGCCACTCTCTAATGTTGAAAGTATTGTTTGTTTGTTTACATTCGATGTTATATTTGCACGTATTTTGTACCTTCAATTTGTTTTGCGGTATGGCTCACGGATCGGATCGGAGTTTGGTCTTCTTGGGCAGCGCATCGACCGCTACATCGCGTGTCGCGCCGTGTCCCTCATCCCGTGGGTGCGGCCGACGCGATCGTGTTGGGGGTGATCCGCACGCGGACACCTCGTGGCTCGGAGGCTAGACCCACGCCGACGCCGAGTTAGCATTCGTTGGCACTATCTTCTCGCCAAACGCACATCTCGTACTAACCTTTGTTGCTTTGCGAGCTCGCGCTACCGTATACTACCACTCGCCGGATGGTGCAAAGCCACGGGCGAGGATCGAGCCGGCAGCACCCACGCGACGATGATGGAGACGCCCATGCCGCCCGCAGCGCCCCGACGCTTCCCATTCGACCGGTCCTGCCGGCGGCTCTTGTGGACCGGTGGCGGCGGAGACGCTGCGCCCATCTCCGCTCGGGAGATGGCCCCTACTCTACTGTGACGTCTCCATGCTTCTTGGCCTCCCTATCGCGGAGGTGCCGCTTTCCACAGAGCCTCGAGAATCGCGTGCGGACCTTCTCGCCGGTTTGAGAGTCCTTCCGCCGCGGCGCGGCCAGATACATCTTCCCGAGGCACGCAGGCACCGTCCTCCTGCGGTGGTATCGCGCTCCGAATGCACGTGTTCGACGACGCCTCGCTCGAACCATCTGCGCTTCCTATTCGTACTACGGTCTTACTTTCTTTTTGTTGTACACTCCGAGCGATGGACCGCCGTGGACGACGGTCAGAGGTGTCACGCCACCTCGAGGCGCACTTGTTGTGGCTATTCGGTTGGGTCCTATTCACCACCGCCCACGGTGACACCGCCGACGCTGCGCTCATCGCAGTGCGCCGTGGCCATCGCCGACGGAGAGGCCCCGCAGATCAGCTGGGGTTCGGCTGTACTTGCTGCCACGTATCGTGGCTTGTGCGACTCATGCTTCAGGTCGCGGCCGAACTCCGTCCTCACGGGTTGTCCTCTCCTACTGCAGTTGTGGTCGTTCGAGCGCTTTAACCTCGGACGACCCTTGTTGGACGACAGCTCTCCCTACGGGCAGGAGATGTACAACGCAGGCGAGGTTGATCGGCCGACTTTGGGCTCGCTTTGGTGTCGGCGACGGGTACATATTCCTTTCTGTGACTTATCTTTTAATACAATCGATCGTTCAATCTAATATGTTGTGTTGTTTTCCTCGCAGGGCAGGCTCGCGACGCGCAGGTCACACGCGCACGAGCTGTTCGTGGAGTCGTCGACCGCCACGGCGACGACGTTCGTTAGAGAGCCATACTCGAGGAGTTAGCCGCCCGCGCTCCTCACGGCTTTCTCGTGCTCGCGCGATCGACCATCGCTCACCGCAGGTGCTCGCTCGACGCCTTCGCTGAGGATCACGCGCACATCGTGTGATGCGCCAGCTCGCCTACGGCAGAGGTTCCATACAGTTCGATGGCCGATGCCCGGCGGCGTGCATGCGTGAGTAATCGGCATATATGCCCTGTTATTTGTCGCCGCCTACTACGCATGACTTCTAACTACATGTTACGCTTGCGTTCAAGAGGAAGGGAGTTCGCCGCGATACGAATCGGGTGGTAGGATGAACGATCGGTGGGCGGTGGGGCGCGCTACAGACCGCAGTGCAGAGGACACCTCTTATGACCCTACGACCACGACGCGCACTCCTCGCCGATACGCCCTAGGACACGCATCAGTGCTCGTGATTGCCGCAGATGAGCCCGCACGGCGTGTCCCTAAGACCGACAGACACATACCGTGTGCATTTCGCGACAGATGTCCACAACATGCGTTACATCCTACTGAATACTTCGCTTGTGGCCTCTCGCCATTACGCTTTTCACGAGGTCTTGTTTTCGATGTAGGTGAGCATCGCCGCTGAGATTACGACGGATCGCTTGGCCATGGTTTCAGAGGTTGACGACGGTGTCGAGGGCACACGCGAGGAGACGGTCCCAGCATCCGTCGTGTGGTGATCAAGCCACACATATTTCGGCTCGTTGTCGCGCACCGTGCTCCCGAGGTTCATACCACGGGTTGCCCGTCGACAGCTCCTTACGTCCGTCAAGCGCGCATCGCCCAAAGAAGAAAGCCAAGCGCGAGAGGGTTAGTTAGACCACGCCCGACACCGACACCCTGTCCGCCGAGGCCTGACGAGGCTGGAGGGTCCGCCTGGGCACAGCCCCATACACCGCAGCTGCCGCACCACGCCGGGCCTCCACACCTTCGCCCCATACTCGGTACACAGGGCCAGTACGGCGTGCCATACTTCCCTACGGACGCCTTCGCACGCGCTATGGCGGTAGTTGAGAGTACGTAACATCTCTGTTTGTCAGCACGCATCGTGTTTTTCTTAATTAACTAACAATACTTTACTGTGCAGGTCCAATTCCCTATGACGGAGGGTCCTCCCCAGGCTTCGCGGAAGCCCACAACTTCTTGGTGGACGACGACCCGACACCTCAGCCCACTTCGCCGAGGTGCTCCCGCGTCACGGCTACCGCCAGCGCCAGCACCCACACAATGGCGGTTCGCTCCACCCTTCGCCTCTCGGTCCTCGCTGCACTGAGCTCCATCGTCTTTCCCAGCCGGGGCCGAGGCCCCGACACCCGGCCAGAGGAGGGGGCCAAGCGAGCCTGTAGGGAGGAAACTGAGGTGGAGGGGCCGTGGTGATGGAGGAGGGATGATGGGGGTGCGGTTGGCGGGGCCTAGTAGGGGCTAGTAGGGGAGGGATGCTAGCGGACATCTGCTCGTTATGTCATACTTAAATTTTGCACTTCATATGTCATGCATGTAATACTTTGCGTATGTGATGCATGTAATACTTTATGCACGTGATGCATGTAATACTTTTGTGTTCTAGTCTGTACTCGTTCATACAACACGTGTTTGTCTGATGCTTTTTCTGGACGATGTAACCCGACGACCCAGCTTTTTCTAAGGACATTACTAGACGAGGTAGCTTTTCAGGATGATGTAACCCGACGAATCACCTTTTCTCGAGGACATGACCAGACGAGGTAGCTTTTTAGGACGATGTAACCCGACGACTCAGCTTTTTCTGAGGACATGACCAGACGAGGTAGCTTTTCAGGATGATGTGACCCAACGAACCGGCTTTTTCTGAGGACATGACCAGAACATGACCAGACGAGGTAGCTTTTCAGACGATGTAACCCGACGACCAATTTTTCTCGAGGACATGACCAGCACGAGGTAGCTTTGAGACGATGTAACCCGACGACTCAATTTTTCTGAGGACATGACCAGACGAGGTAGCTTTTCAGGACGATGTGACCCAACGAGCCAGCTTTTTCTGAGCCCGGCTACCACTTCGTCCGCTGTGTGAGGACCCGGAATATTTAACTAGTAACACTTAACCTCCAATTGGTTCAAGCATTACTAATTAAACATTCTAAGCCTCGATGGGCATATGTTTCCCAGAATTGCAACATACGCACATCATCACAAAATTACACATCATTTCCATACAACATACATCACTAAGTTCAACAACGACAAACATAAAGTAAAGTTATTACAAAAGAGAGCCGACCGGCCAAATAGAACAATGAACAAGAACGACAGCGGAAGCAAAAGCGCCATAAGATGGCTAGAACAAAAGTCGACCGGTTAGCCACACACACCCACAAGGCAACCGACCGGGCCGCCAAGCTAGTCGCCTCGCAAGCTACCACAACATACCACAAAAGTGAGGCCCTCGTGCTCACCTTCTTCCTCTGCAACAAAACAATTAAGATAGCAATCGAGTACAAAGATTGTCTTTGTACCGCAAGATCGACGTGTGGAATAGCGCACCTATTCATAAACTACATGCAAGCTTATTTAGGTGGAGGTTGTATGTCTCATTTGCACGGCCAACTTTATTTGCAATAATGTAATACATTTTAAAAGCAAGTTTGCAAATCTATTTTGTTATCAAAGTAATGTAAGTAAAGATACATACAAGTAACCACTGAAGTGACTATCCCAATAGTCACCACAACATAGCACTAATCCCCATTCGTACTCACCCATCAAGTTTTAATTTAAAAGGTTGTAGTCTAACTCTTGAAAGACCTCCCAAGCGTGTCCATAACCTAGGACGAGGCTATTCGAATAGTTTTAACCTGCGGGTGTACCAATGTACCCACACTTCGCATCGCCTTTAAGCCAAAAGCACACTTGTGAGGTATGCAAGCCGCACCCGCTAAGTCCTACGAGACGCTTCCAATATTGTGTATTAGCTACGAGCCGCTCGTATGGGTAGAAACACCATACGCTTACATTGCAAGCCGAAAGACAACAAATCCCATCCCGGGTGAAGTCTTTCTGACACTACAATGCTCCCAACACCATCCTCCTGCGACCTCCCCGCGACCCGGAGCCAATACACGCCAAAGTACTAAGTCAAGAGAGGTCCCATACCCTCTAGTGTGGTTAGTGTGAGGACACGGAATATTTAACTAGTAACACTTAACCTCCAATTGGTTCTAGCATTACTAATTAAACATTCTAAGCCTCGATGGGCATATGTTTCCTGCATTGCAACATATGCACATCATCACAAAATTACACATCATTTCCATACAACATACATCACTAAGTTCAACAACGACAAACATATAGTAAAGTTATTACAAAAGAGAGCCACTGCCAAATAGAACAATAAACAAGAACGACAATGAAGCAAAAGCGCCATAAGATGGCTAGAACAAAAGTCGACTTGCTAGCCCCACACCCACAAGGCAACCGACCGCCGCAAGCTAGTCGCCCAAGACGCTACCACAACACAGCTCACAAAAGTGAGGCCCTCGTGCTCACCTTCTTCCTCTGCAACAAAACAATTAAGCATAGCATCCGAGTACAAAGATTGTCTTTGTACCCGCAAGATCGACGTGTGGAATAGCAGCACCTATTCATAAACTACATGCAAGCTTATAGGTGGAGGTTGTATGTCTCATTTTGCATGAAGCCAACTTTATTTGCAATAATGTAATACATTTTAAAAGCAAGTTTGCAAATCGGTTTTGTTATCAAAGTAATGAAGTAAAGATACATAAAGTAACCACTGGAAGTGACTATCCCAATAGTCACCACAACATAGCACTAATCCCGATTCTGCACCACCCATCAAGTTTTAATTTAAAAGGTTGTAGTCTAACTCTTGAAAGACCTCCCCAGCGTGTCCATAACCTAGGACGAGGCTATTCGAATAGTTTTAACCACTGCAGGGGTGTACCAATGTACCCACACTTGGCATCGCCTTTAAGCCAAAAGCACACTTCGTAGGTATGCCACACGCTAAGTCCTACGAGACGCTTCCAATATTGTGTATTAGCTACGAGCCGCTCGTATGGGTAGAAACACCATACGCTGACATTGCAAGCGAAAGACAACAAATCCCATCCCGGTGAAGTCTTTCGGACACTACAATGCTCCCAACACCATCCCTCCCGCGACCTCCCGCGACCGGAGCCAATACACGCCAAAGTACTAAGTCAAGAGAGGTCCCATACCCTCTAGTGCAGTTAGCACGCTAAAATGCTTGGTTTAGTGTAACAAGATGTTCGGTCCTTGTTGACTTAGGCACCATTCCAACACACCCGAGAATCACACCAACATACCATTGTGCCCAAGTCTAAATCATTTTGCTTTTAGTTTTAGTTTTCACAAGTAGACATGGCACCGGTGGAAATCATAAATCATAATAAGTTTTTAGTGATCAAGGTTATCGACAAGTCGATAACCGCCCATTTCTACCGGTTAAGCATGGCTAAGCAATTAATTCGCAACTACTAAGTGACAAGAGCCCATCCACGAACTCTAAATCACAGCAAGTAACCTAGGCTCATGGTAGTAGAGGATAATTATTTGCTAAGGAAATGCATCTACTAGGCCAACTATTAAAACAAAGTAGCAATGCATACATAGAATTTGTAATCAACATAAATACTTAAAATACTGGGATTAACATGATCAAACTGCTTGCCTTCTTGCTGTTGCTCAATTGGTTGCGGAGGATCGTTCTCGGGATTACCGCAAATGTCGAATCCTAAGTGAAAGGCAAAAAGAACCAAGAACAACCAATAAGACGAGCCGCAAATAAACAAAAGAGCAAAGCAAAACTTAACCAAATGCAACGAAATTTACACATAAGGTAGAATACGAATATACCTAGACATAGAAACTGGAAAAACCTAATTTGGATTTGTGGTGCAAAAGATATTACCTAAAAACCCATTTTCGGCCAATATTAGCACTGTAGCAAAAACATTTTTCAGAAAGGTTCTGAAGCTGAAATTTTTATGGTAGCTACCTACTGGTATAGAGGTAACCCATATAAAATTTCAGGTCATTTGGAGTTAAAGTGATTTAGTTATGATTTTTCTAAGATGCAAAATTGGCATAATGCACTTTCCAGGAGCATAAATGAGTTCAAAACTAATTTTACAGAGAAGTATACCAACAGAGGGGTTTTCTGGAATTTATCAAATATATTTTGCATTTACAGAGAATTACTTGTGCATTTTATAAGTCTTCCGAATTTTCTAAATGCTAAAAATAGGTACTAACTCATTAATCAAGGTTTCATTATAATCTTGACCTACCATCATTTTTATATTAACATTGGGTTAATAACAAATTTATCAAGGTTGGAATCATTCATTTTGGACATACACAGAGCAAGATATGCATTTTCTAAAGTTTTATTCATTTTCTGGATTATTCAAAATGACAAATCAAGTTATTCCTAGTTATACAATTTTTCACGCTCTCGGAACATGCTTAAATCCATTTTTATAATAAGCTAAAGTGATAACATAATTTATTACAGTTGGAATTAACTAAAAAGCAGTTAAAATGGTTTAGTTATGAGTTTCTAAAGTTTTTATATCATTTTCAGTTGTTAAATAAACACTTACCAAATACGTAACAACCCAAAACAAGGAAAACGACGTGACACCCGGCAACCCTGATCCGACATCCTACGCTCCACGCGGCGGAAACAAATGCGCGCGCAAACCCTAACGAAACCCACCGCTGGATCAAGATCCAACGCCACACGCAGTGTATGCAACCGACGATGCGCGGTTGCCTCGGTGAACTACGACCGCCGATCTAAAGATGAACGGCTCGTAACCCACATCTAACCTAAGGTCCGATTGCACACATGATCTCAAACGCAGATCGCGAGATGGACGGTCCAGATGATGAGGGGAACCTGATGGTCCGAATGCACTCCACGATCAAGACCGCAGATCTAAAAATGAACGGTGGATGATGATCGAGTTCAAAAAGGATGCCGACATGGGACCGCATGTCGCGACTTCGAAGTCACCCACGCTACCGTTTACCCCACACGCACAAAGGCACCGACCCACTTGTCAACGATCGAGGGTGGTGGTTAGATGCAATTAATGCCACTAATGATGATCATTAAATAGACACTAATGACTACCGAATTTGATTTTAATCCTCTGCCCACCAACAATGACTCAGAGGTTAATTCGACAATGATTAAATGCCAACTCATTAATTAAGCAATGATTAAATATTAATGATGTCGAACAAAGCGAGTGAAACAGAGATTGATCTAATGATATTGGGCCCACAGGTCGCTGACACACCGTGTTCGATTAAGACACAATAATGACATCCAATGATTACCAATGATTAGGCAATTATCGCGCCCTAAACAAATGACGAAAACGGAGTTCTCTCCCAAGAAAATCCCGAGCTACTTCCACGGCTTATCGCCGCGACTCGTCACGCGCAAGGCCAACCAAGTAGTGAAATGGAATCGCAATAACCTTACGGACCTAGAGGTGGCAATCACGCCGCGTGAGGGTTATAATCGCCAGCCTGAAATGAAAAAGGAGCTTTATCGCTATGCGAAATAGCGAGAAGCTCACCAAACCAGCAGAAGGGTGCCAGAGCTCTAGGGACTAATAAGGAGCTACCTTAATGGAGAGGAGCTTCAAAAGATGGCCGAGATGCTTGCCTACGGTGGAGGCTTGCCTTTGACTTGAAGAAGAAAGGTGCAAATTGGTACCCTAAGCAAAATGAGTGGCACCAAACACCAACAGAGCTTCTATAAGGTTCACGTGTTATATGAGCAAACAATTTAAAACGGAGCACTCACCTGAGCCGAGGAAGAAGATGACCAAAACCTACGAATTTGAACAAACCCAAATTGGACAATTCGCGAATCAATTCCAAAGTTGAGTGAGGGAAATGTTCATGACAAGTGAGGAGTTAAAAGAGTGCAAAGAAATTTGAAGGGGAACCACCGAACACCAAGAACACCAATGGAGCTCCACTGCTCAACAATGGTGGATTGTCGGTTTTGAGGTGTTAAGCTCCAAAATTGAAAATGGGGCTCAATGGCAGTGTAAAGGAACACCAGAGCGTGTTGGGGTGCTTATAAGGCTTTGAAAGCATTAGGGTTTGACAATAATGCTTGGGAGACATGGTGCAAAGCACAAGGCATGGCCGAAAGTGAAAAAGGTGGAGATGATGGCATAGGGTATGGCTCGCCGCATATGTCTCCCATACCCTAAAAGTTAACTAGGATGATCAGAGCGAGCAAGATTTGACACCTCCATCCCTCTCACCGCATATGCATGGATCCGGAGGTAGAGACGGCGCGAATGTACTAGGAGGATTTTCACCGTTGATTAGACACGGACGGCCGAGATAGCGCCACGCTCGCAAGCTTCAAACACAACGGGAGATTGCGAGCCCACGATTAGAACGGACGGCTCGATTGCCCCACGCCGCAAACTCTATTTACAACGAGCACGCGAGCGCTGGATCTAATCCAACGCTCGATTCAAAAATGCAACCGAGGGTCCAAGGCTTCGAAATCTCAACGGTTGATGGGGATCTATCGCCGACATTCGACTTCTGCAACCTAAGGTCCGGTGATACACGCGCGCCGCGCGATTTAGATCTAACGGACGCAGATCGACAAGCTGCTTTAAAGAGTGGCTCGCATGCGCTTAGTTGGATCGACTGAATCATGGCTCGAGCCCGAGTCCGACTCAACCCAAGCAACAAGAAACCAAGTTTGACTTTGAAAAAGAATGAGACTCGAAGATTTATTTGAGGTAGCAAAATAACTCCAAAAATTATGAAAATTTTACAGAGCTTGCTAACTCAGATATAAACCTTGTGTAAAATTTTCAGAGGTTTTTATACTGTGAATAAATCCTCAAAATTCTACAAGGCTCTGCTTTAATGTTTGACTAAGAGTCAAACAGTTTGATCGCTTCTAAAAATATTCAAACAATTTCTAAAAATTGTGAAATTTTTCAGAGGGGTCACATACCATCACAGAGACTTAGGAAAATATTTCCAGAGGATGATCATAAGAGTTGACAAGATTGTTTTTGGAATATCAAGATTTGGATCAACAAGACTTGTGACAATGTATTTCCATAATTCCTTGTACAAGAATTTCTTGGCATCACAGAAATACATGATGTAAGAAAGTTTCAATTTCTACCGATTTTCTTACATTTGAAACACAAGCCTAAAATTGGGATGTTACAACTTCCTCTTACAAGAATCTCGACCCGAGATTCTCACTACTCGAGAAGAAGGAAGGAAAATCGCACGGCGACTCTCGGCTCCCAAGTTGCTTCATCTTCGTAATGGTTTGACCATCAACCTTAAGGAACTTGATGACACGGCTCTCGCCCTCCGCTCAGATTCTCAAGAATACGAACAGATGCTCATGTAGGTCAAATCCTCCAGTACATCGAGAACCTCCAATGGAGCTTCCTCGCGGACACGGAGGCACTTCTTTAGGTGTGAAACATGGAACACATCATGCACACCTCCAGCACACCGGTAGCTCCAATCAGACGCGATCGCTTCCAACTTTCTCGATGATACCAGAAGGCCCAACATATCGAGGAGCCAACTTGCCCTTGATGCCAAAACGATGGCTCCTTCAAGGGTGAGACTTTGAGATATACAAAGTCATTGGGCTCAAAGCTCAACTCACGGCGACGACGATCCGCGTAGTTCTTTGTCCGATCGGCAGGCGCAGATGCTCGCGATCAATCGAACTTGACTTTCGCCTCATTAATCGAATCGGGCTAAAATCGCCGCCACCGCTCCTCCGACTCAGCTTAATGGGCTCTCGTGATCTCTCCCATACAAAGCCTCAATGGTGCCATGCCAAGACCGCTCGAAACTGTTGTTGTAGGAGAACTCAAAGAAATGGTAGGCACTTCTCCCACTTCTTCCCATAGGAAAGAACACAAGCACGAGCATATCTTCCAACACTTGGTTGACTCGCCCCGCTCCACCATCACCCGAGGATGAAAGGTCAGATCAAGTGAAGGCGGGTCCCCATAGCCTCTGCACTATGCCAAAACCGCGAGGTGAAAAGCGCACTCACGATCGTAAATAATCGCTCGACACACCGTGAAGACTCACAATCCTCGAGACATAAAGTTCGCCAAAGGCCCCACACGGCCGAAGTTCGACGGAAGGAAATGTGCCACTTTAGTCAACCCGCCGATCACGCACCCAAATAGCATCATTCCCTTTGGACGAGCGGGCAACCCGTGATGAAGTCCATGCCAACGAATCCCACTTCCACTCGCACCGCAAAGGTCAAGAAGACTACGACGCGATGCTCGCCTTCACACGACAAAGACACGCCGACTCTGCAAACGAACTCCGCAATCTCACGCTTCATTTCGGGTCCACCGTAATCTCGACTAAGATCCCGTACATCTTGGTAGCCCCGGGTCAATAGACAAAGGAGAGTCATGGGCTTCATGGAGAATCATATTCCGCAATTCCATGACCTTAGGAACCACAAGACGCTGCCTCAAACCACACAACGCCATGCTCGCCCTCCGAAAAGCACTTGGCTATCCCATCCTTGATGTTCGCTTGATCCGCTCACACCAACATCTGCTCAGCCGTGCCGCCTTGATTTGGTCCACCAAGGTTGGTTGCACAACCAATGTAGCAAGAGAACCGTGCTCGGCCAAACCCAAATTAAGGCGCCAATTTAAATGAGAGCAGTCGCGCTTCTTGGAGCATCAACATGTTGCAATACACCTTCCGACCGAGTGCATCCGCAACGACATTGGCCTTGCCCTGATGGTACCGAATGCCCACGCCAGAGTCCTTGATCAATTCCAACCATCTTCTTTGCCTCGAGGTTCAGATCCGGCCGGGTGAACAAGTACTTCAAGCTCTTGTGGTCTGGAATACACTCACAACGGTTACCAATCGTAATGCCGCCAAATCTTGGAGTGCATGGACTACAAAGCAGCCTAACTCCAAGTCATGAGTAGGATAGTTGAGTTCATGAGGCCTCAATTGCCGCATGCATAGGCCACAACCTTGCCTTCCCGCATAAGAACACAACCAAGACCCCGACGAGAAGCATCACGTAAGATATCAAAACTTGTGTGAATATCGTGAGAACAAGCATCACTAAGGTCAACCGCTTCTTGAGTTCCCGAAACTCACATCACAAGCAATGACCACTCAAACTTCTTGTCTTTCTTGAGTAATTCGGCCATAGGCTTCAATCTTGGAGAAATTTCGATGAAGCGGCAGTAGTAGCCACCAAACCAAGAAAACTCCGCACATCTGGACCGACTTAGTCGACCCCAAGATAGCACATCACCGACTTTGCTAGGATCCACACCCACACCTCCGCCGAAAGAACATGACCCAAGAATGCCACTTCTTCAACTAACTCGTGACTTGCCGAACTTGGCATACAACCGTGCTCACGCAGCCTTGCCCAACACGAGCTTAAGATGCTCAAGATGCTCTTTCTTCACTCTTGGAGTAGATAAGGATATCATCGATGAATACCACCACAAATCTATCCAAATACTCCATGAATACCGAGTTCATAAGATTCATGAATAAAGCGGGAGCATTAGTCAAACCAAAAGACATGACGGTACTCAGTAAAGGCCATAACGAGTAGCAAAGGCCGCCTTAGGAATATCCTCGCCCGATCCCGACTTGATGATAGCCCACTCTCAAGTCAATCTTGAGAAGACTCGTGTCTGGCCAATTGATCGAAAGATCATCAATACGGGCAAAGGATACTTGTTCTTTACCGCCACCTCATTAAGCTTGACAGTAATCAACACACATGCAAGGTCTTGTCCTTCTTCTTCACAAAGATAACCGACAACCCCAAGGAGATGAGCTAGGACGATAAAACCCTTCTCTTGCAGCTCACCCAAACGCTTCTTCAGCTCCTCCAACTCATTAGAGGCATGATACGGCTCTTAGAAATAGGGGCGGTGACGGCAGCAACTCGATCACAAACTCCGATCTCGAACAGAGGCATCCTCGCAAATCTTCAGAAAGACATCCGCGGTCGCACACCGTGGGGACGCTGTGAATCTCCAATGTTGGCTTTGCTTCAAGGACATAAAGATGGGGCTCGAATCGCGCTAAAAACCCAACCTGCTTCACCAAGGGTCAGAGGTAGACAATCTTCCCCGCACAATCGACGGCCCAAGCGCTGGACAACCAATCCATGCCAAGAATCACATCCAAGCGCCACGAGTCGAGTAGGATAAGATTCGCCAAGAATCCCACTTCGATGTGGATAGGAACATCCCAAGATACTTGGTCGCTCAATTCCGAACCCGAGAGTTTAATCAACAAAGTGGAATCCCAAAGGAACACCGTGAAGTCCACAATCAACAGCAAAAGACCTCAAATAAAAGAATGCGAGGCCCGTGCAGTCAAATAAAATCAGAGCAGGATGTAAATTAACAAGGAGCGCATCTAACACCACGCCGCGCGCCCCTGTGCCTCCTCACCGAGATGTGGTTGACTCGACCACTCCGACACCGGGTCTTCCGATCACCTCTGGTCGTGTGACCATTCCCGCCCTCCATTAGGACGAGGGGCTGCTCCACTCCGAGGGCAACTACTAGCATAATGGCCCTTCTTGTTGCAAAGCGAACAGTAACATCGCACCGGGTTGCGGAGCGCAACTCGTCTGGTCGCAGTGCACGTGGTCAAACACGCTCGCGGGGACGAGCAATCGTGCCGACGGGCCTTGGCGTGGTGAAGCCAGCACGAGCCCTCGTGTGGGCCCAACACGAGGACGAACGAGGCCACCGCGCAGCACTGGCCTCCCACTTGCGCTATGATTCGCCAACGCCTCGCCTTGTGCTCGCGATGATGGCCTTGTCCACTGGGTGTCCGAAGTCGGAAGTCCACAATAGAGAGCTTGTCCCCAAGCTCCTCGCACAAACCTCCATGAACTTCTCCCGCTGGCCTCACTGGCCACTCAACAGAGCGCACTCGCGAGATGGTTGAACTCGTGGAGGTACTCAACATGACCGCGCCTCGCTTGAGCGCAAGGAACTCCTTCTTCTTCAGCCATCAGCCGGGCGACATGGGCCCGACGGAAAGTCGATCGAAACTCCTCCCACGAGACCACGTGTCCCGCGGGCGCATGGCGAGGAAATTCTCCCACCATGAGTGCCGCACCCTCCACCGATGGGATGCGGAAGCGCCCGCCCCTGCTCGCATCGAGCAACGTTGAGCTCGCCAATCGACGCAGCTACCGCTCAGGCCCAAGGGATCCTCGGACCGGAGAAGGTAGGAGGTCTGCGTGCGAAGAAACTCCGCAAGCCCACCACGAGACCGGTGCCCACCTCCGCATCCAGAGGCACCGAGGGAGTGGAGGTGTTCCTAGCGATGACCTCCAAGACTCTGCGGTCCTCCGAACGGTCAGCTCTCGATCCGCATGAGGACTTCCGCCATAGTTGGAGGAGGGGAAGCTCCTCATCGGGACTACCCTACTGATTCCGCCGCCACGTGTCCCACCACCATCCTCGATTTACTAAGACAAGTTAGGTACGCTTCAAGACCCAAGAGCACAAACCCAAACTTAGTTAAAATGACCAAAGAATAGCCACAAAAGAACATGAGACCATAAGTCACCGAATCAACTTCCCAAACGACTAACCCGTATGGAAGAACGAGCAATCGCTTGAGAAGGCCCAAAATTTCAGAACTAATTTCCAGCTCAAAACAATCCAAAATCCGTGTATACCCACCTAATAGAGTGTAGGCATTTAGCTAACTTCATATCACTTCACCCTTTTATTCCCACAAGTTTTAGTGGTATTTATCTCTCATTTCCTACCTTAATTACTCACTACTAGCTAGCTGTCCTATTTTCTTTCTCCAAGCTCTCTCATGGTTCTCCCAAACCAAGTTAATCGATAGAGGCTAATTTTTGAAAGGAGAGAGGAACAACTTTTTCAAACTTAAGTGAGAGTAAGGTGAGATGAGCAAGCTAAGACATGTGTAAGGAATAAAATTAGAGAACTTACTTAAGTTTTCATAAACTATTTGAAGGTAAGCCAAAATATCCTAAAGCTACTCAAGCTAAGGGTTTCTATTTGGCCAAGATGGCTCGATACCAACTTTAGAGGACTCTAATATTTAACTAGTAACACTTAACCTCCAATTGGTTCTAGCATTACTAATTAAACATTCTAAGCCTCGATGGGCATATGTTTCCTGCACTGCAACATATGCACATCATCACAAAATTACACATCATTTCCATACAACATACATCACTAAGTTCAACAACGACAAACATATAGTAAAGTTATTACAAAAGAGAGCCGACCGCCAAATAGAACAATAAACAAGAACGACAAATGAAGCAAAGCGCCATAAGATGGCTAGAACAAAAGTCGACCGGTTAGCCCCACACCCACAAGGCAACCGACCGCCGCTAAGCTAGTCGCTCAAAGACGCTACCACAACACACCTCACAAAAGTGAGGCCCTCAGCTCACCTTCTTCTCTGCAACAAAACAATTAAGCATAGCATCCGAGTACAAAGATTGTCTTTGTACCCGCAAGATCGACGTGTGGAATAGCGCATCTATTCATAAACTACATGCAAGCTTATAGGTGGAGGTTGTATGTCTCATTTTGCATGAAGCCAACTTTATTTGCAATAATGTAATACATTTTAAAAGCAAGTTTGCAAATCGTTTTGTTATCAAAGTAATGTAAGTAAAGATACATAAAGTAACTGACTGAAGTGACTATCCCAATAGTCACTATTAACATAGCACTAATCCCCATTCGTACTCACCCATCAAGTTTTAATTTAAAAGGTTGTAGTCTAACTCTTGAAAGACCTCCCCAAGCGTGTCCATAACCTAGGACGAGGCTATTCGAATAGTTTTAACCCCGCAGGTGTACCAATGTACCCACACTTGCATCGCTTTAAGCCAAAAGCACACTTCGTAGGTATGCTACACGGCTAAGTCCTACGAGACGCCCAATATTGTGTATTAGCTACGAGCCGTCAGATGGGTAGAAACACCATACGCTATACATTGCAAGTCAAAGACAACAAATCCCATCCCGTGAAGTCTTTCGACACTACAATGCTCCCAACACCATCCCTCCCGCGACCTCCTCGCGACCCGAGCCAATACACGCCAAAGTACTAAGTCAAGAGAGGTCCCATACCCTCTAGTGCTGGTTAGCACGCTAAAATGCTTGGTTTAGTGTAACAAGATGTTCGGTCCTTGTTGACTTAGGCACCATTCCAGCCACACCCGAGAATCACACCAACATACCATTGTGCCCAAGTCTAAATCATTTTGCTTTTAGTTTTAGTTTTCACAAGTAGACATGGCACTGTGTGGAAATCATAAATCATAATAAGTTTTTGTGGATCAAGGTTATCGACAAGTCGATAACCGCCATTTCTACCGGTTAAGCATGGCTAAGCAATTAATTCGCAACTACTAAGTGACAAGAGCCCATCCACGAACTCTAAATCACAGCAAGTAACCTAGGCTCATGGTAGTAGAGGATAATTATTTGCTAAGGAAATGCATCTACTAGCCAACTATTAAAACAAAGTAGCAATGCATACATAGAATTTGTAATCAACATAAATACTTAAAATACTCGGATTAACATGATCAAATCGTTGCCTTCTTCTGTCGTTGCTCAATTGGTTGCGGAGGATCGTTCTCGGATTACCGCAAATGTCTAATCCTAAGTGAAAGGCAAAAAGAACCAAGAACAACCAATAAGACGAGCCGCAAATAAACAAAAGAGCAAAGCAAAACTTAACCAAATGCAACGAAATTTACACATAAGGTAGAATACGAATATACCTAGACATAGAAACTGGGAAAAACCTAATTTGGATTTGTGGTGCAAAAGATAATGCATAAAAATACATTTTCGGCCAATATTAGCACTTTAGCAAAAACATTTTTCAGAAAGGTTCTGAAGCTGAAATTTTTATGGTAGCTACCTACTGGTATAGAGGTAACCCATATAAAATTTCAGGTCATTTGGAGTTAAAGTGATTTAGTTATTATTTTTCTAAGATGCAAAATTGGCATAATGCACTTTCCAGGAGCATAAATGAGTTCAAAACTAATTTTACAGTGAAGTATACCAACAGAGGGGTTTTCTAGAATTTATCAAATATATTTTGCATTTACAGAGAATTACTTGTGCATTTTATAAGTCTTCCAGAATTTTCTAAATGCTAAAAATAGGTACTAACTCATTAATCAAGGTTTCTGTTACCATCTTGGACCTACCATCATTTTTATATTAACATTGGGTTAATAACAAATTTATCAAGGTTGGAATCATTCATTTTGGACATACATAGAGCAAGATATGCATTTTCTACAATTTTATTCATTTTCTGGATTATTCAAAATGGCAGAAATCAAGTTATTCCTAGTTATACAATTTTCTGCTACTGGAACATGCTTACATCCATTTTTATAATAAGCTAAAGTGATAACATAATTTATTACAGCTTGGAATTAACTAAAAGCAGCTTAAAATGGTTTAGTTATGAGTTTCTAAAGTTTTTATATCATTTTCAGTTGTTAAATAAACACTTACCAAATACGTAACAACCCAAAACAAAGAAAACGACGTGACACCCTAAACCCTTGATCTCGACATCCACGCTCACGCTACGCTACTCGAAACAAACAAGCGCACGCCGCGCCAAACCCTAACGAACCCACCGCTGATCAAGATCCAACGGCCACACGAGTGTATGCAACCGACGGCGCGCTTGCTTGGGCCAATCCCACCGCAGATCGGCAGATGGACGGTCCAGAGCGCACCAACAACCGGATGGTCCGATTGCACACACGATTCAAAACGCATTGATCGCAAGATCGACGGCCAAGAATGATCAAGGCATCCGATGGTCCGAATGCACTCACGCATCAAGGCCGCAGATCTAAAAATGGACGCCGCTATAGATCAAGTTCAGCGGGATGCCGACATGGGACCGCATGTCGTTGACTTCGAGTCACCCACGCGCTAGTTTAACCCATGTGCACAGCGCACCGGGCCCACTTGTCGATCGAGAGTGACGGTTAGACAGATTAATGCTTCTAATGATTACCGTTAATTAAACACTAATGACTCTCGAGATTTGATCTTAACTC